>CM019070.1:0-325519 GCA_009667805.1 Leptobrachium leishanense | reverse complement strand
GTCCACCCTCGTCCCTTCTCGTCCACACCGTCGTCCCTTCCTCGTCCCTTCCTCGTCACACCTCGTCCCTTCCTCGTCCCACCTCGTCCCTTCCTCGTCCACACCTCGTCCACTCCTCGTCCACACCTCGTCCCTTCCTCGTCCCTTCCTCGTCCACACCTCGTCCACACCTCGTCCCACACCTCGTCCTTCCTCGTCCACACCTCGTCCCTTCCTCGTCCCACCTCGTCCCTTCCTCGTCCCTTCCTCGTCCACCACCTCGTCCCTTCCTCGTCCCACCTCGTCCCTTCCTCGTCCACACCTCGTCCCTTCCTCGTCCACACCTCGTCCCTTCCTCGTCCACACCTCGTCCTTCCTCGTCCACACCTCGTCCCTTCCTCGTCCACACCTCGTCCCTTCCTCGTCACACCTCGTCCCTTCCTCGTCCACACCTCGTCCCTTCCTCGTCCACACCTCGTCCCTTCCTCGTCCACACCTCGTCCCTTCCTCGTCCACACCTCGTCCACACCTCGTCCACACCTCGTCCACACCTCGTCCACACCTCGTCCCTTCCTCGTCCACACCTCGTCCCTTCCTCGTCCACACCTCGTCCCTCCTCGTCCACACCTCGTCCCTTCCTCGTCCACACCTCGTCCACACCTCGTCCCACCTCGTCCCTTCCTCGTCAACACTCGTCCCTTCCTCGTCACACCTCGTCCCACCTCGTCCCTTCCTCGTCCACACCTCGTCCACACCTCGTCCTCCTCGTCCACACCTCGTCCCTTCCTCGTCCACACCTCGTCCCTTCCTCGTCCACACCTCGTCCCTTCCTCGTCCCTTCCTCGTCCACACCTCGTCCCTTCCTCGTCCACACCTCGTCCTTCCTCGTCCACCACCTCGTCCCTTCCTCGTCCACACCTCGTCCCTTCCTCGTCCACACCTCGTCCACACCTCGTCCACACCTCGTCCCTTCCTCGTCCACACCTCGTCCCTTCCTCGTCCACACCTCGTCCCTTCCTCGTCCACACCTCGTCCCTTCCTCGTCCACACCTCGTCCCTTCCTCGTCCACACCTCGTCCCTTCCTCGTCCACACCTCGTCCCTTCCTCGTCCACACCTCGTCCTTCCTCGTCCACACCTCGTCCCTTCCTCGTCCACACCTCGTCCCTTCCTCGTCCACACCTCGTCCCTTCCTCGTCCACACCTCGTCCCTTCCTCGTCCACACCTCGTCCCTTCCTCGTCCCTTCCTCGTCCACACCTCGTCCCTTCCTCGTCCCTTCCTCGTCCACACCTCGTCCCTTCCTCGTCCACACCTCGTCCACACCTCGTCCCTTCCTCGTCCACACCTCGTCCCTTCCTCGTCCACACCTCGTCCCTTCCTCGTCCACACCTCGTCCCTTCCTCGTCCACACCTCGTCCCTTCCTCGTCCTTCCTCGTCACACCTCGTCCCTTCCTCGTCCACACCTCGTCCCTTCCTCGTCCACCTCGTCCCTTCCTCGTCCCTTCCTCGTCAACACCTCGTCCCTTCCTCGTCAACACCTCGTCAACACCTCGTCCACACCTCGTCCCTTCCTCGTCCACACCTCGTCCCTTCCTCGTCCACACCTCGTCAACCCTCGTCCCTTCCTCGTCAACACCTCGTCCCTTCCTCGTCAACACCTCGTCCCTTCCTCGTCCACACCTCGTCCCTTCCTCGTCCACACCTCGTCCCTTCCTCGTCAACACCTCGTCCCTTCCTCGTCAACACCTCGTCCCTTCCTCGTCAACACCTCGTCCCTTCCTCGTCAACACCTCGTCCCTTCCTCGTCCCTTCCTCGTCCCTTCCTCGTCCACACCTCGTCCACACCTCGTCCCTTCCTCGTCCCTTCCTCGTCCCTTCCTCGTCCACACCTCGTCCACACCTCGTCCTTCCTCGTCCCACACCTCGTCCCTTCCTCGTCCCTTCCTCGTCCCTTCCTCGTCCACACCTCGTCCTTCCTCGTCAACACCTCGTCCTTCCTCGTCCACACCTCGTCCCTTCCTCGTCCACACCTCGTCCCTTCCTCGTCCACACCTCGTCCCTCCTTCCGTCAACAACCCATCTCGTCCCTTCCTCGTCAACACCTCGTCCCTTCCTCGTCAACACCTCGTCCCTTCCTCGTCAACACCTCGTCCCTTCCTCGTCAACACCTCGTCCCTTCCTCGTCAACACCTCGTCCCTTCCTCGTCAACACCTCGTCCCTTCCTCGTCCACACCTCGTCCCTTCCTCGTCCCTTCCTCGTCCACACCTCGTCCCTTCCTCGTCCCTTCCTCGTCAACACCTCGTCCCTTCCTCGTCAACACCTCGTCACACCTCGTCCCTTCCTCGTCAACACTCGTCCTTCCTCGTCAACACCTCGTCCTTCCTCGTCAACACCTCGTCCCCTTCCTCGTCAACACCTCGTCCCTCCTCGTCCCTCCTCGTCCACACCTCGTCCTTCCTCGTCAACACCTCGTCCCTTCCTCGTCAACACCTCGTCAACACTCGTCAACACCTCGTCCTTCCTCGTCCACACCTCGTCCCTTCCTCGTCCACACCTCGTCCCTTCCTCGTCCACACCTCGTCCCTTCCTCGTCCACACCTCGTCCACACCTCGTCCATTCCTCATTCCATGGATGACTGCTCTCCCTCTAACACGCTTCATTCATTCTTTGTTACATCAAACTCATAGAAACATAGAAAAATGTCTGCAGATAAGAACCTTTCGGCCCATCTAGTCACCCAATTACATGGATACTTTACCTGGATTTATTTTTGTTTAGGATAGCCTTATGCCTATCCATGCTTGCTTAAATTCATTACTGTTTTGGCCTCTACCACTTCTACTGGAAGGCTGTTCCATGTATCCACCACCTCTCAGTAAAAAATGCTTTCTGGTGTTACTTTAAAACCTTTGCCCCTCTAATCTAATCTATGTCCTCTTGTTTTGCTACTTTGTTTCCTTTTAAATATCACTCCCTTCCTCTACCTTGTGGATTCCTTTTACGTATTTAAATGTTTCTATCATATCTCCTCTGTCTCGTCTTTTTTCCAAGCTGTACATGTTAAGATCATTAAGCCTTTCCTGGTAACTTTTCTCCTTCAAGCCGTACACCATTTTTAGTAGCCCTTCTCTGAACTCTCTCTAAGATGTCTATATCCTTCTGGAGATACGGTCTCCAGTACTGCACACAGTACTCCAAGTGAGGTCTCACCAGTGCTCTGTACAGTGGCATGAGCACTTCCCTTTTCCTACTGCTAATACAGGCTCTCCCTACACAACCAAGCATTCTGCCAGCATTTCCAAGCATTCTGCCAGCATTTCCTGCTGCTCTATTACATTGACTACTTACCCTTAGATCCTCTGCAATAATAACCCCTAAATCCCTTTCCTCAGATGTTGAGGTTAGGACTGTATCAAATATTCTATATTCAGCCCTTGGGTTTTTACGTCCCAGGTGCATTATCTTGCACTTATCCACATTAAAACTCAATTGCCACAAATCCGACCATTTTTTTAGTTTACCTAAATCATTTGTCATTTGGCTGATCCCTCCAGGAACGTCAACCCTATTGTAAATCTTTGTGTCATCAGCAAAAAGACATACTTTTCCATTACTACCTTCTGCAATATCACTAATAAAAATATTAAAGAGAATGGGTCCAAGTACTGACCCCTGAGGTACCCCACTGGTAACAAGACCTTGCGCCGAATAAGCTCCATTTACCACAACCCTCTGTTGCCCGTCACTCAGCCACTGCCTAATCCAGACTCATAAAGGAAGACCAGTGATTTTTTGCATGAATTCTCCCATGTGTCATTGCAGTACTCTCACCATTTCCCTCACATTAGCAAATGGTCAGCCTTTTCTCCCATTTGAAAATAAAAGAAGTAATTTGTGTTTGGCTCCAACACAAAATGAATAAAATGCATTTAAATCAGTTTAAGGGGTGCAGCTTATAATGGGTAAAATCACCTTGAAAAACCCAGTAAGTACAAGTTTCCAGGTGGGGTAGAAAAGCATAAAGCAGCAACATTTACCCAGGATCTACTTAAAAACAAGAGAAATCTCAATGTATCTTTCCAGGGAAAATACTTTATAAATAAATACATTTATGGGAAACTAAAAAAACAAAGGGCTTTGAATTTCAGAATCTTTTTAATTTAAAATGATTTCAGCTTAATACCAAGTTAATTGTTCCTATAAATCAGTGCAAACTGATAAAGCAGCTCATCAAAAGATTGTGAGACAATATGTTCATTAACAGGACTTTCCGAAAGACACAAGGTCATCCACCGAGACTGGAGGAAAGGAGAGGAACTGAGACAGTGATATGTAAAACACAATATACTGACATCTCCTTTCAGTCAAAATGTTTAATGAAAAGTAGAACATGCTTTTAAACAGACCTTTTCTCCTGCAGGACCTGGAGACCCAGGATAACCTTTAAGACCCTGTAAAAACAAAAACAAAAAAAAAAAAGATGACATTGACATTATTTAAACAACGAAGAGGTGAAAATGGAAACTCTGACCTGATCGAAATGATATTTTCTACAGAAGCAGGATTTTATCATCTGTGAAGACTTTTATGGGGGATATAGGCAAGGCACAGGTACATTACTCAGCGCTTTACAGGTTACGTTACAGTAGAGGGAGGTGCAGTAAGTGCAGTAGTTATACAGTGTATATTTATATATCAGTAACAGGTGTACTTGGCGCTTTACAGGTTACGTTACAGTAGAGGGAGGTGCAGTAAGTGCAGTAGTTATACAGTGTATATATAGCAGTAACAGGTGTACTCGGCGCTTTACAGGTTACATTACAGTAGAGGGAGGTGCAGTAAGTGCAGTAGTTATACAGTGTATATATAGCAGTAACAGGTGTACTTGGCGCTTTACAGGTTACGTTACAGTAGAGGGAGGTGCAGTAGTTATACAGTGTATATTTATATATCAGTAACAGGTGTACTCGGCGCTTTACAGGTTACATTACAGTAGAGGGAGGTGCAGTAAGTGCAGTAGTTATACAGTGTATATATAGCAGTAACAGGTGTACTTGGAGCTTTACAGGTTACATTACAGTAGAGGGAGGTGCAGTAGTTATACAGTGTATATTTATATATCAGTAACAGGTGTACTCGGCGCTTTACAGGTTACATTACAGTAGAGGGAGGTGCAGTAGTTATACAATGACCATGTATGTATATTTTTTTTTATATAGTAGTTGTTTTATCCTTATGGGGTAATATTTGTGCTGCTCGCGCCTCGGCTCTATTGTAACCTCAGCAAATAATGCCAACCCTTTCCAATCAGCAGCTTGTCGTGAGGGAGGAGTAAAGATGGAGATCCTCCTCCTGAAGCCAAAATGCAAATGCTATGAATCTAAGTGAGACATGTGGGCACCATCTCCTCTTTAACGGACCTCACTGCTTTCAGCTTCACCGATAAGATTACTCAACGTATAGGGTTATTCAAAGGGATTCGATCTGGCACTGAAATGGCACCAAACAGTGACTTTCCCCGTACAGTGACATTTCGTGGCCATCCGGCTATTCAGCGAGCAGGCAGCTTGCCAAATTTTGGTGAATTGTCAGTGAAGTACGGTGCCTGTTCAGCGGCAGTGAAATACGGTGCCTGTTCGGCGGCAGTGAAATACGGTGCCTGTTCAGCGGCAGTGAAATACGGTGCCTCTTCGGCGGCAGTGAAATACGGTGCCTGTTCAGCAGCAGTGAAATACGGTGCCTGTTCAGCGGCAGTGAAATACGGTGCCTGTTCGGCGGCAGTGAAATACGGTGCCTGTTCAGCGGCAGTGAAATACGGTGCCTGTTCAGCAGCAGTGAAATACGGTGCCTGTTCGGCGGCAGTGAAATACGGTGCCTGTTTCGGGCAGTGAAATACGGTGCCTGTTCGGCGGCAGTGAAATACGGTGCCTGTTCGGCAGCAGTGAAATACGGTGCCTGTTCGGCGGCAGTGAAATACGGTGCCTGTTCGGCGGCAGTGAAATACGGTGCCTGTTCGGCGGCAGTGAAATACGGTGCCTGTTCGGCGGCAGTGAAATACGGTGCCTGTTCAGCGGCAGTGAAATACGGTGCCTCTTCGGCGGCAGTGAAATACGGTGCCTCTTCGGCGGCAGTGAAATACGGTGCCTGTTCGGCGGCAGTGAAATACGGTGCCTGTACGGCGGCAGTGAAATACGGTGCCTGTTCGGCGGCAGTGAAATACGGTGCCTGTTCGGCGGCAGTGAAATACGGTGCCTGTTCAGCGGCAGTGAAATACGGTGCCTCTTCGGCGGCAGTGAAATACGGTGCCTCTTCGGCGGCAGTGAAATACGGTGCCTGTTCGGCGGCAGTGAAATACGGTGCCTGTACGGCGGCAGTGAAATACGGTGCTGTTCGGCGGCAGTGAGTATCTTTTGAGTATCCCTGGGAAGCTGGCCATCGGGTGGTAGGGTCCGGAGCTCGTTTTGGCCCGCCCTCTGGAGCCACGCTGAGGAAAAGGCTTCTGTCCCCCGCCTGGCGCGGTCTGTGGTCGGCCATCTTGAGGACTGAGCTCCGGCCTGCTCCCTGTTCGGCCTTTTTATTTTTGGACGTCCAGGTGCTGTGTGCTGCAGAGATGATGGAGGGCCCCCTTCTTTCTGCTGCTGCGGACGTCCCTATAGTGGAGAAAGTGGAGGAGGGTGAGGACTGGTGGTAGCTGGTGTCAGGACCCTGTCTGGAGCCCCCCAACACCCCACATAAAGCCCACTGTTGCCGTGGCAGTAAGGGTAAACCTGGTGCTGCTTCATCCTGAATGCAGGGCAGCACTTTCATGAACTGCTCTACCAGTGTCCAGCCATTGCTTACAGCACCGCAGGTCTAACAGGTGCCGACAATTACCAGATTGTGTTCACCTACTTTAGGGTGGAGCACCCAGAATGCAGTGCTTCTACATTATGTTTCAAGCCAGCAAGCTAAGAAGACGGTGATCCAGTATCCTGTGTGTATCCTCTGCCGTCCAGAGACTGTATCCTGTGTGTATCCTCTGCCATCCAGTATCCTGTGTGTATCCTCTGCCATCCAGAGACTGTATCCTGTGTGTATCCTCTGCCATCCAGTATCCTGTGTGTATCCTCTGCCATCCAGAGACTGTATCCTGTGTGTATCCTCTGCCATCCAGAGACTGTGTGTATCCTCTGCCATCCAGAGACTGTATCCTGTGTGTATCCTCTGCCATCCAGAGACTGTATCCTGTGTGTATCCTCTGCTATCCAGTATCCTGTGTGTATCCTCTGCCATCCAGAGACTGTATCCTGTGTGTATCCTCTGCCATCCAGTATCCTGTGTGTATCCTCTGCCGTCCAGAGGGACTGTATCCTGTGTGTATCCTCTGCCATCCAGAGACTGTGTGTATCCTCTGCCATCCAGAGACTGTATCCTGTGTGTATCCTCTGCCATCCAGAGACTGTGTGTATCCTCTGCCATTCAGAGACAGTATCCTGTGTGTATCCTCTGCCATCCAGTATCCTGTGTGTATCCTCTGCCATCCAGAGACTGTATCCTGTGTGTATCCTCTGCCGTCCAGAGACTGTATCCTGTGTGTATCCTCTGCCATCCAGTATCCTGTGTGTATCCTCTGCCATCCAGTATCCTGTGTGTATCCTCTGCCATCCAGTATCCTGTGTGTATCCTCTGCCGTCCAGAGGGACTGTATCCTGTGTGTATCCTCTGCCAACCAGAGACTGTGTGTATCCTCTGCCATCCAGTATCCTGTGTGTATCCTCTGCCGTCCAGAGGGACTGTATCCTGTGTGTATCCTCTGCCGTCCAGAGACTGTGTGTATCCTCTGCCATCCAGAGACTGTGTGTATCCTCTGCCATCTAGAGACTGTGTGTATCCTCTGCCATCCAGAGACTGTATCCTGTGTGTATCCTCTGCCATCCAGAGGGACTGTATCCTGTGTGTATCCTCTGCCATCCAGAGGGACTGTATCCTGTGTGTATCCTCTGCAATCCAGAGGGACTATATCCTGTGTGTATCCTCTGCCGTCCAGAGACTGTATCCTGTGTGTATCCTCTGCCATCTAGAGACTGTATCCTGTGTGTATCCTCTGCCATCCAGTATCCTGTGTGTATCCTCTGCCATCCAGTATCCTGTGTGTATCCTCTCCCATCCAGAGGGACTATATCCTGTGTGTATCCTCTGCCATCCAGAGACTGTATCCTGTGTGTATCCTCTGCCATCCAGAGACTGTATCCTGTGTGTATCCTCTGCCGTCCAGAGACTGTATCCTGTGTGTATCCTCTGCCGTCCAGAGACTGTATCCTATGTGTATCCTCTGCCATCCAGAGACTGTGTGTATCCTCTGCCATTCAGAGACTGTATCCTGTGTGTATCCTCTGCCATCCAGAGACTGTATCCTGTGTGTATCCTCTGCCATCCAGTATCCTGTGTGTATCCTCTGCCATCCAGTATCCTGTGTGTATCCTCTGCCATCCAGAGACTGTATCCTGTGTGTATCCTCTGCCATCCAGAGACTGTATCCTGTGTGTATCCTCTGCCATCCAGAGACTGTATCCTGTGTGTATCCTCTGCCATCCAGTATCCTGTGTGTATCCTCTGCCATCCAGTATCCTGTGTGTATCCTCTGCCGTCCAGAGGGACTGTATCCTGTGTGTATCCTCTGCCATTCAGAGACTGTATACTGTGTGTATCCTCTGCCATCCAGAGACTGTGTGTATCCTCTGCCATCCAGAGACTGTGTGTATCCTCTGCCATCCAGAGACTGTGTGTATCCTCTGCCATCCAGTATCCTGTGTGTATCCTCTGCCATCCAGAGACTGTATCCTGTGTGTATCCTCTGCCGTCCAGAGACTGTATCCTGTGTGTATCCTCTGCCATCCAGAGACTGTGTGTATCCTCTGCCATCCAGAGACTGTATCATCTGCCATCCAGAGACTGTATCCTGTGTGTATCCTCTGCCGTCCAGTATCCTGTGTGTATCCTCTGCCGTCCAGAGACTGTGTGTATCCTCTGCCGTCCAGAGACTGTGTGTATCCTCTGCCGTCCAGAGACTGTGTGTATCCTCTGCCGTCCAGAGACTGTGTGTATCCTCTGCCGTCCAGAGACTGTGTGTATCCTCTGCCGTCCAGAGACTGTGTGTATCCTCTGCCGTCCAGAGACTGTGTGTATCCTCTGCCGTCCAGAGACTGTATCCTGTGTGTATCCTCTGCCATCCAGAGACTGTATCCTGTGTGTATCCTCTGCCATCCAGAGACTGTATCCTGTGTGTATCCTCTGCCATCCAGAGACTGTATCCTGTGTGTATCCTCTGCCATCCAGAGACTGTGTGTATCCTCTGCCATCCAGAGACTGTATGTATCCTCTGCCATCCAGAGACTGTATCCGGTGTGTATCCTCTGCCATCCAGAGACTGTATCCTGTGTCTATCCTCTGCCGTCCAGAGACTGTATCCTGTGTGTATCCTCTGCCATCCAGAGACTGTGTGTATCCTCTGCCATCCAGAGACTGTATCATCTGCCATCCAGAGACTGTATCCTGTGTGTATCCTCTGCCGTCCAGAGGGACTGTATCCTGTGTGTATCCTCTGCCATCCAGAGACTGTATCCTGTGTGTATCCTCTGCCGTCCAGAGGGACTGTATCCTGTGTGTATCCTCTGCCATCCAGAGACTGTGTGTATCCTTTGCCATCCAGAGACTGCGTGTATCCTCTGCCATCCAGAGACTGTATCCTGTGTGTATCCTCTGCCATCCAGAGGGACTGTATCCTGTGTGTATCCTCTACCATCCAGAGACTGTATCCTGTGTGTATCCTCTGCCATCCAGTATCCTGTGTGTATCCTCTGCCATCCAGAGACTGTATCCTGTGTGTATCCTCTGCCATCCAGAGACTGTATCCTGTGTGTATCCTCTGCCATCCAGTATCCTGTGTGTATCCTCTGCCGTCCAGAGACTGTATCCTGTGTGTATCCTCTGCCATCCAGAGACTATATCCTGTGTGTATCCTCTGCCATCCAGAAACTGTGTGTATCCTCTGCCATCCAGAGACTGTGTGTATCCTCTGCCATCCAGAGACTGTGTGTATCCTCTGCCATCCAGAGACTGTGTGTATCCTCTGCCATTCAGAGACAGTATCCTGTGTGTATCCGCTGCCATCCAGAGACTGTATCCTGTGTGTATCCTCTGCCATCCAGAGACTGTATCCTGTGTGTATCCTCTGCCATCCAGAGACTGTATCCTGTGTGTATCCTCTGCCATCCAGAGACTGTATCCTATGTGTATCCTCTGCCATCCAGAGACTGTATCCTGTGTGTATCCTCTGCCATCCAGAGACTGTGTGTATCCTCTGCCATCCAGAGACTGTATCATCTGCCATCCAGAGACTGTATCCTGTGTGTATCCTCTGCCGTCCAGAGGGACTGTATCCTGTGTGTATCCTCTGCCATCCAGAGACTGTATCCTGTGTGTATCCTCTGCCATCCAGAGACTGTATCCTGTGTGTATCCTCTGCCGTCCAGAGGGACTGTATCCTGTGTGTATCCTCTGCCATCCAGAGACTGTGTGTATCCTTTGCCATCCAGAGACTGTGTGTATCCTCTGCCATCCAGAGACTGTATCTGTGTGTATCCTCTGCCATCCAGAGACTGTATCCTGTGTGTATCCTCTACCATCCAGAGACTGTATCCTGTGTGTATCCTCTGCCATCCAGTATCCTGTGTGTATCCTCTGCCATCCAGAGACTGTATCCTGTGTGTATCCTCTGCCATCCAGTATCCTGTGTGTATCCTCTGCCGTCCAGAGACTGTATCCTGTGTGTATCCTCTGCCATCCAGAGACTATATCCTGTGTGTATCCTCTGCCATCCAGAAACTGTGTGTATCCTCTGCCATCCAGAGACTGTGTGTATCCTCTGCCATCCAGAGACTGTGTGTATCCTCTGCCATTCAGAGACAGTATCCTGTGTGTATCCTCTGCCATCCAGTATCCTGTGTGTATCCTCTGCCATCCAGAGACTGTGTGTATCCTCTGCCATCCAGAGACTGTGTGTATCCTCTGCCATCCAGAGACTGTGTGTATCCTCTGCCATCCAGAGACTGTGTGTATCCTCTGCCATCCAGAGACTGTGTGTATCCTCTGCCATCCAGAGACTGTGTGTATCCTCTGCCATCCAGAGACTGTGTGTATCCTCTGCCATCCAGAGACTGTGTGTATCCTCTGCCATCCAGAGACTGTATCCTGTGTGTATCCTCTGCCATCCAGAGACTGTATCCTGTGTGTATCCTCTGCCATCCAGAGACTGTATCCTGTGTGTATCCTCTGCCATCCAGAGACTGTATCCTGTGTGTATCCTCTGCCATCCAGAGACTGTATCCTGTGTGTATCCTCTGCCATCCAGAGACTGTATCCTGTGTGTATCCTCTGCCATCCAGAGACTGTGTATCCTCTGCCATCCAGAGACTGTATCCTGTGTGTATCCTCTGCCATCCAGAGACTGTGTGTATCCTCTGCCATCCAGAGACTGTATCCTGTGTGTATCCTCTGCCATCCAGAGACTGTATCCTGTGTGTATCCTCTGCCATCCAGAGACTGTGTGTATCCTCTGCCATCCAGAGACTGTGTGTATCCTCTGCCATCCAGAGACTGTGTGTATCCTCTGCCATCCAGAGACTGTGTGTATCCTCTGCCATCCAGAGACTGTGTGTATCCTCTGCCATCCAGAGACTGTGTGTATCCTCTGCCATCCAGAGACTGTGTGTATACTCTGCCATCCAGAGACTGTATCCTGTGTGTATCCTCTGCCATCCAGAGACTGTGTGTATCCTCTGCAATCCAGAGGGACTGTATCCTGTGTGTATCCTCTGCCGTCCAGAGACTGTGTGTATCCTCTGCCATCCAGAGACTGTATCCTGTGTGTATCCTCTGCCATTCAGAGACTGTATCCTGTGTGTATCCTCTGCAATCCAGTATCCTGTGTGTATCCTCTGCCATCCAGTATCCTGTGTGTATCCTCTGCCATCCAGTATCCTGTGTGTATCCTCTGCCATCCAGTATCCTGTGTGTATCCTCTGCCATCCAGAGACTGTATCCTGTGCGTATCCTCTGCCGTCCAGTATCCTGTGTGTATCCTCTGCCATCCAGAGACTGTATCCTGTGTGTATCCTCTGCCGTCCAGAGACTGTATCCTGTGTGTATCCTCTGCCGTCCAGAGGGACTGTATCCTGTGTGTATCCTCTGCCATCCAGAGACTGTATCCGGTGTGTATCCTCTGCCATCCAGAGACTGTATCCGGTGTGTAACCTCTGCCATCCAGTATCTGTCGAGACCGACCTGTGGAAGGTGGTCTGTTGGCGGCCTGTGGTGCTTGGCTGAGCCCTATGCGGCCTCGTCCTCTCCTGCCTGGCCTGGCCTGCTTCGTGAAGCCCTGCCTATACTGCGCTTGCTGCCATTCCGGTACGCTGGCTGAGAACACACTTTTATTTTTCCCTATGAGACATTTTATTTACCCTGGGGTCTATTCGCCATCTCCAGCTGCTTTCGATGCCTTTTCTTTGATGCACCCGGCTGGGGAAGACTTCTTTGCCTCTCAGAGACATTCTTTGCTGACCTTTTTTTATTTTTTTGTCACCCCCTCCCCCCCACACACACACACACACACTTTTTTGTTTTCTCTGGCATATCCGGGTTAACTCGGGGTACACAGCTGTGTCCGGTCTGCCCCCTGAGTGCCCGGGTCTGGTGCCACTTACCTCCCACTGTCTTTTGGCCACAAGGATGTAAGCCGGGGGACGGCACAATTCTGGCCTTTGCCACCTGCCCCTTTTATTCCTTCTGCTTTTTTGCATTTTTCTGCTGACTCTTTTCCTCCTTTTTTTGGCTACTACCGATGACTTTGTTTGTTTTGGCTTTTGTACAGATTCCCCCCCCCCAAATGTTAATTTTTGACGAGACTCTCCTAATTGGGGACGTTTCCCCCCCCCCATTGCTGTTCCTCTTATGCTATACCTATATTGCTGGTTTTGGATGGCTCTGCGTTTTACTCCACCCCCACCTCATTGTATGTTATGACCACTAGAGTCACTAGGTGGGGTGGAGGGTGCAGCCCACACCGGGTGACACCACCCCCTAGGGTGATACCCTAAAAAAAAAATATAAAATTATATATATATATATATAATTTTTTTTTACACAAAACTATTTTACCAGGCAGGATACATTGAGATTTCTCTCATTTTCAAGTATGTCCTGGGTAGGCAAGGCCTAGGCTGGCACTTTCCAGGGGGCGGCAAAAAACCCACCACTAAAGGAGATATTCACAGCACCGAAATGACACAGACATTTCAGTGTTCTGTTGTTCCGCGCACTTCGGGGAATCAAATTTCCCCGGTGAATTCACCGCAGGGTCCCTGAAGTGCAGGGAATCAGCCACCGAATGCCACCACGAACCCGTCCCCCGCTGTTTTCAAAAAAACTACTGAAAGAAAATGTCTGGAATTAACATATAAGATCCTATGAATGATAATAAAACGGGCGGTTACAGAAAAAAAACGCTATTAGAAAGAAAAAAAAAAATTTTTTTTTTTTGAAAAATGCCTAATAGATAAGAAAGAAAAACAAATAAAGAGACTAGGGATGTGCACCAATTTTTTTTTTCGTTTCGGCTCGTTTCGTTTCTAATTCAACAATTGTCATTTCGGATCGTTTTGTCCTATTTCCATTTCAGTTCGTTTTTTGTATCGACTTTTTTTTTCGTGAAATCGGAAATTTTTGTATCGACTTTTTTTTCGTGATTTTGGACATTTTTCGTGTATTCGGTGTGGCAAATGTTTTGCTCCATAGGTTTCAATGTTAAAAATAATCCCGTTTTAACTCTATCTAAAACCATTTATTATTATATTCTGTAGTAAAGAGACTCTTTATTTTTAGATTTTTTTTTTTTTAGGATCTTCTAAGCATTTTTTGAAAATGACCGTATCGAAATTACGAATTGAACGAAAATGATTTCCGATTCCGAAAATCATCCGAATCACCGAATCGGGCCGATTTGTGAAAAAAAAACGAATCGGTCCGAAATGCACATCCCTAAAAAAGCCTTTTTACTACAGATTAACCCCTTAGTGACCGCGGACGTACCATGTACATCACAGCCGCGGGTCTCTTTTAGACCCGCTGACGTACATGGTATGTCCTGCGGTCTTTTGAGCGCTGGAAGCGATCGGATCGCTTCCAGCAGCTCCAGGGCCATTGCACGGTGCCTGGGAGTCCAGGCATCCGTGCAATGGCGGACAGAAGTGCCGGGGCCCCTTGTGATCGCTCCCTGGGAGCAATCGACACCCGGTTTGACCGGAAAGGTGCCCTGCACTTCTACAGAGCGCTGGAAGCGATCGGTATCGCTTCCAGCTGCTCTGAGTATATTGCAGGGATGCCTCGACATCGAGGCATCCTTGCAATATGGTTACCTGCCGCCGGTCCGTCTGTGATCGCTCCCCCCGAGCGATCACTTCCGGTAGCGGCAGGAAGTACTGAGTGCCACGAGGTATCGTGGTACTCAGTACAAAAAAGATCACATGAGTGATCAGGTGCTCTGCTGGGTGCCTTGAGGGATCAAGGCACCCAGCAGACTAAAAGTGTAAAAAAAAAAAAGAGTAATAAAAGTAAAATAAATAAAGTAAAAGTGACAGCCAAGATGGCGCTGCCCTTCTAAGGGCAGGGTTATCTTGGGGCTGTGTGTGATGTTCCTAGCCTGCCTCATCAGAGAGGCAGGCTAGCAACATCCAATCAAAAGTTATAAGAAATCAAAATAAAATTTCTAATTTGTCAGGTCAGGTCAATATTTTGTAAATATTGGCCGTGACCTCTGTGATTCTCCCTCCCTCTCCTCACTTGTGTTTTGGTGAGAGAGAGAGAGAGATCAGATTTGACAGGTTAGAGATTTTAGGTAGATTTAGTGAGATTAGAAAAATTGAGGCAGGTTTAGAGAGATTTAGGTGTTTATTTGTATTTTCTTGTGAAACCCAGCGGTTCTTTTGAGAACCAATAATCCATATATATATATATATATATATGTCTGAGAGGGTGTACAGCGCCAAGGAGGCATATGCCATCCTGGCGTCAGAATCTGAGGCATCTGCGATGGACTCAGACCCAGATTTTGACCCCGCTAAGTGCTCAGAGACATCGCTAGATACATCATCTACGCTGGCTGATGTATCTCCTAGTGATGCTTCTGATGCAGATCCTGTGCCACCACCTGCCAGCAGGAGACGCACAGCTCCAGCTGTGGAGTGGGTAGTGCCTTATCGCCAGAGGCCAGATATCCCTCCTTTCACGGCAAATCCTGGCATCAATATTGATGTTGCAGGATTTACCACCACACAGTTTTTGCAGGTGTTTATGGGGGATGATTTGTTGGGCCACATTGTTGCCCAATCAAATCTGTATGCCCATCAGCATTGTGCTGCGAAGCCAGACTCCTACTTGGCAAGGCAGCAATGGACCCCGCTAGATGTGCCAGAATTTCTGAAATTCTGGGCACTTACTATGCTGATGGGCATCATAAAGAAGCCCTCAATTCGCTCCTACTGGAGCAGTAGCCCCATCTGCTCTACCCCCATTTACCCCCAATCAATGTCACGTAAAAGGTATGAAAACATTTTGTGTTTCATGCACTTCAGTGACAACAGCCTGTGCCCCCCTAGAGAGCATCCCCAGCTTGACAGGCTGTATAAAATCCGCCCCCTGATTACCCACTTCGCCGCCAGGTTTGCAGAGGCTTATACACCTGGAAGGAATATCTGCGTGGATGAATCCCTAATGAAATACAAGGGAAGGCTGGGATTCATGCAGTATATTCCTTCCAAACGCTCCAGGTATGGAGTGAAGGTGTATAAGCTCTGTGACAGCGAGATTGGGTATACTCAGGCCTTCCGGGTGTACGAGGGAAAGGATAGTAGCCTTGACCCTCCAGATTGCCCAGAACACATGGGAACCAGTGGCAAGATTGTGTGGGACCTACTTTTTCCCCTGATGAACAAAGGGTACCACTTGTATGTTGATAATTTTTATACGAGTGTCCCTTTGTTCAAGCTGCTGTATTGTTTTGATACAGTAGCATACGGTACTGTTCGCAAGAACCGCGTAGGTTTCCCAGCACAGCTTGCCCGCACCCGGTTAAAAAGGGGGGAGACCTCAGCTCTGCGCCAAGAGGACCTGTTGGCGGTCAAGTACAGAGACAAGAAGGATGTATACCTTCCATCCACACTGAGAGGTCTGTGGAGGTCTCTGTACGTGGCAGAGCTGAGCGCATCAGGAAGCCAGTGTGCATCAAAGCCTATAACCGGCATATGGGTGGGGTTGATCTGGCAGATCAGCTGCTCCAGCCCTACCAGATTATGCGGAAGTCAAGGGCCTGGTACAAAAAGGTTGCAATTTACCAGATGCAAATTGCAACCCACAATGCCTTTTTGCTCTGCAAAAAGGCAAACCCCGGAGTGACGCTGTCCTTTTTACAGTTTCAGCTCCAGGTCATTTCGGGGCTTTTGTACCAGGATGCACCTGCTCCCCGGGCGGTGATGGGGGACAGAGTTGGGGCTACACATTTTATTTTTAAAATCCCCCCTACTGAGGGCAAACAGAAACCCCAAAAAAGATGCAGGGTGTGTTTCAAGAGGGGGCAGAGGAGAGACACAATCTTTTACTGCCCTGGACAACCCGGTCTGTGTCTTGGGGACTGTTTCAAGATGTATCACACTGTGCGTGATCTGTGATTTTTTTTTTTCCCTTTCTATTTTTTCTCACACTCCAGTTAGTTCAGTTTAGTTTTTGTTTTTCTTTTACTGCACCAGACTTTTACATTTTATTCCTACATTTTTATGTTCTACAATTGGTGCTGTATTTTGCCAAAATCTTTGCACACCTATGCATGGGGGGCATGGGTGTACTCAGGAGACCTTGCAGAAAACAACCTGGAGAGTTTTCATGCAGTAACCGACAACAGTGTCTCCTAAATCACAGTCCAAATCTAATGTGGGCGTAAAAATCAGAAAATTGAAAAATTACCGCCACACACCTTCTCAAATGTTTTGGGCTAAAACCGTTGCATCCATGGCATCAAAGCACTCCATATGCAATACCTTGGGGTGTCAACATGTCAAATATAAACAATTTTCTGGCAATAATTCAAACTGGGGTATGCGGTAGACCCAAAACCAAAGCTAGGCCTAGCTGAAGAAATAATCTCAATTTCAACTCCAATGACAAAGTCATAAAAATTGTATTTGAACCTTCCCAAAATCCTGGCAAACCTATGCATGGGGGGCATGGGTGTACTCAGGAGATCTTGCAGAAAACAACCTGGAGAGTTTTCATGCAGTAACAAACAGTGTCTCCTAAATCACAGTCCAAAACTGATGTGGGTGTGAAAATGAAAAATGACCACCAAACAGTATCCAATTTGTTTGGAGCAAACGGTTGCATCCATGGCATAAAAACACTCCATTTACAATACTTTGGGGTGTTAGCTTACCAAATATATGCACGTTAATAAAATTGGGGTATGTAAAAAGGCCCCTAAAAAGAAGATATGTCAAATTAGAAAAACGACAAGCACATGTCAAAAGATTGGCGTAGCACCCAGTGGTGTATTTTGGGCTAGGACGACTAGGCCCAGGCCTAGGGCGTTAATATCCAGGGGGCGGCGGCCCGCACTGGGTGGCCCCACCCCAAAAAAATATATATATATATATATATTTTTTTTTTTTACTTTTCCAAAGTATTTTACCAGGAAGGATACATTGAGATTTCACTAATTTTCAAGTATGTCCTGGGTAGGCAAGGCCTAGGCTTTCACTTTCCAGGGGGCGGCAAAAAACCTCACCACTAAATAGGTTACTCACAGAGCACCGAAATGACGTCAACATTTTGGTGTTCTGTAGTTCCCTGCACTTAGGAGAATAAAATTTCCCCACCCTGCAATTCACCATTCACCGCAGGGTCCCCAAAGTGCATGGAGTCGGCCGCTGAATGCTGCCACCGCAAACCCGTGGCCTGCTGTTTTCAAAAGAACTACTGAACGAAAATGTCTGGAATTTACATAGAAGATCCTATGATTGATAATAAAAAGTTCTGTTACAGAAAAAAGAAAAACCGCTATTAAAAAAAAGGGGGGGGAATTTTGCCCAAAAAAATCTGAAAAATTACTAAAAGATACTAAAAATAAAATCAATAAAGACTTTTTACTGCAGATTAAAATAATAAATGATTTATTAGATATTGCATAAAAACGGGAATATTTTTAACATTGAAACCTATGGGGTTCGCCTGAATAAACCTGCTGATTGAAACCACCGAACATCAGGGCATTTCACTGACATTTCTCTGAGTCTCAGTACCACATGACTGGCTGAACCACGTGAAACGCACGCGCGCAACTGCCCGCCCTTTCGTTAACACAGACTCTATTCTGGACTGAACACCCACCGGGAAGGGAATCAAAGCTACAGTGCACCCTCTGGCAGTGTCACCCCACTGCTGACAAGATGGCTCCACAGCATAATTACTGTGTGCTCATATACACTCGGTTTGCTGGAAGTTTTATTGCTGTGAATTCTGATACGCTGACACACACCGCACATTGCATTGTTGGGAGTTTTATTGCAGTGGATTCTGATGCACTCATACACACCGCACATTGCATTGCTGTGAGTTTTATTGCTGTGGATTCTGTGATACACACTGCATATTACTGTGAGTTTTATTGATGTGCAGTTCTGTGATACGCTCATATGCAGTGCAAGTTTCTGTGGATTTTATTGTTCAACCAATTAGAGCGGCTGTGATCCAGTATACTTGACATGCGCGGCTGTTCTTTGTAAAAATGCTTGAATTTAAACATTTCATAATTTTCTTTATCTCATTAGATACATTTGAAATGGTATACAAAATATACAAGTAGGCACTTGGTATCCACTTTTAATATAAAGAGAGGAAAAGGCGGAGCTCTAAGAGGAAAAGGTGGAGCTTTAAGATGAAGGGTGGGGATTAACCAGGAAGAGGTGTGCCCTTGACAGGAAGGGGTGCCTCAAATTTAAATTGGGGGGTGCACGAGTTTAGTCAGGCCTAGGGCAGCACAAAACCTAAATACACCACTGGTAGCACCCCAAAAATAACAGAACAAATCTATATATGGGTGGTATCACTTTACTCAGAAGATGTTGCTGAACATATTTTGGGGTGTTTTTTGGCAGTAACCAATAACTGGATTTGACAATTCATGCCTAAAGTACAATGTGTGTGAAAAAATAACACAAAAAGTGACTACCTGAAAGATTGACATAGAGCTAGTGCATGGAAAGTGTTAAAATACAACACTTTGAAGCACCCTAGGGTGTGCCCTTTCTAAAAATATATGGTTTGATGGGGGTAAATTACTTTGGCCGGCTTCAAAAATGTCCCAAATAGGACATGGGTGCATGATGACGAAATGTGAAAATTCCAAGTTGGAAAACTGAAATGCGCACCCCCCAAATAAGGCCTATTAGCCCCCAAATGACCCGACATACCTATACATGGGCGGTATCAATTTACTCAGAAGATGTTGCTGAACATATTTTGGGGTGTTTTTGGCAGTAAACCTTAAAGTTCACAGTACATGTATTCTTAAATTGCGTTAAAAAAAAATCACCAACCTTTTTTTTTCTCAAACTTTGGCATAGATTTGTGGTAAAATGGTTTGCATGGAAAGAGTCAAAATACCCCAAGTTTAATATCTTGATTTGTGTACTTTAAAAAATATGTATATGTGGAGGGTTATTCAGGAATTAGTGACAGATATCAGTGTTACAATGTCACTATCACTACTTTTAAAAGTAAACCCTTTGGAAATGGCAAAGTGCTACTTTCACTTATTGTTGCATAAGATAAGGAGAAAAGCGAGGAATATGTAAACATTGGGTATTGCTAAACTCAGGACTATATTTAGAAACTACTAAGGAATTACATTTTTTTGACGGTTGTTCATACATAAGAAATTTTGGGGGTCAAAGTTCGAAAAAGTGGTGTTTTTTTAATTTTTTTTTGTCATATTTCACAATGTTTTTTATAGTAAATTATATGAAATCTCTCTCCCCCTGTCCTTTCCAAAGTCAGTGATTGTTTATCTGGCATCTCCTCCTGGATGGCCTCCCACCACCTAAAGATCAACATGTCAAAGACTGTGCTCCTACTTATTCCTCCCTCCAATGCCTCCCCACCTCCTGACTTCTCTATCACGGTGGAGGGTATCACCATCTCCCCATCAAACCAAGTTCGCTGTCTTGGAGTTAGACTTGATGTGGGGGATGAAGGAAAGAGCAGAGTCAAGTGTCTTTCCTCCTCCTGCCGATACCAACTGCGTAATATTTCCAGAATTCGGCCATTTCTTACCGCTGTCACCACAAAACAACTCATACACACCCTGGTAATCTCCCGACTCGACTATTGCAATAATCTCTTATCTGGCCTCCCTCTGTCCCGCCTCTCCCCCCTACAATCCATCCTGAACGCCTCCGCCAGGCTAATTCACCTCACCCGCCGCTCTGTCTCTGCCGCTCCCCTCTGCGAGTCCCTTCACTGGCTCCCCATCCACTGCAGAATTAAGTTCAAAATCCTTATCCTTACCTACAAAACCCTCACTAACTCAGCGCCCCACTACCTGTCCTCACTAATCACCAAATACACCCCAGCCCGCTCCCTAAGGTCAAACAGTGACCTGCGCCTAGCTTCTCCCCGCATCACCTCTTCCCATGATAGACTGCAGGATTTCTCACGCGCAGCCCCCACTCTCTGGAACGCTCTCCCTCGTACTGTCAGACTTTCCCCTAACTTCTCTTCCTTCAAACGCTCCCTTAAAACATTCCTATTTAGGGAAGCCTACCACCCAACTTACTGACACAACCATCAATCACTCTAACCTTACAGTCCTCTCCTCCTGTTTCCAACCCCAACCCTCCCAGATTGTGAGTTCCTACGGGAATAGGGCCTCATCTCCTCCTGTACTGTTTGCCAAATGTTGTTCAATGTATTGTAACCCTGTCTATACTGTGCCTATTGTACAGCGCTGCGGAATATGCTGGCGCTTTATAAATGAAGAATAATGATGATGATGATGAAAAATGGTATCTTTATAAAGTCCATTTAATGACGAGAAAAACTGTGTAAAATATGTGTGGGTTGCATAAACGAGTAAGAGGAAAATTTGACGTAAACACAAACAGCGCAGAAACGTAAAAACAGCAGCGGTCACTAAAGGACGGATTTGTGTAAAACTGCCCGGTCACTAAGGGGTTAATGGAATAAACGGTTTATTAGATATTGGGTAAAAACCGGAATATTTTTAACATTGAAACCTATGCAGGATTATTCAGAGAAGGGTGAAAACCTTGAGAATGACTGGAGAATTAGAAACATAGAAAAATGTCGGCAGATAAGAACCTTTCGGCCAATCTAGTCGCCCAATTACATGGATACTTTACCTGGATTTATCTTTTGTTTAGGATAGCCTTATGCCTATCCCATGCCTGCTTAAATTCAATTACTGTTTTGGCCTCTACCACTTCTACTGGAAGACTGTTCCATGTATCCACCACCCTCTCAGTAAAATAATGCTTCCTGATGTTACTTTTAAACCTTTGCCCCTCTAATCTAAGACTATGTCCTCTTGTTTTGCTACTTTGTTTCCTTTTAAATATACTCCCTTCCTCTACCTTGTGGATTCCCTTTACGTATTTAAATGTTTCTATCATATCTCCTCTGTCTCGTCTTTTTTCCAAGCTGTACATGTTAAGATCAAAATTCTAGGTCAAAATAGTCAAACCGGAAAAATTCTCCCATTTATCTCACTTTCCAAATTGGCTATTTGGTCTAGATTGTTCATTCTCCTGGCAATTCTCAAGGTTTTCACCTCTCTCTGAATAGCCCCGATGGTGTTCGCCTGAATAAACCTGTCTAATGAAACCACTGAACATCGGGACATTTCTCTGCGGTTCGATGTCTCTGAACAGATTTACCATTACTTCTCTATGGGGACTTTCACTGCCGTCGAACAGGCACCGTACTTGCTGGCAGTTCACCAAAATGTGTGTGTGAGTATATAAGAGAGCTTCACAGCAATAAACCTCACAGTAATGTGCGCCGTGTATTATGAGCATTCAGTGTTATATGGGAGTTACTGCTTTATGAGTAAGAGTAGTTTAAAAAATAAACGTAAAACTCGAGGGGGGGGGGGCGTGACACCATAATTTACCGCACCGGGTGACACCAACCCTAGTGACGCTACTGGTTATGACGAATCTTCTTGATATGTAGCTGTGCATTTTCTTCTCTATGATGATGTTTTCGTTTATGTGTCCTGCAAAGTCAATTATGCGGCTCGGTTTGTGACCTTTATCTTTCGCACAATAAAACTTTGAAATATGGAAGCATATATATATATTCCCGTTTTAATTCAATATCTAATAAACCCTTTATTATTTTAATCTGCAGCAAAAAGCCTATTGATTTTTAGGATCGTTTAGCCATTTTTCAAGGTTTTATGGCAAATTTGTTTCTTTTTTTTTTCTGTAACAGACATTATTATTTATAGGACCTGATATGTTAATTCCAGACATTTTCATCCAGTAGTTTTTTTGTCAATATTGGCACTTTCGATATTTTTTTTAACCCATCCAGCAGCTTGTCTTTTTTCTGCGGCTGGTCGGTGCTGTGTTTTTGTCTGCATTCGGTGGCTTGTCGGTGACTGTACGGTGGGTTGGCGGTGGATCGTCGGGTGCGTTTGGGTCTTTTAATCGGCGGTTATTGGATCGATTTTAAAAAATTTGGGTTGTATCAGTGGAGGTTTCCGGCAATTTTTCGGTGGAATTTTGGCAGATTTCCGGTGGTTTTGTGGCAAATTTTCAGGTCCATTCCCTACACTCCAGGGACCCTGCGGCGAATTCTGAATTCACTGCAGGGTCAGGGAATTTAATTCCCCGAGGTGCGGGGAACGAGAGCACCAAATGTCACCGACGTGCGCTCTGAATAACCCCTTTAGACTAGAAATGGCTTCACCTCCCTCTTCCATTAACCATTCCAGCTCATTCTCTCCATCGCTCCTTCCACCGGAATTTCTGTGCCCTTTAGTTCCCTGCACGTCGGGGAATCGAATGATTGTACAACTTGTACTTTCCGGAAAGTAAAATCCTATTGTACAGTCAATGCGCAACTCGTTCTTTCGATAAAGTAAAAGCCACTGTTTTAAAGACGCATTTTTACTTTAACCCTTCGCTGCCCAATAAAATTTCACCATGTTCTTTCATTTTCAAAAAAACACCCTTTTATAACAATTACTATTCTAAAACCTTATATTATGCTAGTCTTTATTTTCTCATTGCAAGAAACTTATTAACCCCTTCACTGCTGAGTCATTTCACCACTTTGTCTTGAGCTAATTTTTACCGTCTTTGGTCCTTGTGTTTAAACGCGATTTGAAGTCACGTTTTTATGTACAACCCAGACATATTACATATCCTTTATTACAGCAGATTCATAATATATCATTGTTAGATGTATACGTCATGTCCAGCCAGAATGCTATAACAAATAATAAGAATTTTCATTCATCTACAGCGTTTAAAAGGATTGTTTTTCACATTTTTATCATCCGCACCTTTGCCGTTTTATATTCTATGGGGTACACTTGTTAACAATTTGAAATGGGAATCTGTTACTGTATTTTTCTGAGAAAATACGCAATTTTAGTTAAATCTGAAAAAAACTGTTTTTGCTAGTGCAGCATCATTGTGCACATTATATTTGATCAATATTGCTGCATTAATAAATTAAAAAAATTCCCCGGTTTTTTTTTTAAATTCATTTACTATTAGTTTTATTATACACGTATCCTGGTCATGCTCTGGCTTTTGCAATGATACCAAACATGACCCTCCTAGCTTCAAGCTGTCCAAAGGACACTCCTATCTCTACTGTATGGTTTCCATATGTAAACCCCTTAATTCCATAACTGACTTCAGCGCACCAATGCGAGATGGACGTCGGTCAGTGAAGGGAGGCCCTGGTGGCTTGGCTGACATCCAATATGGTAGCCACCTCCGGGAGCAGTCCGTGATCAGACGCTAATTTGTGCCAGATCGCGGACCGGTAACTGAGTGGCATCACTGGAAAGGTCACACTGTGACTTATCCAGCGATGCCTCTCTTGAAGAGCTACCCCTCAGCAATGCGGACCCCACCCTGACGTCATCACGCCTGGCACCGGAAGGGTATAATAACAGAGGTGTGACTTCTAGTAAGCCAGATCTCCGTGGGACCCCAGAGGAGAGAGGTGAGTATAGGGAGGGAGGGCCTGTCTCGTCATGTTGGAATATATCAACTTTGGACTGCAACCGGCAAAATGTTGTGATGGATATTTTCTGACATAGGACTGGAAAGGGTTAAAGACGCGATACACATCCACGGCTTTATTTTTGGACACTTGTTGTCTTCTTTTTTATTATTTAACATGTTTTTGGAGAGGCGCACAATTGGAATTGAAGATCCCCGCACTCGCAGGTCTGCTGGGGGCCTTCGTGCAGGATGTCTTGGCCGGAATGCGTTGCACTCGCAAAGTCACAATTTTTTTTGTATGTTTCCAGCAAAGGGTTTTTCTTGCAGTCGATGCTCGCAATTTTAAGGTTGGCAAGATACTCTCATATCTCTCAAACCACAGCTCAATCTGATATTTCACGGTTCTGTGTGTGTTGGCAAAGGTGTTTGAGGATCACTGGCGTATGTCATACAATTTCTACCCTTTTTTTAGTTTTAATAAAATAAGTTGTTTGTGGAGGGGGAGATTCCCGTCTCCACCATCTGAGAAGCTCACGAATCTGCTCGGAAAGTCTGGCTTTGAATAACAAAGGTTGGGGAAGGGGCAGAGAGATCTGGTTTAAGCCTGATTCTGTGAGGTTGGATGGAAGGATGCAGAAACAAAGGAATCAGTTACTTAGAGTGTATGAACATGACACTACAATAAATACATCAGGGAATAATAATATAACACAGACAGCAGGAGAGAGGGCACAGAAAACACAAACACCCTGCACCTAGAATTGTGGGTACAGGGTGACTTTAACATAGGAGGGGGCTGAGAATAACAGGGTACATCAGGCCCGCACCTCCCCAATGCTTCATTAGGTCCATGTACCCATCAGGGGTTAGTCAATCATCCGCATAATTTCAGTGCTCTTTCATTCGGCGCACTTCGCAAGCTCAATTCGCCCACATTGCAGTGAGGATCAGAGGATCTAAGGGTAAGTAGTCAATGTAATAGAGCAGCAGGAAATGCTGGCAGAATGCTTGGAAATGCTGGCAGAATGCTTGGTTGTGTAGGGAGAGCCTGTATTAGCAGTAGGAAAAGGGAAGTGCTCATGCCACTGTACAGAGCACTGGTGAGACCTCACTTGGAGTACTGTGTGCAGTACTGGAGACCGTATCTCCAGAAGGATATAGACATCTTAGAGAGAGTTCAGAGAAGGGCTACTAAAATGGTGTACGGCTTGAAGGAGAAAATTTACCAGGAAAGGCTTAATGATCTTAACATGTACAGCTTGGAAAAAAGACGAGACAGAGGAGATATGATAGAAACATTTAAATACGTAAAGGGAATCCACAAGGTAGAGGAAGGGAGTATATTTAAAAGGAAACAAAGTAGCAAAACAAGAGGACATAGTCTTAGATTAGAGGGGCAAAGGTTTAAAAGTAACATCAGGAAGCATTATTTTACTGAGAGGGTGGTGGATACATGGAACAGTCTTCCAGTAGAAGTGGTAGAGGCCAAAACAGTAATTGAATTTAAGCAAGCATGGGATAGGCATAAGGCTATCCTAAACAAAAGATAAATCCAGGTAAAGTATCCATGTAATTGGGCGACTAGATGGGCCGAAAGGTTCTTATCTGCCGACATGTTTCTATGTTTCTAATTCAGAAAATGCAAGGTTGTCACAGGCTTATGGCATCAGAATCGTCCTCTGAAGGATGTGAGTTTTGATGACACTGGCTGAACCTTCTATGGCCAGAATGGAGGCACTGAAGACCAGCTACCATTACTGATGGGAAATGATAACATTCAAAATTACTCTTACCGTTTGACCACGAGGACCACGATCACCAAATGAACCCACTGGACCTGGATCCCCCTGTTCAGCATAATGCAATAGAAATAATCTCCAATGAGAATAAGTGTGAATAGCACTAAATCCCAGGACATAGAGTAAAAACAAGAGAAATCTCAATACATTTCTTCCAGTTAAAACATAAAGAAGTGCTAGACAGGTGCATTTTGTTTCGGCACGAATTGAAATTCAGGCGAAATTCACCATTTTTGTTATTTTATAAGTTTGCGAGAAATGTAATACCTTCCATCTGAAATTAGGAATCGGCCAAAATTACGAATCGCGGTAGCACAATGAAAACAACTAAATGAAATATTGAGAGGCAAAATTATCCTAAAAAGATCCGAAACGATACAAACCGGAATGAAAATGACCTGAAATGGAACAAAATGATTTCAAAGTAATAAAAACAGGGATTGCCTATAGGTTTCAATGTTAAAAAAATACCTGTTTTTATTAAATATTTCTTAAGTTTATTTTTTCACTTGCAGCAAAAAGTCATTTATTTATTCTTTTAGGCATTTTTAAAAAATTGTTTACATGCTGCGATGTTGGATGGACCTCTATTTTGGTCCATATCTACATAGGTAGTTGTAACAGATCTCAGTACAACCAAACGGGTCATGTCTGTACTATCCAACTATATTAAGGGTCGAATTTGGGAGAGAACAGAAATCTTACAAGATCTAGGGTGTTGCAAGGGTTAATAGCACTGCATTATATAAATTCATATCTCTGCCTGAGTTGCTCTAATAGTTTAGATCCGTCTCGCATTACTCCTACATTGATCCATATAGTTGCAGTATCTTGTGCTATAGCTCGGGTTATACCGTTGTCACAGGAGCCTATATAAAAGAGCAGACAATACATGGAATTTCAGGGTTTTTCAAGGGTGAATATTGTTATTATACGATGCATTTCAAACCCTTTGCCTGAATTGTGTTGAGAGTGTGTCTCCATTCTATACGGCCTCTCAAGACCATTTCTAGGAATTCCTTTTTTTCTGCCCATATCTAGATAACGGGTACACTTGCCCTCTTTACTGACCGCCCAGTTCTCCGGGGGGTTGGTACTAGTCCTATAAGGCTGTATATCTACCCCCAATGCGCCGCTACTTCCAGGCTAGCCCTGTCATTTCAAGTGTTGTATAGACTCCTTTCTTTATGTATTATACAGCCACGTTTAAAATACACACTTTTTTTATACTGTATTCTGACTAATATAATAAATTGTATATATATTACATTGTATCTTGAGTAACCGTCTATTCTGGGGAGAGTTCATTGATTTTCTATCCCCAGTTTCTTTCACTTTCTATACGAGATAAGGGTTTAATCCCATTTTTTTGACGGTTCCTTATTCTCCCTTTTTTCTTGTCAATATCGTGAGGTATTGACATCTTGTCGTCTTTTTGGATAATGGGGCAGTGTTTGACTGACAAAGCAGATTAACAAAACTACTGAAATATAAACGGATATTAACACATTTCTCAGCGCAATCCTATCAGCAGATAACAGATACACACAGACCATAAGGATAGACAATAATATTATTCTTACATACTGTAACTCAGATTACACAAACACTCTGCACACGAGAGGGCAAGGAAATAATATGGCAACAATCAGGCCTGCACCTCCCAAATACATCTCCAGGTCTGTGAACCCCAAGTCCAAAGTGACACACGTCACAGTAATACCATACAATTCTTCAAAACTATAATAGGTTTATAGCAATGGTCCCGAGCTTTAGAGAATTCACTCTTAGAATATTACTACACAAATACTAAATACCTTCTTTCCAGGTGCTGTCGGTCCGGGCGACACGCCTGCATCTCCTTTTGGACCCTTATGAATGTAAAATCAGATATGCAATTAATGAACGCGCAGTAATTACATTTTGTCGACAAATAAAATGAAGACGGTAACAGATATTCCTGGATGTCTCAGTTGTACCCAGGGGTCAAGTCGGGGGGGGGGGGGTGGGTTTGAATGCAGACCCTCCACTATTTTTGTAGAGGGAACTGAGTTCCCATTGGTCCGATGTACTATCAAGCTTGTATTCAGGTGTTCGTTCATATATTTCCCTATTAAATAAATATGTGATATTTTTGGGAAGATCCTCATTGATACCTAACTATATCAGATTTAATTATGGATTTGTGTTAATTGGGAGATAGTAACTGCTAACTTGGGGACAGTAATCTTGGCGAGTTCCCGCACTTCTTTAGGATTTGACCCCCCCCCCCCCCCGCTTGTACCATAAATATATCTACAACAAATTAATGCTATTTTAGATTATGGAAAAACTTCCAGTGTCATTCTAGCTTTCCTGGAGGACTGAACACTCGGATCATGTAAGGATGCATATTTCCTCTCAATTCTCTGTCTCCCCAGCTCAGGCAGTGCACGCTGACCTCAGGGCACCTTGATATGTGAGACAGCAACTTCCTGTCAATCCTCTGCTCTGCAGCGCACCTGCCAGGGAGAAGTCTGATGTATGTTGAATAAATAGCAGGAAGCCTCTTTATCAAAACAGGTTAACGATTTAAAGTGCTTGCTTTAATCTCCTCGATTAATTGTTTAAACCATTAGAATGATGTTCTGTTATTCCTAAAGTGGGGTTTTTTTTTGCTGGGGAGGCAGAAAACGATGCACCAGCCCTACTTGTTGTCAATAATTTGGAGCTTTGCTGATCACTCTCTCTGATAGGATTCATAATCTAGTGACGGTGGGGAAAAACTTGAGGAAACTGAAAAGTATTTTTGTTGCAAAAAATCTGAGAATGTCTGTGAGCCAATTAGAAAAGGGAAACGAGTCACAAAAAGAAAAAAAAAAGCAACATTTATACAGACACATCTGCCATATGTGTTCCTGAAATAAAAGCAGATCTTGTAGTACATTAATGGTAAGAAACATATATGTGAAGCTCAGGTTTAGCAGACATTTATGTAGAATGGGATTAAAGAAGCTTTGATATTCATCAAACGTTCCAATCAAGAAACCTCCACCTATCCTCGTCTTAATATACGTCGCTGTGCTCACAGCAGCTCAAACATCTCATAATAAACAAAGAATTGCACATAGCCTCTTCCTTTCAAAAGGAAAATCCACATCAATATTCAAAGTAATATTTATACGGAAATAGAAATGTGATGTAATTAAAGGTCACTGAAGAATTCCAAGATTTCCGATCTTTTTCTGCACGAGACGAGTTACGGAACTCAATGTTGCATTAGATTTCTATTCTGATAATCTGTAGATTTGTGTTTTTAATATCTCGCATTTTATTACTTTGTTTTTCTGTAACAATTCAATGTTCTTGAATCCAGGACAAACTGAAAACGCGAGAAATCTCAATCAGGGTTATTCAAAGAGATCCGAATTGCTTGAGAAAGGTAACCGAATGCTGAAAATCAGCGTTCGGTTACCTTTCTTGGCCATTCGGCTATCCAGAGAGCAGGCAATTTGCCAAATCCTGGCGAATTGCCTGAACATACGGTGCCTGTTCGGTCCCTGTTCGAGGGCCGTGAAATCCCCATGAAAAGCACTGCTTCGGCTATTCAGAGAACACAAACCAGCAGTGAAAGGTTCCCCTAATGCCCTGCCATTCGGTGGTTTAATTCGACAGGTTTATTCAGGCAAATCCCATAGGCTTCAATGTTAAAAATATTCCTGTTTTAATTCAATATCTAATAAACCGTTCATTATAAAATTCTGCAGCAAAAAGTCTCTTTATTCATAGATTTTTTAGGATACTTTAAGCATTTTTCTGTTTTTTTTTTTTTTTAAAAGTCCGATTTTTTTTTTTTTTGATTTTTTTTCAGTTTACTTATTTTTTTGTAACAGCCTCTTTATTATCATTCCCTGGACCTCCTGTGTAAATTTCAGACATTTTCGCTCAGTAGATTCTTTGCAAACAGCGTTTCATTTTCCCAGATTCATACAAATGGTTTTGCTAATTTATTCACTGCCTCCTCTACGTCACAGCTGCTTCGGCTCTGTGTGATTCGGCTCCTGTTCGGCTTCTTCGAAGGTTAATCCAGATGTTTTTGCTTGTTTTCAGCGTGCATTCGGTTAGTTTTCGTCAGGTTTGCGGCAGCTTTTCCTTACAATTCGGGGACCCTGTGCTGTTTGCTGAATACACCGCAGGGTCACCGAAATGCAATCGGCAAAAGGAACCGAATTGAAGAGAACGAAAAGTCATCGAACGTGCGGTGACTTTTCGAATCTCTTTGGATAACCCTGATAGTGTCCTTCCTGGTAAAATCCTTTATAAATAAAATTATAATACATTGAAAGCAATCATTTCAATATTAAAACCCAATTTCATCCCTGTTCAAAGCAAGATCAGTGCGCCCTATGTGAAAAAACGAAATTCTCTATCTCTTAGTTACCCCTTATTACTGTAAAGAGCAGCTCCAACCCTCACTGTGACCAAAAGGTCAATAAACTTTATTGCAGCATCCAGCAGTCCGGACGAGGGCAGAGAGCACTATTCCCTTGTGAACACTAACTGTAGCGTCCGGGTAAGCGACTTTAACTCATACCCCCATATCACCTAGCTAACACTGCACCCGTGAGAAATCAGTTTGCACAGTGGTGATTGCACCAGCTTGCTATACTTTGCGCATCCTATACGTAACATAGGGAGAGCAATCAGTAATCAGCATTAGGATAATTAAGGAATTACAAAGTGCGAGCACTAATTACCACAGCGATGCACAAATCTAAAATTTAGCGACACCTAAAAGCTGGTGCCAACTGATTCCGTTGTTGCTGAAAAGTTCCCAGTCTCCCTCCGCGGCCTTACACAATCTTGTGAGAGCAAGATCTCGCAGGGCTCGCGGGCCTGCAGCGCAACCCTTCATGGGGTCCTATGGACTAATTCCCTGATTATACACCAAGACACGGAGGCTTCATGTTATGCTTTACTCTTCCAACAGCAGCAAAGAAATGTTCAATAAAGCTTTGAAAAATTGAACAAAAGGAAAAAAGTTTTAGATATACAACTGCACAATAGTGCAACCAATCACAGTAGGGCAGTCCAACTTGGGCCAATCAGCGTCCGGCATCAGGTATATAACCTCCAAACTGCATCACAATCGTCCTCTTTTCTTTGCTGCTTCCGACGGCTAAGTATATTTAGTACATATTCAGTGTGATATTGTGCTTATTTTATGTATATTACAGTATATGCTCCTTTATTTAGTTCTCTTTATCTCCTGGTGCAATTTTCGCCAGTTTTTTGTTCTCTTGGTCTACGTGTCGTTTCCGACTGAGCGGCAGTATGTTTTTGTTCCAGGTAAAAAAACTAAGGGGATTGCAACGTGCTGCCGGTCTCTCGGAAGGGCAGCGTTTTGCCTTTATCTGCCTTTTTTCCTTTCAGGTTTGCTAGCGTGAGATGCGGTCTGGTACTATTCATGTGGGCAGGGCAACCGCCATTTGCATAGGCGGGCGCGGCTTCACTCCATTTGCATTGTGGGGGCGGGGTGATTTTCTGTCCTGCACGCACGCGCGTTTACCTCAGACTGCCGAGCTTCACGCTGAGGAAATAAACGGTATTTTTCCTCTTGCTCATGTCGGATCCCGAAACGCCAGCGGCGGCTATGGGTTCAGCCCAAAAATCCTCTGTTTCGGTGGGGGTAATTTCGGGTTTTCTCTTAATGTCCACCGATTTCGAGAAGACTTCATTAAAAGTGTTAGCGGCTCAGAATGCTGAGAAGGCTATGGGGGAAAACCCAAATGCAATTGTGCCTTCTACATCGGACAAATATGTGTCGGCCCAAGAGGGTGGGGTACCCTTTACCCTGACTAAGGGAGTTGACGGTCTCCCAAAAAAAACGCTACGTATAGAAGCAACTCCTGCTAAGGAGCTGAATTACAGAAATTACCACACAAAAGTGGCAAATCCCGTAAACGGAGGCCTAACCGCAAGGCCATAAAACGCGGCTGGAAAAGGGCCAGGCACACGGAGTCTGACGAGATAAGTTCAGACGCTGAGGAGGATAATTATTCTTCAGACACTAGTGACACAGACTGGGCCCCGAACGACTCGGAAGGGGTTTCAGATTCAATCTCCTCAATTTCCTCTTCTTTTTCAAGAAGGCAAGGGGACAGTTCGGCTCCATTAGATGCCTTAGGACAGACTATGTTCGTTCCTGAGATGCTGAAGCATCCCCGCTCGTCTGAATGGGCCCCATTGGAACATGTGGCTAGCTATATTGAGACTCGTATTCGAAAGCCCATGGACAGTAAGACGCGTAATAAAATGAGGGCTGAATGCCCAAGACCGGTTTTGTCCAATGAAGTGGCCACGGCACCTGTAGTAAATGATTTTATTGTGGAGTTCCTTAGTAAAACTAGTTGGTCTCCTAAAAGAGGTTGGTCTCCTAAAAGAGGTCTTGACGCAACCCGGAGGATATGCCATGACAAAATCTTGGACCTTTTGGGTCCATTGACGAACTTATTCAATGCCATTGAACACTCCCTTTTGGGAAATGTCAAGCCTGATATTTTTGAGTACTGCGGTTGGGTACAGGGAATGGTGTGTATGTTAGGAAACGCTAATTCAGCCATTTCAACGGAACGCAGATGTTTCATTTTCCTCAAGGTGGAGCCAAAACTGGTCTCTATGGCCAATAAGGAACCTGGTCCGCAGGCGAATGGTGGCCGTTTCGCGGAGGATTTTATCAAACAAATGGGTTCCTGCATAGGAATGAGCTGTTCGGTTCGATCAGTTCGGATTTCGATTTGAACTTTGGCAGTTGGCAAGTTCGCGAACTTCGAACATTTTGGCGTGTTCGGTTCGAGTTTTTTTTTTTTTTAAAAAAGTTAAAAAAATGCTTAAAAAAATACTAAAAAATCTAGAAATAAAGAGACTCTTTACTGCAGAATATTATAAGCAACGGTTTATTAGATATTGAATTAAAAACTAATGTCTAGGTGCAAAGATTCTCACCTCTAAATGACCTGTGTTCTCAAACGCCGTAAACAACAGGTGTTTAATTAGTGTTTGGAAATAACATGTGATTCTAATTAGTCCGGTCTCATGAATTTGATACATTGTATGCAGACTGGGAGTGCCAGGTGTCATGTGTGGGTCTGTGATGGCGAGGTTTCCATACATTCTACAAATCGGCCACTTAACGGGCAGGTTATGGGGACCTCCTAGGCATGATCTTTGAAGGAATTTTGTGTTTTTATTTTTAACCCTCACTGTTCCTTTAACCCTTTCACTGCGGAGGCATTTCACCGCTGTGTGCTGAGCTCATTTTTACCGCTTTCGCTCATCATGTTTAAACGCGATTTGAGGCCACATTTTATTATACGACCCAGAGATATTATATATCGTTCTTTCCGGCAGACTCGGCAGATTCATAATATATCATTTTTATATGTTTACATCATGTTCTGCCTGTATATTCTAACAAAAAATGCAATAAAACTTGAATTTTGCAGCGTGTAAAGTGGTTTTTTTCACCTTTTATCACATGAACATTTGCGGTTATATTTTCTATGGGGTGTGCTTGTAAAAAAATTAGAAATGGGGACTTATTAAATTCTTTTGGGGGGAATTATGTGATTTTTAGCAAACGCACACCATAGAAAAAAATCATTAGTGCAGCATCATTGTTCACATTATAATTGAAATGTGAACAATAATGCTGCATTAATAAAAATAACACACAAAAAGAAATACATGTTTTTTTATTTTTATACTTTATACCTGGTCATGTTGGGTATCATGCTCAGGCCTTTCGATTGACACCATCCATGACCCCCTAGCTGCCACGGTTCTGGAGAAATGAACCCCCTATCTCCACCAGGGGATTCCAGGCAGCTAGGGGTTCCCCTGGCTATCTGACATCATCACGCTATGCATGAGGACTTCAGGCAGTGAGGGGGGACCCGGGGGTGGAGCCGCCATCAAAGATGGCGGCCCCCACCGGAGCTAGGCCTCACTTCGGCACCGCAAGACGCCGAAGTGTGACCCGGTGCCTAAGGGGTAAGGCTAGGGTCAGACGAACGCATTTTTCGCGTTGTCCGTGAAAAAGTGCGTTCGAACGAATGGACGCATTTTTTCACGCAATACGCGATAGCGGTCATACGACGCGCATTTTCGTCCGTGATTTTGTACGGTTATCAATAAAACCCTTTTTGTGTCTGGACTTGATGTTGGCCGGACATTAGCAGCGTCTGACGTCTCCTAATCACGCAAACACGCCGCTAGCGGACACAGCGCACTCTGTACGTCAGTACTAGCGGTTTGACATTCTCGAAAAAATGCATTCGTTTGCCACTTGCGTTGCGCGGCCGCACTTTTGTGCGGCCGTTCTTCGTATGCTGCCCGGCATTGGACGTAATTTGCTGCTAGCGCGGCCGTGATTTAGTGCGGCTAAACGCACGTTAATACTGCGTTAGTCTGACCTTAGCCTTAAAGCCAGGCACCGCTTAAACGGGGAGACTCTCCCCTTTTAAGCGGTGCCTAGATTTTTTTTGTGGGACCTCCCGATCGGGAGGGAGAGGGTTCCGAACGGACCCCCCCCCTTCCAGGCGATCTCCCAGCACTACCCGGACCCCCATACACCTTTTTATGGCAAATATCTAGCATATATGCCCTCTTGGAGGGCACTCTAAAAATCGAACTATGAGTCCCATTGACTTGTATTGAGTTCGTGTTCGAACTTTTGAAAAGTTCGAGTTCGAATGCAAACCGAACTCGGGGGTGTTCGGCTCATCCCTATTCCCGCACGAACTCTTTTCACAACATCAAAAAAGTTCAGGCCACAATGAGGAAAACCTTTCCAAATAAGGTTGTTGACAGGGCCGGGAGAAGTAGAGGCTGTTTTCCTGGCCGAGGTTCTCAATTTCACTCCAGAGGTTTCGCCTATTCACAATCATGACGCTCAGAGCCGGCTGGACAACCAACCTTTTTCCTTCAAAGGTCCAGGCCAGGTCGAGGAAGACCTTTCCGCGGCTATCGCAGAGCAGCATATTCTGGTGAGTATGCCACACAACCTACCTTTTTTCCATGCTCCGATAGGGGCAGGGTCCATCTTTTTTTCCAATATTGGTGTCAGATCATGTCAGACCCTTGGGTGTTAGACACAATTATGGGTTACGAGATAAAATTCGACACGTTACCGGTTCAAAGAGAGTTACCTTAACCTCTGTTTATGACATCAGATCACTATCGTTTGATAACTCAGGAGGTTCTGGATCTTTTACAGAAAAACGCTATAGAAAGGGTAGTTCATTTGCATCCAGGCTATGTGAGCAATGTGTTCCTTGTCCAAAAGAAAAGCAGCGAGTCTCGTCCCATAATAAATTTAATGAAATTGAACATGGAGGAAATTCCATCTCTGAAAGACCATTTATGTGCAGGGGACTGGATGGTCAAGATAGACCTCAAAGATGCCTACTTGAAAATTCCAATTGCTGTTCACAGCAGGACTTATCTTCAATTTCTCTGGAAGGTCAACTGTGGACATTCAAATCTCTCCCGTTTGGCCTCTCATCCGCTCCTCGTTTCACCAAGGTCATGAAACCAGTGGTTGCATTTCTCAGAACCAAAGGAGTACGTTTGGTCGTATATCTAGACAATATACTTCTAATGGCTCAGGATATTTCCGTAATAATTCTTCACTGCGATTGGACCATCAATCTTCTGACGAACCTGGGTTTCATGATCAATTGGGAGAAGTCCAGTCTAGAACCAGCCAGGAACATGGAGTTTCTGGGTTTTCTGGTGAACTCAGTGCAGATGTCTCTCAGTCTTCCACCCCAGAAAGTCGGTCAGATTCGGAAGGAAGTTCGAAGGTTGTCCACGCTACCAACATTTCCTTTGAGAGCCCTTGCTCGTCTGTTGGGAATGCGGTCATTGTCGATTCAGGCCATCTTCCCAGTATTTTTGTTTTATCGGGCCCTTCAGCGGCTCAAGGCAGCCTATCTCCATCAGGGGCTACTATATTCAGACATGGTTTCTCTAGATGACTCTCGAAGAGTTGCAGTGGTGGTGAGACCACATCATAACATGGAACAGTCCTTTGTTTTATCCTCCTCAACCAGAAGTGGTTATAGAGTCCGACGCCAGCAACTATGGTTAGGGTGCGCGCTAGGTCCTATATCCACAGGAGGCAGATGGGCTTCTGTAGAAGCTTCTTTTCACATAAATGTCCTCGAGCTCCTAGCTAGTTTCTTTGCTATTCAGAGTTTTCTAAAAGACAGGCCTTTCAATTCAGTACAATTTTTCCGCAGTGAGGCATATAAATCATCTAGGTGGCCTCAGATCAAAGCAACTGTTGGAAGTCTCCAAACTGTTTTGGGGATTTTGCCTATCCCACAATGTTACAGTGACGGCTCAGTTCATTCCAGGGCTATGCAACATTGTAGCGGATTGAAATTCAATGTATCTGATAGATTCCAGCGACTTGAGGTTAGACAAGACAATATTTGAATGTTTGTCATCAATTTCTCTGGGAGGGTCAACTCCCTATTAACATACCTCAATACAGAATGCACCTGTAAACATGTAACATAATGACTATTTCCTACATATTTATTTTCTGTTAATCTGTATATTTGTGTTTTGTTTTAATATCTTGCATTTTATTACTTTGTATTTCTGTAACTGTAACACTTCAATGTTCTTGAACCCAGGTCATACTTGAAAATGAGAGAAATCTCAATGTATCCTTCCTGGTAAAATCCTTTATAAAGAAATAAATAAATAAATATGGGGTCCTTTTAAATTGGATCTTTTCGCTTCTCGTCTGAACGCGCAGATCCCTCATTATTTCATTTGGAAACTGGATCCAGACGCCCTGGGGACAGGGGAATTGGCCACGGGGAATTCTATATGCATTTCCCCCATTTCTCCTGATTTCCAGGGTCATTCAATTGATGCGTTCCAATCAGGCGACTCTGGTGCTAATCACTCCTTGGTGGACAACTCAACCGTGGTTTCCCCAACTATTAGAGTTGGCGATAGACGTTCCTCGGATTCTCTGGTTGAGTCCCCCTCCCCTGGAGAATCTGGAGAATACTCTGCAGAACATTCTGTCAGCACCATCGTTCCGTCTCATCGCTTGGAAAGTGTCAGGCAATTTTACCCTGTCAGTCAACTTTCGGAGGTGACTTCCGAATTACTCTCCAGTGCTTGGGCTCCAGGTACTAGAAAGCGATACCTTTTATTACTGGAACTGCTGGGTTTCTTGGTGTTTGGGCAAACACGTTGATTCCTTTTCAGCCCCTAGAGAGGACATTCTCCAGTTCCTGACCTCTTTGTTTGAGGAATTTTAGGTCAGCCATTTCTGCTTATCCCCCTAGCATTGAGGGACTCCCTGTAGGTCAACATAGATTGGTCTGTAGATTAATAAAAGGTATTCGTTTGAAACGTCCTCCTCGGTCTCGTTATTCTTTCACATGGAACGTTAATTTAGTTTTGGATTTTTAGGATCCGTGGCTTCCAATACGGAATTATCGATTTAAGCAGCTGTCCGCTAAATTAACAATGCTTTTATGTCTAATTTCCTGTAAGAGGGTCTCTGACGTCCGTGCTTTGGATTTGTCGGGACGCTCTTTCACTCCATTGGGTGTTTTGTTTTCCATATCTAGATGCACTAAAACTGCCATTTCTCAGGTATTTTATCCGGCTTTTCCACAAAAAACTAATTTATGCCCAGTACTTTGTTTACAGGAATACGAGCTGGTTACGGCCCTGTATCGTCTTCCTTCTTTTGATCGTTTGTTTTTGACCAAGACGAAGCCGTATCATCCAGTTTCAGCTACCTTAGCTAGGGGGGTTAAATGGCTCATGACAGAGGCAGGTGTAGATACCTCTATTTTCAGGGCTCATTCCTCTCGGATTGCGGCGGCCTCTACGGCTGCTTTTCGGGGTTGCAGGTTAGAAGATATTATGAAAACTGTTAATTGGTCTAACGAGTCAACCTTTAAGGAAATTTATTTTAAACCTATTGTTCACTTTATGCATTCTATTATTAATTAGCTTTCAACGAGCATAATATTCGCCTCTGTGTCTTGGTGTATAATCTAGGGACTTCCAATCATCCCCACTCACACAAATCCCATTCCCACCTTCTCTTTCTCTGGCTATTACTTCCTGCAAATGACATCTCTCCTAACCCTGGCCCCACAAGTCCACTACTTCCCTCTCATTCTATGTCCCACACACGTATCACAAGTCCCCGCAATCCCTACAACCTCATTCCCATAATCCCTCAGCGCCTGTCCTTTCTCCTGCGCCTTCTGGAATGCTCGCTTTGTGTGCAACAAACTCAGTTATCCATGACCTTTTCCTGTCCAACTCCTTTAACCTCCTAGCTCTTACTGAAACCCGGGCTAACTCCCTCTGACACTGCTTCCTTTGCTGCTCTCACACATGGTGATCTACACTTGAACCATACCCCCAGACCAGGCAACATGGTGGTGGTGGCGGAATTCTGCTCTCTCCCACCTGCACCTACCAGCATCTACCTCCACCCCAAATACCTCTCCTCCGTTGAAGCACACTGCATCCGTCTGGTCTCTCCCCTGGCTCTCAGGGTGTCGCAGTCACCTACCGCCCACCGGGACCAACCTCCCAGTTCCTCGACCACTTTGCTATCTGGCTTTCCCACTTTCTGTCTACTAACCTCCCATGCCTAATTCTTGGGGACTTCAACATTCCCAATGATGATCCATCCGGCCCTGCTGCCTCCAAACTTCTTTCACCAACGCCCTCCCTTGGACTCACACAATCCTCCCTACCCACCATGAAAGCTGCTCCATTGACCTTGTTTTTTCCAACATCTGCTCAGTTTCTGATTTCACCCGTCACCCTTTCCCCATCTCTGTTCACCACCTTCTCTCCTTCAAGCTATCTGGACTTCCTCAACACCCTGCTACCCAATCTCGCTCACGCACTCGCAGAAATCTGCATGCTGTGGATCCCCATCAAATCTCCAATCTACTTCAACATCTCCCAAACATCTGAACCCTTACCTGCCTGATGCTGCCACTGACCACTATAATATTATTATCTTTGCTCTATACACTCAACTCCGTAAGGCCCCGAGCTGCCAGCTTCAGCCCTGGCACACCCCCCAGACATGCTTCCTGCAAAGATGCTCCCGCACTGCAGAGCGTGCCAGGAGGAAATCCCGCTCTGAAGCTGATTTTATTCATTTCAAGTTTATTCTGCGGTCATACACCTTGGCCCTTCATTTGGCCAAACAATCCTCCTTCTCATCTCTTATATCTTCTCTGTCCTCCAACCCTAAACGACTCTGGTCCACTTTCAACTCTCTCCTCTACCCACCTGCAGCTCCCCATCTGCCTTTAGCGCTCAGGACTTGAATGATTACTTCCTAAATAAAACTCTATCCGAAACCACATCCCCCATTTGAACCATTAATCCACCACCTCCCCTCCCAGTGACACCCTCTTCTACCCTCAGCCGCTTCCTCCCAGCCATGGAGGAGGAAGTCAACTCCTTACTGTCCTCCTCACATCTCACTACGTGCCCGCTCGACCCCATTCCCTCACATCTGATACCTTCACTCTCCTCCCTCACCTCTGCGCTCATACACATCTTCAACCAGTCTCTCTCTACCAGCTCCTTCCCATCTGCCTTCAAACACGCACAGGTTACCCCTATACTAAAAGAAGCCCTCCCTTAATTCCAACCTCCATCCAATTACCGTCCTGTATCGCTGCTTCCCTTCACCTCTAAGCTCCTGGGAAAACTAGTTTTCAATCGCTTCTCCCTCTTCCTGTCCTCTAATTCCCTACTTGACCTCCTGCAATCTGGCTTCCGTCCCCTACACTCAACCGAAACTGCCCTCACCAAAGTCACCAATGACCTCCCAAAGGCTAAAAACCACGGTCACTATTCTATTCTCATCCTGCTCGACCTCTCGACTGCTTTTGACACTGATGATCACCCCTTCCTTCTACAGACTCTCAGCTCTCTTGGATTCACTCCTATCTGTCTAACAGGTCCTTCTCTGTGTCCTTTACTGGTAACTCCTCTTCAATGCCTTTAGCGGTGGCTGTACCTCAAGGCTCTGTCCTTGGTCCTCTGCTCTTCTCTACACCTCCTCCTTGGGCAAAATAATTAACAGCTTTGGCTTTAATTATCCCACAAGACACAGAGGCGAGTATTATGCTATCTTTTCTTTACTTAAGTCGATAGCAGCAAAGAACAATCTCTCAAATACCACAACAAAAGTATTTAGAGAGAAAAATACAGTTTAACAATACATAGAACAATAGCAGGTAATGGTACAGTCCCTGCTGTCCAATCGTCAGGCAGACCGCTCCATAAATTCCCTGGTAACCCTTGGCTCCTCCGCTTTTCTTTGCTGCTCGCCAAGATAAGATGAGTATTAGCAGCAAGCTCTGTATTAAAATTGTTTGGCAGTTTCACTGTACTTTATTGTCTATATATATACATATATTTTAATTCAATACATTATGGATACACACACTCTGTTTTAGCTTGTGTTTTTTTTTATATATATATTTATTGTCAGCCCGTTTAGGGACTTATATGTACAGGGGCTAGATATATGTCTTTATTTAAATCATTTGGGGAGACGAGTCCGTCTTTAGTGTTTTTTTCTGTAGTTTTTGGAGCCTCCCCTGTACCTCCGTCATTAGGGGTGCGGCTGCGCGCCATTGCCTGGGGTAACACTCGCGGCGACTCGCGCATGCGCAGTACGTTGCAGCGGATTTTCCGCAGACATACTTCGTACTGAATGAATCGGCGGTTTTAAACGGCGAGTTTGGTGCCTTGCCTTCCCTGCAGCTGGTCCTGAGGAGAGGTGCAGCTTCGCGCCACTGCTCTGAGGTAACGCTTGCGGCGGTTCGCGCATGCGCAGAACGCCGTTGCTTGTTGCCTCGGGAAATTTCCATTAAAATGAGTTCAATAAGTTAAATAAGTAATAAGTGGTTTATGACTGGCCCGAACCTGCCTGTTGCCCAGGTGCCCTCGTTCTTATGCCCACGAGTTTTTAAGTATAATATGGTTAAAATGTCTAGAGAATCTCTCAGCCAGACGTTCATTTATAATTTCCCCAACTTCAGATAGATTTTTATCTAGTGATTCCTGACAGGATAATGAGGTCCCTGAGACTTCAATGAGGGAGAAGAGAAACTCCCAAAAAATATCCCTCATAAAACCTACGTCTACCCGTACTTGTAATGAATTCCCACAGCACATCACTGTGACGAAAAAAGGAGCCAGTTAACTCCGGCTGACAAAGAAAGAGGAAGCGCGCTAGAGGCGCAAAGATACCGGCAGTTCCTCAGAACATTCTAGAGAGGAAGCAATGTCAGATTGTGAGGTGAATTCCTCTGACCCGGAGTACGATCCGGTCTCCTCTCCTGAGGCCTCACATTCAGTTTCCTCACCTGATTCCACTGATTCTAAAAACCGCTTATTGATCCGGTAGATGCTGTAAGAAATTCAATGTTTGTACCAGAGCAATTAATACCTCCCCGGTCAGTGGAATGGACACACATAGAGCATGTGGCTCGTTATATAGAACAGCATATCCGTATGTCAATGGATAAACAAACCAGAAGTAATTTGAGGGCTGAGTGTCCAGCCCCAACTTTGTCACATAAGCTTAATGTAACCCCGAGTTAGATCCGGAAATTATTCACATCCTTAACCAGTCAAATTGGTCCCGAAAAAGAGGATAGAGGCACCTTAAGGGGTGTCATGATAAATTGTTTGTTTTTGTAGGTCCATTGGTAAAATTAATGGATTCGATTGAGGTTTCTCCTCACTAATGAAACCAGTCCTGTTTGAACACAGGGGCCGAGTACAGAGATTAGTCTGTGTTTTTGGTAACATAACACAGCTTTATCAAGCGAAAAGGAGACGCTCAATTCTCCTCAGGATCCACCCTAAAGTGGCCACCTTAGCGCATAATAAACTGTTGGCGCTATATAAATGATGATAATAATAATGAGCCTGGTCCCAGCGCTGAGGGTCTGTTATTTGGAGAAGACATCTTCAAGGAGATGACCGAATATACAAGGTCCTTCTTGACCACAGGTAAGATAAAGGCTTATATCAGGAAAGCTTTCTCGAATAGGTTTTTTCGTCATTCCTTATTCCACCTCAAGGGGCTCCTTTAAATCCTCTTAACTAGAGCCCCAAGATAGACCATAATTTCACCGTCAAAGTGGTTACAGGGGTCCGAGAAGATCAGGATTTTTGGGGAGTATAATTTCCCACCAACAGCCCAAGGTGGAGAATTTCGCCCAGTATCAATTTGAAAAACACCTAAACGAGTACGTTGTGTACAATCATTTCAAAATGGAAGACATTCCATCATTAAAAGGAGTTTATCTCCACAAGATTGGAGGGTCAAAATAGACCTAAAAGACGCTTATCTGACAATCCCAATAAACTACAAAATATCGGTCCTTACACCGACACAGTCTATCGCATTTCTAGGTGTCACCGTAACTACGATGGAGATGGCTCTTTCTCTGCCTTCAGACAAAGTTCGGCTGATTCACAGAGAAATCAGATGTCTTCTATCTGCAGAAGAATTCTCTCTGAGATGGTTAGCTCACCTCCTGGGCCTACTCTCCACAGCAATACAAGTGGTCTTTACAGGACCGCTTTATTGTCGAGCTCTTCCACGTCTGAAAGCATGATTTCTGCGGAGGGGATGGCTTTATCTAGATTGCATCTCTCTGGACGACGAGTCGAAATTGGAGATGCAGTGGTGGCTAAATCATTTAGTGTCATGGAACAGCAAAGCCATCGTCTATCCAACTCCAGAGTTGGTCATAGAGTCAGACGCCAGCAGATCTGGCTGGGGCGCGCTGCGGATCATTTTCCACAGGTGTCAGTTGGGTTTCCACAGAGATAGGATTGTATATCATTGTTTAGAACTCCTTGCAGGATTGTTTGCTATTCAAGCTTTATCAAACATTTCCAGACAAGTTCCATACGCCTGGAGATGGACAACCTGTCCGCTGTACGTCATATCAATCTTATAGGTGGCCCCAGGTCTAAACAGTTGGCAGAGACACCAAAGTCTTTTGAGGATTTTGCCTGCCTCACAATTTATCAGTCCAGGCCAATACATTCCAGGGTTCAGCAATGTAATGGCAGACTGGAATTCAAGGTATCTGATAGACTCCAGCAATTGGAGATTAGACGCCAGGGTATTTGCCAGTTTGTCATCCCTCTGAGGTCCCTTCTCTATAGATTTGTTGGCTTCTAGCCTTAATATTCCTTTACCACAATACTACTGTTGGAGACCAGACCCATGGCTTTGGTCACGGATGCTCTGGTCCAGACCTGGACGCTAAGGACGCTTTACGCTTTCCCTCTATTCATTCTCATTTCAACACTAATATGACTAGTACAAGTACAATTAGCTACAATAGTGCTTATAGCACCCTTATGGAGGTCTCAACTAGACATGTGCACAGCACAAAATTTCGTTTTGAACTAATGGATTAGTCCTAAAACGCAATTTATTTAGTTGCTAAAAAATTTCGTTTTCAGTTCTTTAGTATGAAAACTAAATTTCATTCATCCGAAAACCAGTGAATACAATTACTATTGTAGTGGCTCTTCAGAGGGCTGAGATCGCTGATCGCTGCTTGTTACAGTATCTCTCACTCTCAGCACAACGTGTCAGGCAAAGCTGTTACAGTAAATGACTGCTGCTCATCACAGCGCTCAGAGTTTCAGTAAAACTAGTAAATACTATCTTTATATATAAGAGGTTATAGCAATATTATTTCCTTGTTTTACTGAAACTCTGAGCGCTGTGATGAGCAGCAGTCAGTTACTGTAACAGCTGAGCCTGATACATTGTACGAAGAGATAATATAACAAGCAACCAATCTCAGCGCTCACATCCACAGGATTTAAAGGGCTAAAACCAAACGCTCCTCTCTGTATAATGTATAGAACATCCTCCTGCATTAATTAATACCCCTCTCTGTATAATGTAGATAACATCTTCCTGCATTAATACCCCGCTCTGTATAATGTATAGAACATCCTCCTGAATTAATGTCCCTCTCTGTATAGAACATCCTATTGCATTAGCATGTGGAGGGTGCAGAACGTCGGAATGCAATGCTTATCCAGCACAGGAGAGGGAACTTTTACTTAAACTTTTGTATCTCTGTGGGGGAGACAGACAGGATTATAAAAGCAGGGGAGAGGGAAAATATTAACGTAAATCGGTCTGAAAGCTCAGAGAAGAGATGACTGGTGCAAATTTATTTTTATAATAAAACAAAGCACTTTAAATCCAGGGAAAACATTCAAATAAATCACACTGAAGACTCATAGTGACAGAATGACTGTGAGAGCTGGATACTAAATGTATCAGACGTAAAAAAAAACACCTTTATAACAAGCAGCACTGGGAGAGGAGAGGGACTTTATATAAAACGTATATTATAGATGAGGAAAGGGGGATAGTGCTCCTGGATAATATAAAATATATCAGACCTAAGCCCCTATTATGCAGAGCGGGAGGGGAGATAACACACGTTTTATAAAGTCCCTCTCTTCTCCCAGCGCTGCTTGTTATAAAGGAGTTTTTACTATCCAGCCCTCCCTGTTATACTCGGTCATTAGCTTTCAGTGTGATTTATTTGAATGTTTTCCTTCTTCAGCTGCTCTTATCATCTTGTCTGCCTCATAGACATGCAAGGGTTAAGTAAAGGTTTCCTCTCCTGTGCTGGCTGTCTGTGCTGCGAGTGAGTATTCTGGAGCTCTATCACTGTCAGATTTTCGGGTAGGGGGTCGGGATTTACGCATACAAACCTTTTCTGTAGCTTTGCGATGTTGCGCTCTTCATTAATGGTCTCCTTCACTCAATGTAATATCACAAAAAGGACTGAAACTAAAATGTAGCGGATTTTATTTTAGTTTCTTTCGTTTTTAGTACTGAGCAGTTTCGTATCTCTTGAGTCATACGAAAACTAAAATTATCCCAAAATTCGGACTAAATCGTTTTAGTACTAAAACGAATGCACATGTCTAGTCTCAACCATGGTTCCCGCACCTCTTGAAACCGTCTGTGGGCATTCCCAGGCTAATTCGTGTCCCATCGTCCACCCATAGAGATCCTGAAGGAACTCTTCAGAATTCTTTGAGTCTTCACTAATTTTTTAAGCTGTTAAGTGTAATATCATGGGTCACTGGCCTTCAGTCAACATTTCGGATGCATCTGCTTCCTTTTTGTCGAGTTCCTGGGCCCCCTCTACTAGGAAGAGATATGGTACCGCATGGAACTCATGGGTTTCTTGGTGCATGGAACATCAAGTTGATTCCATAGCAGTTCCTTGAGTAACTTGTTTAGTTTCTTCACACATATATTTGAGGATGGTAAAGCGTATCGTACGATTATTAACCTCAGGTCAGCGATACCTGCTTCACATCAGGGTTCTATTGGTATTCCTGCCGGGAAGCACCCCATTACATGTAGGTTTTTGAAGGGTACACAGTGTAAACGACACCTCGTTCCCGTTATTCTAACATCTGGGATGTCATTCTAGTTAATTTTCTGGATAAGTGGCCGAGAATGAAACTCTGTCTACTAAACTGATTTCTGTGAAATTGGCCATTTTACTTTGTTTGATTTCCTGCAATAGAGACTCACACGTTCGAGCCCTAAACTTAACGGGAAGAAGTTTTACCCGACACGGGGAGAAATGTTAAATTTTCCTATAGGACAAAGACTTCATTGTCAGAGGACTTCTATCCAATTTTGCCACAGCGTCCTGTCCTTTACCCAGTATGTTTTAAAAAATTTGGAAGAGTTTCTGCCCCTAACAGGTCACTCCAATCCCAACGGTTATTCATATCCTTACGCAAACCATACAATTCTGTAACTTCCACCACACTCGCTGGGTGGGTTAAATGAATCATGTCAGGAGCTGGTGTAGACGTCTCCGTGTTCGGAGCTCATTCATCCCGGAGTGCTTCTGCTTCCGGGGTTTTCTTCCGTGGATGTTGTCTTGTAGACATCTTAAAAACAGCAGACTGGTCCAGAGAATCCACCTTTAGGGACTGTTATTTTAAACCAGTGTGTCACATGTCACAATCACTAATTAACTAAGCTTTGAACTAGCATAATATGAGCCTCCGTGTCTTGTGGGATAATTCCCAGATTCCCCTATTATCATGACGGGGAATCATAATTATAATAAAGACACGGAGGCGAGTATTTTCCCACCCAAATACTAGAGTGTTTTTTTCCCACCCTAATATCTGAGGATAATGATATACATTCAATAAAGGTTATAGATCGGTCGATTTTCCTACATATTCCTTAGGTAAGCTCTGTTGACCTTTAACATGTTGATCTCCCTGACAGCTTGAGCGGTACACGGGAAGTGGTATCAGATCCTTATGGAATTCAAGTTGGAGATCGTTTTTCGCCTCAAAGAACAAAGTCCTTCCGATGTTCATTGAATTAAAGAAGAAGTTTGTTACGTCTCGCATCAGAAAAGAGAAGAGCTAACGGCGGTCGGAGGATTTATGGAGTTGGCCTGTACCATTGCCTCGACTGTACCAATACATGTTATAGTTATATATCATTTAAATGTATTTTTTTCTCTCTAAATACTTTTGTAGTGGTTTTTGAGAGATTGTTCTTTGCTGCTATCGGCTTAAGTAAAGAAAAGATAGCATAATACTTGCCTCTGTGTCTTTATTATAATTATGATTCCCCGTCATGATAATAGGGCAATCTGGGAATTCTGCCCAGTATCAATTTGAAAAAAACACCTAAACGAGTACGTTGTGTACAATCATTTCAAAATGGAAGACATTCCATCATTAAAAGGAGTTTATCTCCACAAGATTGGATGGTCAAAATAGACCTAAAGACTCTTATCTGACAATCCCAATAAACTACAAAATATCTGTCCTTACACCGACACAGTCTACCAAATTTCTAGGTGTCACCGTAACTACGATGGAGATGGCTCTTTCTCTGCCTTCAGCCAAAGTTCGGCTGATTCACAGAGAAATCAGATGTCTTCTATCTGCAGAAGAATTCTCTCTGAGATGGTTAGCTCACCTCCTGGGCCTACTCTCCGCAGCAATACAAGTGGTCTTTCCAGGACCGCTTTATTGTCCAGCTCTTCAATGTCTGAAAGCACGATTTCTGCGGAGGAGATGGCTTTATCGAGGTTGCATCTCTCTGGACGACAAGTCGAAATTGGAGATGCAATGGTGGCTAAATCATTTAGAGTCATGGAACAGCAAAGACATCATCTATCCAACTCCAGAGTTGGTCATAGAGTCAGATGCCAGCAGATCTGGCTGGGGCACGCTGCGGATCGTTTTCCACAGGTGTCAGTTGGGTTTCCACAGAGGTAGGATGGTCTGGTCCAGACCTGGGCGCTAGGGACGCGTTACGCTTTCCCTCTATTCATTCTCATTTCAACACTAATATGACTAGTACAAGTACAATTAGCTACAATAGTGCTCATGGCACCCTTTATGGAGGTCTCAACCATGGTTCCCACACCTCCTGAAACCATCTGTGGACATTCCCAGGCTAATTCGTGTCCCATCATCCACCCTGAGAGATCCGGAGGGAACGCTTCAGAATTCTTTGAGTCTTCAATCGCTTTTTAAGCTGTTAAGTGTAATATAAAGGGTCATTGGCCTTCAGTCAACATTTCGGATGCATCTGCCTCCTTTTTGTCGTGTTCCTGGGCTGAGGATGGTAAAGCGTATCGTACGATTAGTAACCTCAGGTCAGCGATACCTGCTTCACATCAGGGTTTAATTGGTATTCCTGCCGGGAAGCTTTCCATTACATATAGGTTTTTGAAGGGTATACAGTGTAACGACCCCTCGTTCCGTTATTCTTTTTTTTTATCATATAAAAGTTTTTATTGGCGTTCACACATGAAGTGGTACAACAATGCGAAAAGAAGGAAAATTCAAAAAGAAAAACCTAGATTTGCAGCATTGACAATAAACAATTCAAATGAAGTATCATTGTAATCTGAGAGGGGTCATTTGTACGGACTCCATTTTCCAATAACATTTAAATTCCTAAACTAACATAAAACATAAAACATGGCAGCACTACAGTCTTACACGTTGAAGTATCTTATATCAAGGTTCCAGACTCGACAAACACCCTCCATCCCTCCCATGTATCATAAAATTGGCACATTGAATTATTTGCGGTGTGGAACATTTCTTCGTATTTAAAAACACTTTCGAGGGCAATCATAACTTCTTTCATAGAGGGACATATGGAGGAACGCCAATGTCTTGCTATAACTATTTTTGCTGTCCCCAGTACCATGGAAATAAACCTCCTATGACGGGTCTGAATATTAATGGGCATAAGATGTAGGAGGTACAATTTCGGGCAAAGTGGGAGTGTGAGTGAAGTACAATGGGAAATCAGTCTGCTTATCTTTTCCCAATATCCCCCCAGTGTGGGACATAACCAAAATGTATGCAGTAGAGAGCCGAGGCCGGTAAGGCATCTCCAACAGAAGCCTGAATTCCCTGAGATATGGGCCAATTGGGTTGGTGTTAAGTACCATCTGCACAGTAGTTTGATATGGGCCTCACGTAGATTGGTGCTTCTAGAATATTTGTATATTGTTTCCATGGCATATGACCAATCATGTATGGAGAGTGTTAAAGCTAAGTCTTTTTCCTATTTAACCATATAGGGTATTTTTTTAGGTGGGGTCGGAGTTATTAGGCTTTGGTAACAAAGAGATAACGGTTTCATTTGACATTTCCTTCTCATACATAATTTATGAAAAGCTGAAAGGTTCGTAGCTGTGAAAGAGGTCAGGCCCTTCTGGGTTAAAGCAGGTTTCACACGAAGATAAGTGAAACAGTCACTCAATGGGATGGCAAACTCCTGTACCAAGTCGGGGAAGGGTTTCAGGGAGCGGGGTGTAAAGAGCTGCCACACATGTGTCAAGCCGCGCAAAAAACAGGAGTCTAAATTTAAGTCGGGGATAAAGCGACACAAAACTCTTAGGGGGGCGAGGCATAGTAAGTCATACGGCCGTACCAAAGGACGACCCCACTGGTGCCAGGACATGAGGGAGAGCATCGAAGCGGGTAACAGACCCATGGTGCTATTCCTTGGAAGAAATGTAAGCCACATCAAGTCATGAAGTCTGTATGGGAAAATCATGGCATTCTCCAACTGTAACCATAGTGGGGGTTCTTTTAGGTGCATTGACGACAACAGTTGGGCTAGTAAGGCTGCTTTGTAATAAGATTGTAGATCCAAAAAACCCAACCCGCCGACACTCGAGGGTTCACGTTTCCCCTTCCAAATATGCGCATGGAGTAGTTTTTGCAGCCGGAGCAATAAATGTGCCGGTATGAAAACAGGGATATTTCTGAAATAGTATATAATTTGGGGTAGGATACACATCTTTATGGTCGCCATACGGCCCAACCAAGATGAATCATTTGTGCTCCAGTTGGAGAGCTGCGTCTCTATGGAGTTCAATAGTGGCGTAAAGTTTTCCTTAAGGATGGTACCTCGCAGTTTAGAGAGGGAAATACCCAAGTATTTTAAAGAGGTAGAGCGCCAATCAAAAGGGTACTTACTACGCAGAGAGCTGAGGGATGAAGCAGCAATATTTATAGGGAGAGCTTGTTTTTTACTCACATTATTTTTATAGTAAGATAACGCGCCAAATCTATCAAGGAGGTGAAACAGGGAAGGAAGCAAATTCTCCGGTGTGGTCAAAAAAAGCAGTATGTCGTCCGCGAAAAGTGCCAGCTTGTGCTCCCCATTCGGGGTTGGCAGACCTTTGATTGCCGGGGAAGTCTTAATCTGCAGCGCCAAGGGTTCTAGGGCCAGAATAAATATTAACGGGGATAATGGACAACCCTGTCGGGTGCCATTGGTTATTTGGAAAGAGGAGGATAGAAACCCCGATGCCAATACTTTCGCCGACGGAGCAGAGTAAAGGGCCATAATACTATTTACAAATTGTGCTGGGAGACCAAACCTTAGTAACACCGTCCGCATATACCCCCAGTGCAGGCGATCAAACGCCTTTTCAGCGTCCAATGCCAGCAGGAGTCCGGAGGTATTAGTCCTATGGGCCAAGTCGATTATGTCATAAAAACGTCGGGTGTTGTCACACGTTTGGCAGCCTGGGACAAAGCCAGTTTGTTCAGTTGCGATCAAGGATGGGAGTAAAGGAGCCAATCTAGTAGCTAGTAATTTAGCGTACAGTTTTGCATCTACATTCAACAGGGAAATAGGGCGGAAGTTGGCACAATGTGTCGGGGGTTTACCAGGTTTAGGCAAGGTCACTACTGTTGCTTGTAGCATCTCCGGAGGAATGATGCCAGTATTCTTAATGTCATTAAAAAACAGGGTAAGAGTCGGGACTAGAGATGGAGCAAATATCTGGTAATACAGATTCGTAAAACCGTCAGGGCCTGGGGCTTTATTTTTTGGAAGTGCATTAATAGCCTTAAGTACCTCCTCCGTAAACGCAGCAAGCAAACCTTTAGCCTGAGAGGGAGAGAGGGAAGGGAGACTAGCCGTCTGAAGAAAGATCTATGTCTTCCGGTGTAGGGGTCGGCACGGTGTGGTCTGATCCTAGGTTGTACAGGGAGGCATAATAGCGTGCGAATTCATCAGTAATAAGGGCTGGGTTATAAATTTTTACGTTATTAGCATCCAAGAGGTACGGTATGTTGGTTTGCATTCTTTTCACTTTCAATTTAGACGCCAGCAATTTCCCCGGTTTATTCCCTTGGCTATAATGAGCATAGTTAAGCCGTCTAATTGATCGCGCAGTGACTTGGAGCATAAGGTGTTCCAATTCGCGACGCTGTGAAATCAACTGAGCGGTAATATATGGGGCAGGAGAGGTTTTATTCTGGGTTTCTAATACAGTGATTCGTCGTATAAGGGCAGTCATCTGAGCAGTAAAACGTTGTTTACGTTGCGCTCCTTTCTGTATAAAATGTCCTCGCAGAACAGCTTTGTGGGCCAACCATATTGACGATGTTGCAACATCCTCAGTCATGTTCGCCGTGAAATACTCCTGAAGGAGTTGTAGTGTTTTTGTCACGTCAACCCTATCTACAATGAGCGAGTCGATGAGTCTCCAGTTCCCCATACCCCTCGGTGGAAAAGCAGCCTCAAAGGTAAGCGTAAGTGGAGCATGGTCAGACCACGTGATGATGCCGATGGTCGCCTCCATTAGGCGAGACAAAGCTGAGCTATGTATCAAACACAAGTCAATTCTACTATATGAGAAATGAACAGGAGAAAAATATGTGTAATCGCGTGTATTAGGGTGGCATATCCTCCAAGTATCATATAGTTCAAACAAATGCATGAATTCCCGTAGTTGTTTGCTAGAGGATGGGGGGGAGCGGGGTTGGCTCGTCTGGGTGTCAACTTCAGGATCAGGAGTGCAATTAAAATCCCCACAAAGAAACAACGTACCACTAGACATTTTTTTCACTCTACCATAAACTTTTCGAAGATAAGAAACCGGATTATCATTAGGAAGATATAGGTTAGCAATAGTGATTGGTAATTCATTCAACGTGCCCACAAGAAGCACCAGGCGGCCCAACGGATCAACATACTGAGCCGAACACACAAAGGTCCAGTCTCTATGAAACAGGATCGAGACACCTTTGGACTTCGTCTGAGCAGTGGAATGATATGCATCAGTGTACATGCGCAATTTCAAAAACGGCGGACGCCTCTTACAAAAATGAGTCTCTTGCAAACATACAATAGCTGGTTGAGACTTATGCAGGTCCCGAAATAAAGCATGGCGTTTGTACGGAGTATTCAAGCCTCGAACATTTAAGGAATAAATCTGGAAGTGAGGTTTACTCATTTTGGTTACGCCCAGCCCTCTAGATCTCACAACGGTCAGTGCAGACAACCTACGCGGGAGAGTGGAGGTACTCCCCTGCTCACAACAGTGCCTGGAACTGTATATCATAGTGCATACCAAACAAACAAACAGTACATACATAGGTCGAACCAGAAAAAAAACAAAAATTAAAGGAAAAGAAAAAAAAAAAAAGGAAAACCCGACCAAACAACAGAAAAAAAAACTGCACTCCATGAGCGCAGCTGAGTGGAGTCAATCAACACAGTAGATTGGTAGAAGTAGAAAAAAGAAAAACAAGGTCAAGAAAAAACTCCAGTAGGGGAAAAACAATAGTCCCAACTCTACACGAGGAGGTGACTGCGCCAATATACAGGCCATTGGAAGGCCTCGGGGCTAATCGAATAAAAGAGCAGGACCCCAGGAACGCCACCAATAAGATGGATCAGAAGGGGTCAGTCCGGCATCCGTGAAGGAGTTCTAACACCCGAGCAGGCTGAGAACAACATGGAGGAATAACAGAAGCGCGCCCGGAAGCGGGATAACGCAGGACCATAGCACCTCATTTTGGCCGGACCCAGTTCCACTCCGGAGAAACTTTCAGCGGCGAAGATGATTCCTCACGAGGTGGAGTAAATTCAGACACGACTTTCCATTCCGACAGCAAGCGCATGCCAGTGAGGGGATCAGGGATAACGTGCAAGACTCCCTCCCGCCATAACAAGATCTTTGTGGGAAATCCCCATCGCATGCCATGTTGTGGTCGCGTAGAATTTTCGTGAAGGATGAAAATTCCCTTCTTTTAGACATGGTAGCTGTTGACAGGTCTGCATAAAAAGAAACTTCGGCATACGGAGAAGGCAGAGGCATAGATTTCCGTGCTGCTCTCATTAACGTTTCTTTAACGTGGAAAAAGTGCACCCGGACTAGAACATCTCTAGAAGCTGAGGGCGGCAGGTTCTTGGCGCGTGGCAGTCTGTGTGCCCGATCCATCAGGAAATCTTGTGGTGAGTATGTTGGTACCAGGATCTGGAAAAGTTCCATAATATAAGGCTGGATGTCAGCAGGGGTTACTGCCTCCGGAATGCCCCGGATCCGTACATTATTACGCCGTGAGCGGTCTTCCAAAACGGCTAATTTTGTTGCCATGGTGTCATGTGCTGTTTGCAAAGCTATGTGGCGATCCACCAAGTCATTGTGGGCTAAACATAAGTCTGTCTTAGACTCCAAAGAGTCAGTCCTCTCACCCAGGTCTTGTACATCGCGCCTCAGCTCCTGCAGCGCCTCTTTAAGATCCGTTTGTATGGTAGATCGGAGTTCTTGCAGCATGGCCTGAAGTCTACTTTCTGATGGTGGTGAGGTGTCAGACATGAAGGGTGGGCCCGAGGCAGCTGCTTCCATTATGGGAGAGGAAACAGATGAGGGAGATCCGCCATCTTGGGCCTCACGAACCCGGTCTTTTTTCGCCAATTTCACCGGTTCCAGTGCTCGTTGCGCCTTAGGGGGCACCATCTGGGGACCAGGAGTTGTCACCCACCTGTGGGTGAAGTTTCAGCCCCGGGTTGCTATTATTTAGCCGCAAGAAATGAAAATTCAGCGCCGGTCACAGGAGCTCTTACATGTGACTGCGCGCTGCAAAGTCTGGCCACGCCCTGTTATTCTGTTATTCTAACATCTGGGATGTCATTCTAGTTAATTTTCTGGATAAGTTGCCCGAGAATGAAACTCTGTCTATTAACTGATTTCTGTGAAATTGGCCATTTTACTTTGCTTGATTTCCTGCAATAGAGTCTCACACGTTCGAGCCCTAAACTTAACGGGAAGAAGTTTTACCCGACACGGGGAGAAATGTTAAATTTCCCTATAGGACAAAGACTTCATTGTCAGAGGACTTCTATCCAGTTTTGCCACAGCATCCTGTCCTTTACCCAGTAATTGTTTAAAGAATATGTAAGAGTTTCTGCCCCTAACAGGTCACTCCAATCCCAACGCTTATTCATGTCCTTACGCAAACCATACAATTCTGTAACTTCCACCACACTCGCTGGGTGCGTTAAATGGATCATGTCAGAAGCTGGTGTAGTCGTCTCCGTGTTCGGAGCTCATTCATCCCGGAGTGCTTCTGCTTCTGAGGGTTTTTCTTCAGTGGATGTCGTCTTGTAGACATCTTAAAACAGCAGACTGGTCCAGAGAATCCACCTTTAGGGAGTGTTATGTTAAACCAGTGTGTCACATGTCACTATCACTAATTAACTAAGCTTTGAACTCGCATAATATGAGCCCCTCCGTGTCTATGGGATAATTCCAGATTCCCCTATTATCATGACGGGGAATATATTATAATAAAGACACGGAGGCGAGTATTATCCCCCATTGATAATTATTTAACCACCCTTTATATTTGGTTATTAGGTTTTGATGTTTCAGTAGTCATTATGGATTTTTTTTTTCAAACCTTCTTAACCTCCCTGGCGGTCTAATTTTTTCAAAATTTTGTGTCTAAAAGCATATAATTTTTTTTTTTAAAGGAAAGTGTTTTTGTACATAGTTAGCCTGTAATAATTAGGAATCACGCACTGAAATCTGTGCATCAAGAGTTCTTACTGGTAAAATCCTTTATAAATTAATTAATTAATTTAAAAAAAATAGATATAAACACTGATCCGATAGTTTTGACACGAAATAATAATATATATTATCCAAAAATAAATTATCCAAAATAATGCAAATAAATGATATTCAATAAAATACAACAAAAAACACTGAAATCTGTCTGAGAACAAGGGTGAGACGATGTATGGTTTATTTCTTATCCTGTACTGCCACCTAGTGGCCGTTCATAAACATTTCCATTTGTATTCCAGTGAGTTTTGTGAATGAAATTTGCTGCGGTCCAGCCCCTCTGCATCATGTGACTCGCAGGGAGCCATCCAGGAAGCAGATCGCTGCGATCACACTGCGGAGGACAGCGAGGAGCCAGGAGGAGGTGAGTGAGTATCCGCCCGAGTGTGGCTCGGGGTTACCGTTCGCAGTAGCGAAATTTATAGTCACTCGGGAATACCGTCAGGGAGGTTAATATAAGCTCTTGGTGATCTTTAATACATTTATTTTCCGACAGCCTAAACTTCATGTCGAAGCTTTCATTGGATGATGAAGGGTCCTTCCATTGTTCTGTTCGTTGGAGAAGTGCTTGAGCTTCATGTTCGAGTTTGCGTTAAAGGCTGGAGCTTCGTGTTGGAGTTTTTCGTTGAAGGATGAATATTCTTCCATGCTTGAGCTTCAAGTTGGAGTCTACGTTGAAGGTTTTAACTTCCTGTTGAAGTTTGTCAAAGGATGATTATTCTTCCATTGTTTCGATTTCGTTGAGAAAGATGTTAGCCTGTCTCGCATCAAGAAAAGAGGAGGAGCCAAGGGTTACCAGGATGATTTATGGAGCGGTCTACCGGACGATTGGGCAGCAGAGAGCTGGACTGTACCATTACCTACTATTGTTATATGTATTGCTAAACTATATTTTTCTCTCTAAATACTTTTGTTGTGGTATTTGAGAGATTGTTCTTTGCTGCTATCGACTTACGTAAAGAAAAGATAGCATAATACTCGCCTCCGTGTCTTTATTATGATTATGATTCCCCGTCATGATAATAGGGGAATCTGGAATTACCACCTCTATGCTGATGATACTCAGATCTACCCCTGATCTCTCCCCTCCTGTCCTTTCCAAAGTCAGCGACTGTTTATCTGGTATCTCCTCCTGGATGGCCTCTCACCACCTAAAGATTAACATGTCCAAGACTGAGCTTCTACGAATTCCTCCCTCTAATGCCTCCCTACCTCCTGACTACTCTATCATGGTCAATGGCATAGTTGTGCGCAGTCTAATGTATTAGGGTGTGCACCAAAGCTCAAATACACATATATACATGTACGCTCTCACATACATTAACAAACACTATCACACACAGATGTAGCTAATCCTCACAGGGCCCCATAGCAACATTTATGTCAAAGCCACCCCCATATAAGTCTACAGACTAAAATTTGTGACACATGCCCCTACACATATATGCACTGCACACATGTCCCCCTTCACCCACACACATGTCCCCCCTCCACCCACATTTACACTGCACACATGTGCCCTTCCACCCACACACACTGCACACGTCCCCCTTCCACCCACACATACACTGCACACATGTCCCCCTTCCACCCACACACACTGCACACATGTCCCCCTTACACCCACACATACACTGCACACATGTCCCCCTTCCACCCACATACACTGCACACATGTCCCCCTTCCACCCACAAATACATTGCACACATGGGTGCAGCAGCAGGCAGGGACTCTCCGCCAAATAACTGCTTATTCTGTATTTTTGTTGACTTTGTCAACTCCATGTGGTTTCTGATATAATATTTGGTGAACCATTGCGGTACAATTTGGACTAATTCAGCCGAATATATTGTTTACAAGTGCATCCCTTGCTTTTGTTGCTGTTTTGTGGGTTTTTGTTGCGCATATATTATGCTTCAATCATCATTAATTTTCCTTATGGTAGTTACCATCAATTGAGGTGACCCTTGAAGGTCACTTATTGAATTGATTCTCAATTGTCGCAAGAACACCACAATTTGTTGTTTTAATATGTTTTTGTCATTGAGCACTGTTTGTCTATTTATGTTTACAAGATTTTTTATCATTTTTTTTTAATTTTCCTTATTAAAAGTTAAATTTCATATTTGTCTCTGGGAGACACCAGTATTCTGCGCTGCGGAATATGCTGGCGATTTATAAATAAAGTATAATAATAATAATAATATTCTGATGTTAGCAGAATAATTGTATTCGATCAACTCTTTAGGGGGAAACCCTCAGGTCTCTCATGATCTTCCCAATGCTTTTCAATACAATTTTTCCTGGAACTATATTGTTACGCTTTTCCTTTATAGTAGTTATTTTCATGTCCCCCTTCCACCCACAAATACACTGCACACATGTCCCCCTTCCACCCACAAATACCCTGCACACATTCCCCTTCCACCCACAAATACACTGCACACATGTCCCCTTCCACCCACAAATACCCTGCACACATGTCCCCCTTCCACCCACAAATACACTGCACACATGTTCCCCTTCCACCCACACTGCACACATGTCCCCCTTCCACCCACACTGCACACATGTCCCCCTTCCACCCAAACACCCACATACACTGCACACATGTTCCCCTTCCACCCACACTGCACACATGTCCCCCTTCCACCCAAACACCCACATACACTGCAAAACATGTTCCCCTTCCACCCCACACAACACTGCACACATGTCCCCCTTCCACCCACATACACTGCACACATGTTCCTTCACCCACACACATGTCCCCCCTCCACCCACATTTACACTGCACACATGTCCCCCTTCCACTTACACTGCACACATGTGCCCTTCCACCCACACACACTGCACACGTCCCCCCCTTCCACCCACACATACACTGCACACATGTCCCCCTTCCACCCACACACACTGCACACATGTCCCCCTTCCACCCACACATACACTGCACACATGTCCCCCTTCCACCCACATACACTGCACACATGTCCCCCTTCCACCCACAAATACATTGCACACATAACCATTGCCAAATAACTGCTTATTCTGTATTTTTGTTGACTTTGTCAACTCCATGTGGTTTCTGATATAATATTTGGTGAACCATTGCGGTACAATTTGGACTAATTCAGCCGAATATATTGTTTACAAGTGCATCCCTTGCTTTTGTTGCTGTTTTGTGGGTTTTTGTTGCGCATATATTATGCTTCAATCATCATTAATTTTCCTTATGGTAGTTACCATCAATTGAGGTGACCCTTGAAGGTCACTTATTGAATTGATTCTCAATTGTCGCAAGAACACCACAATTTGTTGTTTTAATATGTTTTTGTCATTGAGCACTGTTTGTCTATTTATGTTTACAAGATTTGTTATCTTTTTTTTTAATTTTCCTTATTAAGAGTTAAAATTTCATATTGGTCTCTGGGAGACACCAGTATTCTGCGCTGCGGAATATGCTGGCGCTTTATAAATAAAGTATAATAATAATAATAATATTCTGATGTTAGCAGAATAATTGTATTCGATCAACTCTTTAGGGGGAAACCCTCAGGTCTCTCATGATCTTCCCAATGCTTTTCAATACAATTTTTCCTGGAACTATATTGTTACGCTTTTCCTTTATAGTAGTTATTTTCATGTCCCCCTTCCACCCACAAATACACTGCACACATGTCCCCCTTCCACCCACAAATACCCTGCACACATGTCCCCCTTCCACCCACAAATACACTGCACACATGTCCCCCTTCCACCCACAAATACCCTGCACACATGTCCCCTTCCACCCACAATACACTGCACACATGTTCCCCTTCCACCCACACTGCACACATGTCCCCCTTCCACCCACACTGCACACATGTCCCCCTTCCACCCAAACACCCACATACACTGCACACATGTTCCCCTTCCACCCACACTGCACACATGTCCCCCTTCCACCCAAACACCCACATACACTGCAAAACATGTTCCCCTTCCACCCACACATACACTGCACACATGTCCCCTTCCACCCACATACACTGCACACATGTTCCCCTTCCACCCACACACCCACGTACACTGCACACATGTCCCCTTCCACCCACATACACTGCACACATGTTCCCCTTCCACCCACACTGCACACATGTCCCCCTTCCACCCAAACACCCACATACACTGTACACATGTTCCCCTTCCACCCACACTGCACACATGTCCCCCTTCCACCCAAACACCCACATACACTGCACACATGTCCCCCTTCCACCCAGAAATACACTGCACACATGTTCCCCTTCCACCCACATACACTGCACACATGTTCCCCTTCCACCCACATACACTGCACACATGTTCCCTTTCCACCCACATACACTGCACACGTTCCCCTTCCACCCACACTGCACACATGTCCCCCTTCCACCCAAACACCCACATACACTGCACACATGTTCCCCTTCCACCCACACATACACTGCACACATGTTCCCCTTCCACCCACACACTGCAAAACATGTTCCCCTTCCAACCACACGCCCACATACACTGCACACATGTTCCCCTTCCACCCACACATACACTGCACACATGTCCCTTCCACCCAAACACCCACATACACTGCACACATGTTCCCCTTCCACCCACACATACACTGCACACATGTTCCCCTTCCACCCACACATACACTGCACACATGTCCCCCTTCCACCCAAACACCCACATACACTGCACACATGTCCCCCTTCCACCCAAACACTCACATACACTGCACAAATGTCCCCTTCCACCCACACATACACTGCACACATGTCCCGTTCCACCCACACATACACTGCACACATGTCCCCAATCCACCCACACTGCACACATGTCCCCTTCCACCCACACATACACTGCACACATGTCCCCAATCCACCCACACTGCACACATGTCCCCTTCCACCCACACTGCACACATGTCCCCTTCCACCCACACACATGTCCCCTTCCACCCACACATACACTGCACAAATGTCCTTCCACCCACACATACACTGCACACATGTCCCCCTTCCACCCACACATACACTGTGACTGCACACATGTCCCCCTTCCACCCACACTGCACACATGTCCCCAATCCACCCACACTGCACACATGTCCCCTTTCCACCCACACTGCACACATGTCCCCTTCCACCCACATACACTGCACATATTCCCCTTCCACCCACATAAACTGCACATGTTCCCCTTCCACCCACATACACTGCACACATGTCCCCTTCCACCCACACATACACTGCACACATGTCCCCCTTCCACCCACATATACTGCACACATATCCCCTTCCACCCAAACACCCACATACACTGCACACATGTCCCCTTCCACCCAAACACCCACATACACTGCACACATGTCCACTTCCACCCAAACACCCACATACACTGCACACATGTCCCCCTTCCACCCACACATACACTGCACACATCTCCCCCTTCCACCCACATACACTGCACACATGTTCCCCTTCCACCCACACTGCACACATGTCCCCCTTCCACCCAAACACCCACATACACTGCAAACATGTTCCCCTTCCACCCACACATACACTGCACACATGTTCCCCTTCCACCCACACATACACTGCACACATGTTCCCCTTCCACCCACACATACACTGCACACACGTCCCCCTTCCACCCACATACACTGCACACATGTTCCCCTTCCACCCACACCCACATACACTGCACACCTGTCCCCCCTCCACCCACATACACTGCACACATGTTCCCCTTCCACCCACATACACTGCACACATGTCCCCCTTCCACCCAAACACCCACATACACTGCACACATGTTCCCCTTCCACCCATACATACACTGCACACATGTCCCCCTTCCACCCACACACCCACGTACACTGCACACATGTCCCCTTCCACCCACACCTACACAGCACACATGTTCCCCTTCCACCACACTGCACACATGTCCCCCTTCCACCCAAACACCCACATACACTGCACACATGTTCCCCTTCCACCCACACATACACTGCACACATGTCCCCTTTCCACCCACATACACTGCACACATGTTCCCCTTCCACCCACACTGCACACATGTCCCCCTTTCACCCAAACACCCACATACACTGCACACATGTTCCCCTTCCACCCACACACCCACATACACTGCAAAACATGTTCCCCTTCCACCCAAACACCCACATACACTGCACACATGTTCCCCTTCCACCCACACATACACTGCACACATGTCCCCCTTCCACCCAAACACCCACATACACTGCACACATGTTCCCCTTCCACCCACACATACACTGCACACATGTCCCCCTTCCACCCAAACACCCACATACACTGCACACATGTCCCCCTTCCACCCAAACACTCATACACTGCACACATGTCCCCTTCCACCCACACATACACTGCACACATGTCCCCAATCCACCCACACTGCACACATGTCCCCTTCCACCCACATACACTGCACACATGTCCCCAATCCACCCACACTGCACACATGTCCCCCTTCCACCCACACTGCACACATGTCCCCTTCCACCCACACATACACTGTGACTGCACACATGTCCCCCTTCCACCCACACTGCACACATGTCCCCTTCCACCCACACACACATGTCCCCAATCCACCCACACTGCACACATGTCCCCCTTCCACCCACACTGCACACATGTCCCCTTCCACCCACACACATGTCCCCTTCCACCCACACATACACTGCACACATGTCCCCCTTCCACCCACACATACACTGTGACTGCACACATGTCCCCCTTCCACCCACACTGCACACATGTCCCCAATCCACCCACACTGCACGCATGTCCCCCTTCCACCCACACTGCACACATGTCCCCTTCCACCCACACTGCACATATTCCCCTTCCACCCACATAAACTGCACATGTTCCCCTTCCACCCACATACACTGCACACATGTCCCCCTTCCACCCAAACACCCACATACACTGCACACATGTCCCCCTTCCACCCAAACACCCACATACACTGCACACATATCCCCTTCCACCCACACATACACTGCACACATGTCCCCTTCCACCCACACACATACACTGCACACATGTCCCCTTCCATCCACACTGCACACATGTCCCCCTTTCACCCACACTGCACACATGTCCCCTTCCACCCACATACACTGCACATGTTCCCCTTCCACCCACATACACTGCACACATGTCCCCCTTCCACCCACATACACTGCACACATGTCCCCTTCCACCCAAACACCCACATACACTGCACACATGTCCCCTTCCACCCAAACACCCACATACACTGCACACATATCCCCTTCCACCCACACATACACTGCACACATGTCCCCTTCCACCCACACACATACACTGCACACATGTCCCCTTCCATCCACACTGCACACATGTCCCCCTTTCACCCACACTGCACACATGTCCCCTTCCACCCACATACACTGCACATGTTCCCCTTCCACCCACATACACTGCACACATGTCCCCCTTCCACCCACATACACTGCACACATGTCCCCTTCCACCCAAACACCCACATACACTGCACACATGTCCCCTTCCACCCACACATACACTGCACACATGTCCCTTCCACCCACACTGCACACATGTCCCCCTTTCACCCACACTGCACACATGTCCCCTTCCACCCACATACACTGCACATGTTCCCCTTCCACCCACATACACTGCACACATGTCCCCTTCCACCCACATACACTGCACACATGTCCCCTTCCACCCACACATACACTGCACACATGTCCCCCTTCCACCCACATACACTGCACAAATGTCCCCCTTCCACCCACACATACACTGCACAAATGTCCCCCTTCCACCCACACATACACTGCACAAATGTCCCCCTTCCACCCACACATACACTGCACAAATGTCCCCCTTCCACCCACACATACACTGCACAAATGTCCCCCTTCCACCCACACATACACTGCACAAATGTCCCCCTTCCACCCACACATACACTGCACACATGTCCCCCTTCCACCCACACTGCACACATGTCCCCTTCCACCCACACATACACTGCACACATGTCCCCTTCCACCCACACATACACTGTGACTGCACACATGTCCCCCTTCCACCCACACATGTCCCCTTCCACCCACATACACTGCACATATTCCCCTTCCACCCACATACACTGCACATGTTCCCCTTCCACCCACATACACTGCACACATGTCCCCTTCCACCCAAACATACTCTGCACACATGTCCCCCTTCCACCCACATACACTGCACACATGTCCCCCTTCCACCCACATACACTGCACAAATGTCCCACTCCATCCACACATACTCTGCACACATGTCCCAGCCACATAAACAACACTTCCTATCTGTCATACAGCACTACATGTACACATACAGGGTTATTCAGAGAGCGTGAAAAGCAGGAGAATGGTTGGAGAATGAAAAATTCTAGGTCAAAATAGCCAAACCAGAAAAATTCTCCCTTTCATCTCACTTTCCAAATCGGCTATTTTGACCTAGAATTTTTCATTCTCCAGTCATTCTCCTGCTTTTCACGCTCTCTGAATAACCCTGATAGAGTTGCGAAGCAAAGCCTTTAATGTGTAGAAACAAAGGAGGATGGAGGAGCCAGGACACAGTGCTAGACAGGCTCCCCATGCACAGCGCTCAGTCACCAGTGCATATTCATTATGCACTACTTCACATGGTGATGGGGAGGACAGCCAGCCTGATCAGCACAGATTGTGTGGGATTTATTTTACAGCAGAACCTACTCCGGATCTGTACTCACCCAGGTAGAGGAGATAGCAGGAGGTGAGCATTAAGGGCAGCAGAGCTGTCAGCAGGAGTCCACAGACAGCACTCAGTCAGAGCCCCCACAGAGGCTGCTGGAGCAGGAAGTGGCCAAGTGCCCCATGTGGCTCCTGCGTGAATACACATTTCAAGCCCCAGGATCACAGCATCTCATCATGCCTGGTGGCCAGATCTATTTTCTTGGTCGCGCTGACGTTGTCATGGTGCGACAGTGACCTACAGAGCGCAGACTGTCAATCACTGTCTGCAGCCTTGCTCTGTGCTGGCAGCACCTCCTTAATAGCCAGTCCACGGCATTAACAGGCTCTTTATTAATCCAGCGCTGTTCCTCACTATGCGGTCAGCCCGGACGTTAGCGAGTGCTTGCAGGTGATAATTACAATCTGGGGTGATTAGGGTGTGCCTAGGCACCCCCGGCACACCCCTTGCACACGCCTATGGTCAATGGTATCACTATCTACCCATCAAGCCAGGTTCGTTGTCTCGGAGTTACACTTGATTCTGCACTTTCTGAACGCCTCTGCCAGGCTCCTCCACCTCCCCCTTGCTCTGTCTCTGCCACTCCTCTCTGCGAGTCCCTTCACTGGCTCCCCATCCACCTCACCCGCCACTCTGTCTCTGCCAGTAGGGATGAGCTGTTCAGGTTCAGACGGTTCGGAGTTCGGCCCAAACTTTGGCAGTTCGAAAGTTCACGAACTTCGAACTTTTTGGGTGTGTTCGGTTCGAGTTCGAAAAAAAAAAAGAAATTTTGAAAAAAAGTATAGAAAATGCTTAAAAAAATACTAAAAAATCTAGAAATAAAGAGACTCTTTACTGCAGAATATTATAAGCAATGGTTTATTAGCTATTGAATTAAAACTAATGTGTACGTGGAAAGATTCTCAACTCTAAATGACCTCTGTTCACAAATGGGCATAACACCAGGTGTTTTTAGTCTGGTAATCAATTTGATACATTGCACACTATACTGAGGTACTGAGGGGGTGGGGTGGTGTCTGCTTTAGATTGAGATTTGAGAATTAATTTCCCTCCTAAAACTTCCTAATATGCTGCATTTAACTGGTGTTTGAAAAAAATTCAAAATAACATCTAAAGCAATATTATTTTTCACCTCGGGATTAAACATTCACAGGGTTATTCAGAGAGCGGTGAAACTCAGGAGAATGACTGAAGAGAAAATTCTAGGTCAAAATAGCCAAACCAGGAAAATTCTCCCATTTATCGCACTTTCCAAATCGGCTATTTGGTCTAGATTGTTCTCTTCTCTTGCCAGTTCTCCTGGCTTTCACCTCTCTCTCAGGGTTGTTCAGAGAAAGGTGAAAACCAGGAGAATGGCAGGAAAAGAGAACAATCTGGACCAAATAGCCGATTTGAAAAGTGAGATAAGGCTGGTGTCAGACTAACGCATTTTTTGCAGCGACCGTCAAAAAGTGCGTCCGAATGCATTGCCGTCTTTTTTCACGGAATGCGCGAAAACAGTCATACGATGTGCATTTTTGTGCGTGATTTTTTACGGATCCAAACCAGGAAACTTTGGGTGTCTGGACGTTATGTTGGCCGGACATGAGCAGGGTCTGACGTCTCCAAATCACGCACACACGCCGCTAGTGGACGCAGCGCACTCTGTACGTCCGTACTAGCGGTTCTGCATTCTCGAAAAATGCATTCATTTTCCACTTGCGTTGCGCAGCCGGACTTTCGTGCGACCGTACTTTGCTGCTAGTGCGGCCGAGATTAAGTGCACCTAAGGCTAAGGTCAGACGAAAGCAGTTTTAACGTGCGTTTAGCCGTACAAAATCACGGCCGTGCTAGCAGCAAATGACGTCCAATGCCGGGGAACATACGACGAATGCCCGCACGAAAGTTCGTCCGCGCAACGCAAGTGGCAAACGAACGCATTTTTTTGAGAACGTCAAACCGCTACTACTGACATACAGAGTGCGCTGCGGCCGCATAGCGGCGTGCTTGCGTGATTGGGAGACGTCAGACGCTGCACACATCCGGCCAATATAACGTCCAGACGCAAAAATGGTTTTATTGATGATCCGTACAAAATCACGGACGAAAATGCGCATCGTATGACCGCTATCGCGTATTCCGTGAAAAAATACGTCCATTCGTTCGAACGCACTTTTTCACGGACAATGTGAAAAATGCGTTAGTCTGACCCTAGCCTAAACGTACGTTAAAAATTCGCTAGTCTGACCCTAGCCTAAATGGGAGAATTTTTATGGTTTGGCTATTTTGACCTAGAATTTTCCATTCTCCAGTCATTCTCCTGCTCTTCACTCTCTGAATAACCCTGACAGGGTTATTCAGAGAAAGGTGAAACTCAGGAGAATGACTGAAGAGAAAATTCGAGGTCAAAATAGCCAAACCAGAAAAATTCTCCCATTTATCTCACTTTCCAAATCGGCTATTTGGTCTAGAATTTTCCATTCTCCAGTCATTCTCCTGCTTTTCACTACCAAAAAAATCAGTAATCTTTTTCTGCGTGTCCGAAAATGTCTCCTCTTTTCATACAGACTGCTGCCCCAAGCAGTTGTTTATGGATAGATTAAAGGAAAAGCATTTACCGTCATTTGAAATGTCATTTTTTGGTTTTTACATATTTCTATACATCCTAGAAATCCGCCACTTCACGGGCAGGTTATGGGGACCTCCTAGGCAAGATATTTGAAGGAATTTTTCGTTTTTATTTTTAACCCTTATTTCATGGAAAACTCACTGTCCCTTTAAAAACTTTTTTTTTTTACTTTTCGTCCTTGTTTCCTGTCCCCCAGGGCACTACCCGGACCCCCATACACCTTTTATGGCAAATATCTAGCATATATGCCCTCTTGGAGGGCACTCTAAAAACCAAATTTTCAGCCCCATTGACTTGTATTGAGTTCGAGTTCGGGTTCGGATACGAACATTTGGAAAGTTTCGGGTTTGGCTCCGAACCGAACTCAGGGAGTGTTCAGCTCATCCCTATCTGCCAGTCCCTTCACTGGCTCCCCATCCACCTCACCCGCAGCTCCCTCTCTGTCAGTCCCTTCACTGACTCCCCATCCACCTCACCCGCGCTCTGTCTCTGCCGCTCCCCTCTGCGAGTCCATTCACTGGCTCCCCATTAGCCTCACCCGCCGCTCTGTCTCTGCCGCTCCCCTCTGCGAGTCCCTTCACTGGCTCCACATTAGCCTCACCCGCCGCTCTGTCTCTGCCGCTCCCCTCTGCGAGTCCATTCACTGGCTCCCCATTAGCCTCACCCGCCGCTCTGTCTCTGCCGCTCCCCTCTGCGAGTCCATTCACTGGCTCCCCATTAGCCTCACCCGCCGCTCTGTCTCTGCCGCTCCCCTCTGCGAGTCCCTTCACTGGCTCCACATCCACTGCAGAATTAAGTTCAAAATCCTTACCCTTACCTACAAAACCCTCACTAACTCAGCTCCCCACTACCTGTCCTCACTAATCACTAGGGATGTGCGTTTCGTTTCAAATTGAATTTTGTATGAAATTCACCATTTTCGTTGATTCGGGACCATTTCCGAAAAGAAATATCGGCCGCCCGAAATGATGTAATCCCAAATCAAAGTTTCAACACAAACTAAATCATTTTGTTATGGGACCTAAATGACAAAAAAAAAAAAAAAAAAAAATCAGGACGCAAATGATACGAAATGCTGTTAAAAACGGAACAAACCGATCAAAAACTAATTAAATTTCCGAAACAAATGATCTGAAACGAAAAAAGACAGAACCAATGATCTAAAATGATAAGAGAACAAAATTATCTAAAATGAGAAAAAAACGGAACCAAATGGTATGAAAGCAAAAAAAAAGGAAAAATATTATTTAAAACGCAAAAACAACAGAACCAAATTGTCTGAAAAGGAGAAAAAGAAAAACAGAACAAAATGATTTGAAATGAAAAAAAAAAAAAAAAAAAAATGAATTAAATTATTTAAAACGAACAAAACTGCAATTTTTTAAATAAATTTTTAGGATTATTTTGGGGGATTGTTTGGTTAATCTTTAGGGTTCCTAATTTATTTTAAAGAAACTAGGATTTTTTACACCATTTTCAATGTTAAAACAAATCTCCGTTTTAAACCGTTTATTAAATATTTGTAAAATTATTTTCAGTTGCAGCAAACAGACATTTTTTTATTTTGTGGGATTATTTTGTCATTTTTCAGGAATTTTTTTGGTTAATCTTAGGGTTCCTAACGTATTTTAAATGTATAACAAGGTCTGTTTTTTTCTTTGCTAAATGCATATACAGACTGAAGACAATCCAGCTGTATGCGTTTAGCAAAGAAAAAAACAGACCTCGTTATACATTTAAAATTAGTTAGGAACCCTAAAGATTAACCAAAAAATTACAGAAAAATGCCAAAATAATCCTAACAAATTAATTTTAAAAATGCCTGATTACTGCAACTGAAAATAATAAATGGTTTTACAAATATTTAATAAACAGTTAAAAAAGGGATTTGTTTTAACACTCAAAAAGGTGGAAAAAATCCTAGTTTCTTTAAAATTAGTTATGAATCCTAAAGATTAACGAAAAAATCCCGCAAAACGCCAATGCTAAAAAATATAAATAAGGAGACATTAATTTTATTGGTAGTAATCGGTTTCCTATTCTGAAATAAGCAAATAACCAATAAAAAACTAAATAACTCATAAAACTAAATAAAAATCAATCCAGATACAATTAAATTACTCAGGAAAACTAAATAAAATGAAATAAAACAAAATAACCCATTGAAACAGACTGCTGAATCGACCCGAAACGACAAAACGAAACCCTGCCGAAACGACCCAAAACGAAAAGAAACAGGCCAAAAAAAAACCGCGTGCACATCCCCATTAATCAGCAAATACACCGCAGCCGCTCCCTAAAACCAAACAGTGACCTGCGCCTAGCTTCTCCCCGCAACACCTCTTCCCATGATACACTGCAGGATTTCTCACGCGCTGCCCCCATCCTCTGTAACGCTCTCCCTTGTACTGTCAGACTTTCCCCTAGTTTCCTTTCCTTCAAACATTCCCTTAAAACATTCCTATTCAAGCAAGCCGACCACCCGACTCACTGATACACCTTACTGGCCCAACCAGTCCATCACTCACACCTTGCAGTCCATCACTCTCACCTTGCAGTCCATCACTCTCACCTTGCAGTCCATCACTCTCACCTTGCAGTCCATCACTCTCACCTTGCAGTCCATCACTCTCACCTTGCAGTCCATCACTCTCACCTTGCAGTCCACTCCTCCTGTTTCCACCCCCAACCCTTCTAGATTGTAAATTTCCACAGGAATAGGGCCCTCGTTTCCCCCTGTACCGGTTTATTGAAATGTTGGTCAGTCTCAGTGTATTGTAACCCTGTCTATATTGTGCCCATTGTTCAGCACTGCGGAATATGCTGGTGCTATAAAAATAAAGTATAATAATATAATAATATAGAGATATGCACCGATTTTTTTTTTTTTTTGGTTCGTTTCGTTCGGATTTTGTAACTTTTCGTTTCGGATCGTTTCGGACGATTTTCTTTTCGGCTCGTTTAGTTTCGGCTCGTTTTTCGTATCGACTTTTTTCCCGTGATTTCGGCCATTTTCGTGTTATCAGACCAGCTTGTTTTTCGTATAGACTTTTTTTTCGTGATATCGGAAATTTTGGGGTTTTTCGGAACGTCTGTTCTCCTCATTTCAAAGTGTCTAATCTTTTGACTGAAACTTACTAATGGTTTTTCGGATCCGATATTTCTGTCGATACGATAATTCTGTCGATATGGTAATTCTGTCGATACGGTATTTCTGCCGATTCTATCGGTTTTTTTATTAAATAAAGATCCTTTTTATCTTATGAATATGCACAACTTTATTTAATCATATTAAAATGGTATGAAAGGAACAAAAATGAACAAACCCATTTAAAAAACCCAAAACTGGCCGAAATGGTCTAACTTTAAAAATAAAAACCAGAATAAAAGGTTTTAAAACAAAAAAAAAGCTGAACAAAATGATCAGAAACAAAAAATAAAATGATTTAAAATAAAAATAAATAAAAATTAATGCAGCATTTGAATCCACACACTGCTGGGAAGCTCCTCTCTGCAGTATAATTAATGCAGCATATGAATCCACACACTGCCGGGAAGCGCCTCTCTGCAGTATAATTAATGCAGCATATAAATCCACACACTGCTGGGAAGCACCTCTCTGCGGTATAATTAATGCAGCATATGAATCCACACACTGCTGGGAAGCACCTCTCTGCAGTATAATTAATGCAACATATGAATCCACACACTGCTGGGAAGCGCCTCTCTGCAGTATAATTAATGCAGCATATGAATCCACACACTGCTGGGAAGTGCCTCTCTGCGGTATAATTAATGCAGCATATGAATCCACACACTGCTGGGAAGCACCTCTCTGCGGTATAATTAATGCAGCATTTGAATCCACACACTGCTGGGAAGCACCTCTCTGCAGTATATATTAATGCAGCATTTGAATCCACACACTGCTGGGAAGCGCCTCTCTGCAGTATAATTAATGCAGCATATGAATCCACACACTGCTGGGAAGCGCCTCTCTGCGGTATAATTAATGTAGCATATGAATCCACACACTGCTGGGAAGCGCCTCTCTGCGGTATAATTAATGCAGCATATGAATCCACACACTGCTGGGAAGCGCCTCTCTGCAGTATAATTAATGCAGCATATGAATCCACACACTGCTGGGAAGCGCCTCTCTGCGGTATAATTAATGCAGCATATGAATCCACACACTGCTGGGAAGCACTCTCTGCAGTATAATTAATGCAGCATTTGAATCCACACACTGCTGGGAAGCACTCTCTGCAGTATAATTAATGCAGCATATGAATCCACACACTGCTGGGAAGCGCCTCTCTGCAGTATAATTAATGCAGCATATGAATCCACACACTGCTGGGAAGCGCCTCTCTGCAGTATAATTAATGCAGCATATGAATCCACACACTGCTGGGAAGCACCTCTCTGCGGTATAATTAATGCAGCATATGAATCCACACACTGCTGGGAAGCACCTCTCTGCGGTATAATTAATGCAGCATATAAATCCACACACTGCTGGGAAGCACCTCTCTGCAGTATAATTAATGCAGCATATAAATCCACACACTACTGGGAAGCGCCTCTCTGCGGTATAATTAATGCAGCATATAAATCCACACACTGCTGGGAAGCATCTCTCTGCAGTATAATTAATGCAGCATATGAATCCACACACTGCTGGGAAGCACTCTCTGCAGTATAATTAATGCAGCATATGAATCCACACACTGCTGGGAAGCGCCTCTCTGCAGTATAATTAATGCAGCATATGAATCCACACACTGCTGGGAAGCGCCTCTCTGCCGTATAATTAATGCAGCATATGAATCCACACACTGCTGGGAAGCACCTCTCTGCAGTATAATTAATGCAGCATATGAATCCACACACTGCTGGGAAGCACCTCTCTGCAGTATAATTAATGCAGCATATGAATCCACACACTGCTGGGAAGCGCCTCTCTGCAGTATAATTAATGCAGCATATGAATCCACACACTGCTGGGAAGCGTCTCTCTGCAGTATAATTAATGCAGTATATGAATCCACACACTGCTGGGAAGCACCTCTCTGCAGTATAATTAATGCAGCATATGAATCCACACACTGCTGGGAAGCACCTCTCTGCAGTATAATTAATGCAGCATATGAATCCACACACTGCTGGGAAGCGCCTCTCTGCAGTATAATTAATGCAGCATATGAATCCACACACTGCTGGGAAGCACCTCTCTGCAGTATAATTAATGCAGCATATGAATCCACACACTGCTGGGAAGCACCTCTCTGCAGTATAATTAATGCAGCATATAAATCTACACACTGCTGGGAAGCACCTCTCTGCGATATAATTAAGGCTAGGGTCAGACGAAAGCATTTTTCCCCGCGAACGTGAAAAAGTGCGTCCGAACGCTTTGACGTATTTTTTCACGGAATGCGCAAAAACAGTCAGACGACGCGCATTTTCAGGCGTGATTTTGTACGGATCGTCAATAAAACTCTTTTTGCGTCTGGACGTTATGTAGGCCGGACATTAGCAGCGTCTGACGTCTCCTAATAACGCACACACGCCGCTATGCCGCAGCTGCGCACTCAGTACGTCAGTACTAGCGGTTCAGCGTTCTCAAAAAACTGCGTTCAAATTCCACTTGCGTTGCACGGCCGGACTTTTGTGCGGCCGTACATCGTATATTGGCCGTCATTGCCCGTCATCTGCTGCTAGTGTGGCCGTAATTATGTGCGCCAGAACGCACGTTAAAAGTGCGCTGGTCTGACCCCAGCCTTAGGCAGCATTTGAATCCGCACACTGCTGGGAAGAGTCTCTCTGCAGTATAATTAATGCAGCATATGAATACGCACACTGCGGGGAACAAGCGCCTCTCTGCGCGGTACAATGTTGCTATCCAGCGTGCTGATCCTTAAAACTCAGTATGCTTAAGTTTTAACGGACAGACTTACTCTATTCAAAGTCCTGATGTGAAACATCGGGACTTTGGATAGATTTCGACTATCCGAAGTGAAAATAATAAAATAGTCGAAATCTATCCAAAGTCCCGATGTTTTACATCGGGACGTCGGATAGAGTTAGTTCTGTAGTTAACCCCTAGTTGCCACCAATGGTGGACATAAGGGGTTCCAATAAACCCCTTATGTCCAGATCAATGGCAGCTAGGGGTGAATTTTTGGTATCGTTGGATCGGCCAGAGCATGACCTTTCCAACCATACCATGACATGACCATGTTAAAAGTTAAGAAAAAAATTAAAAAATATTTAAAAAAAATTTTTAAAAAAAGTTTTTCTTTTGTTTTGCTAATGCATATTGTTCCCATTTCAATTATAATGTGAACAATGATGCTGCACTAACGATTTTTGTATGGGGTGCGTTTGTTGAAAATCGGGTAATTTCCCCCCCAAAAAATGTATGTAACAAGTCCCCATCTCTAATTTTTTTAACAAGCGCAACTCATACAAAATATAACTGTAAACTCTCGCATGTTAAAATATGAAAAAAACAAAACACTTTACACCTTGTAAATTATTGAAAATTCGAATTTTATTGCATTTTAATTTATAATATACAGACAGGATACATATACATATAACACAGACGTGTACATTAATTATACCACGCAGAGAGGCGCTTGTTCCCTGCAGTGTGTGGATTCATATGCTGCATTAATTATACCACGCAGAGAGGCGCTTGTTCCCCGCAGTGTGCGTATTCATATATACAGAAAAAATGGCGTCGCGCCCATACTCACCAGAGCGGCAGCAACTGCCAGGAGTAACAGCCCAGGTAATGTATAAAACATAACAAGGAAAAAAGGTGTCATCTGCGCTCGTTTCTATGTGTTCCATGTACAACAAAACTGAGGTTTTTGTTTGTTTCAATGGCCATTGCAACGTAAGCTCACTCGCCACTTCAAGGCACCTCTTTACAGAGTGAGTACCTAACAATTGTAACCAAAAGGCCGCTCTACTGAGCAGCTCCAAGCCCCTCCTGCTGCTTTTCAGCCAAGGAGAGGCAAAGATGGTGGGTTTTATGGTGGGTGCCGTGAAGTGGCGAGTGAGCTTACGTTGCAATGGCCATTGAAACAAACAAAAACCTCAGTTTTGTCGTACATGGAACACATAGAAACGAGCGCAGATGACACCTTTTTTCCTTGTTATGTTTTATACATTAACTGGGCTGTTACTCCTGGCAGTTGCTGCCGCTCCGGTGAGTATGGGCGCGACGCCATTTTTTCTGTATTTATGTATATTATGCTTGTAACACCAGTCCGTCGTTCTGCAGCTGTTCCTCTTTCCATGTTTTTGTTTTTAATCCCAAATGGGAAGTGTTTGGTGCGTGTATAAATAAGGCTAGGGTCAGACGAGCGTGATTTCTACAGACTGTACGTCTGTGCACACGGACGTACGTCAGTACGGAAGACGCAGTAGTGGCCACACAGTCCGTTTATTCACTGACGTATATTTTGACGGATGTAGGAGGGAAAATCAATTAAAAAGCAAAACCATTTTGGCCGTGAAAAATGCTGGACGTATAAATGCTGGGCGTATAAATGCTGGAGGTATAAATGCTGGACGTATAAATGCAGTCCGTCTGACCACGTTCCATCACTCACACACAAAGCTATGCGGACGTTGCGGACGCAGTGCACTTTGTGCGGCGTTCTAGCAGTTGTACGTTCTTGCCTGCCTTGCGTCCGTTTGCCGCGGCCGTGGTGCGTCCGCAGTTCAGTGCGGACGTACTTCATGTGTCAGGCTCCAATGGGCTTTCTGTCATGCTATCACGGACGTACTTTTAGGCACAATCATGGACGTGAACACTACGCTCGTCTGACCCCAGCCTAAAACCCACCATCTCTGCCTCTCCTTGGCTGAAAAGCAGCAGGAGGGGCTTCGAGCTGCTCAGTAGAGCAGCCTTTTGGTTACAATTGTTAGGTACCCACTCTAAAGAGGTGCCTTGAAGTGGCGAGTGAGCTTACGTTGCAATGGCCATTGAAACAAACAAAAACCTCAGTTTAGTTGTACATGGAACACATAGAAACGAGCGCAGATGACACCTTTTTTCCTTGTGCGTATTCATATGCTGCATTAATTATACCGCGCAGAGAGGCGCTTGTTCCCTGCAGTGCGTGGATTCATATGCTGCATTATTTATACTGTAGAGAGGCGCTTCCCAGCAGTGTGTGGATTCTTATGCTACATTAATTATACTGCAGAGAGGTGCTTCCCAGCAGTGTGTGGATTCATATGCTACATTAATTATACTGCAGAGAGGTGCTTCCCAGCAGTGTGTGGATTCATATGCTGCATTAATTATACTGCAGAGAGGTGCTTCCCAGCAGTGTGTGGATTCATATGCTGCATTAATTATACTGCATAGAGGTGCTTCCCAGCAGTGTGTGGATTCATATGCTGCATTAATTATACCGCAGAGAGGTGCTTCCCAGCAGTGTGTGGATTCTTATGCTGCATTAATTATACTAGAGAGGCGCTTCCCAGCAGTGTGCGGATTCATATGCTGCATTAATTATACTGCAGAGAGGTGCTTGGAGTGTGTGGATTCATATGCTGCATTAATTATACTGCAGAGAGGTGCTTCCCAGCAGTGTGTGGATTCATATGCTGCATTAATTATACGCAGAGAGGCGCTTCCCAGCAGTGTGTGGATTCATATGCTGCATTAATTACCGCAGAGGTGCTTCCCAGCAGTGTGTGGATTCTTATGCTGCATTAATTATACTACAGAGAGGTGCTTCCCAGCAGTGTGCGGATTCATATGCTGCATTAATTATACTGCAGAGAGGTGCTTCCCGCAGTGTGTGGATTCATATGCTGCATTAATTATACTGCAGAGAGGTGCTTCCGGCAGTGTGTAGATTCATATGCTGCATTAATTATACGCAGAGAGGTGCTTCCCGGCAGTGTGTGTTCATATGCTGCATTAATTATACCGCAGAGAGGTGCTTCCCAGCAGTGTGTGGATTTTATGCTGCATTAATTATACTGCAGAGAGGCGCTTCCCAGCAGTGTGTGGATTCATATGCTGCATTAATTATACTGCAGAGAGGTGCTTCCCAGCAGTGTGTAGATTCATATGCTGCATTAATTATACTGCAGAGAGGTGCTTCCCAGCAGTGTGTGGATTCTTATGCTGCATTAATTATACTGCAGAGAGGCGCTTCCCAGCAGTGTGTGGATTCATATGCTGCATTAATTATACTGCAGAGAGGCGCTTCCCAGCAGTGTGTGGATTCATATGCTGCATTAATTATACCGCAGAGAGGTGCTTCCCAGCAGTGTGTGGAATCTTATGCTGCATTAATTATACTACAGAGAGGCGCTTCCCAGCAGTGTGCGGATTCATATGCTGCATTAATTATACTGCAGAGAGGTGCTTCCCGGCAGTGTGTGGATTCATATGCTGCATTAATTATACTGCAGAGAGGTGCTTCCCGGCAGTGTGTAGATTCATATGCTGCATTAATTATACCGCAGAGAGGTGCTTCCGGCAGTGTGTGATTCATATGCTGCATTAATTATACGCAGAGAGGTGCTTCCCAGCAGTGTGTGGATTCTTATGCTGCATTAATTATACTGCAGAGAGGCGCTTCCCAGCAGTGTGTGGATTCATATGCTGCATTAATTATACTGCAGAGAGGTGCTTCCCAGCAGTGTGTAGATTCATATGCTGCATTAATTATACTGCAGAGAGGTGCTTCCCAGCAGTGTGTGGATTCTTATGCTGCATTAATTATACTGCAGAGAGGCGCTTCCCAGCAGTGTGTGGTTCATATGCTGCATTAATTATACTGCAGAGAGGTGCTTCCCAGCAGTGTGTGGATTCATATGCTGCATTAATTATACTGCAGAGAGGTGCTTCCCAGCAGTGTGTGGATTCATATGCTGCATTAATTATACCGCAGAGAGGTGCTTCCCAGCAGTGTGTGGATTCATATGCTGCATTATTATACTGCAGAGAGGTGCTTCCCAGCAGTGTGTGGATTCATATGCTGCATTAATTATTACTGCAGAGAGGTGCTTCCCAGCAGTGTGTGGATTCATATGCTGCATTAATTATACCGCAGAGAGGTGCTTCCCAGCAGTGTGTGGATTCATATGCTGCATTAATTATACTGCAGAGAGGTGCTTCCCAGCAGTGTGTGGATTCATATGCTGCATAATTATACTGCAGAGAGGTGCTTCCCAGCAGTGTGTGGATTCATATGCTGCATTAATTATACTGCAGAGAGGTGCTTCCCAGCAGTGTGTGGATTCATATGCTGCATTAATTATACTGCAGAGAGAGGCGCTTCCAGCAGTGTGTGGATTCATATGCTGCATTAATTATACTGCAGAGAGGTGCTTCCAGCAGTGTGTGGATTCATATGCTGCATTAATTATACCGCAGAGAGGTGCTTGTTCCCAGCAGTGTGTGGATTCATATGCTGCATTAATTATACTGCAGAGAGGTGCTTCCCAGCAGTGTGTGGATTCATATGCTGCATTAATTATACTGCAGAGAGGTGCTTCCCAGCAGTGTGTGGATTCATATGCTGCATTAATTATACCGCAGAGAGGCGCTTCCCAGCAGTGTGTGGATTCATATGCTGCATTAATTATACTGCAGAGAGGTGCTTGTTCCCAGCAGTGTGCGGATTCATATGCTGCATTAATTATACTGCAGAGAGGTGCTTGTTCCCAGCAGTGTGTGGATTCATATGCTGCATTAATTATACTGCAGAGAGGCGCTTGTTCCCCACAGTGTGCGGATTCATATGCTGCATTTTATTTTTAATATTTTTCGTTTCTGATAATGTTGTTCAGCTTTTCTTCTATTTAAAAAAAGAGTGTGGTAGACACCGGCTACCAAAATAACCCTTATTGGACGAAATACAAAGTAAACACACAATAATTGAAACACATAAATTGATGGAATGAAAGCCTCCTTGGACCAATAGTAACTTGCCCCTATAAGGGAATTAACCTGAATGGGATTATGCGTTATCAGATCTAAATGATAGCGATAGCATTTAAATACACATTAAGCCACTGCAAAACGACGTCATAGATAGCAATGCTACACAATTCTGACCAGTTGTGAGCAAGGAAGATAGTGGAATGATGAATACACAATTAGATGAAAAAATACCCTGGTATAAAGTCACAAAAATTCCCTGGGACGAAATCACATTAAATTCCCTGATATAAAATAACAACAATTCCCTAATACAAGAAACAGATTGCAATTGCATAGAATAATTCGAAAATTGAACCAAATTGCGAGCGAACAAATGTGTACGTAACAAGGTATAAATATATATAGATGTTGAGATGGTGAGTTGCCATCAGATTGTACCATGTATTGAATCAAGCGCAAACTAGCAGAATTGGATAACAGTGTAGATAACAATTATTATGACCCAATTCACATTATAAGTACACAGCTTCCAACAATATAAACCAGCATTTAATCGCACATATAGCCACTACAGAACAACGTCCTAGGTAGCGATGCTAAAGGGTTCCAAACAGTCATAGGCGAGACGACGAATAGTGAAATGATGAATTCACAATTAGATAATTAAATACCCTGGTATGAAAATGCAAAAAATACCTGGTACAAAATCACAATAATTCCCTGGTATAAGAACCGCATTATATCAGGGAATTTAATGTGATTTTGTCCCAGGGAATTTTTGTGACTTTATACCAGGGTATTTTTTCATCTAATTGTGTATTCATCATTCCACTATCTTCCTTGCTCACAACTGGTCAGAATTGTGTAGCATTGCTATCTATGACGTCGTTTTGCAGTGGCTTAATGTGTATTTAAATGCTATCGCTATCATTTAGATCTGATAACACATAATCCCATTCAGGTTAATTCCCTTATAGGGGCAAATTACTATTGGTTCCAGGAGGCTTTCATTCCATCAATTTATGTGTTTTAATTATTGTGTGTTTACTTTGTATTTCGTCCAATAAAGGTTATTTTGGTAGCCGGTGTCTACCACACTCTTTTTTCGATATTTACCAGGGTTCATGCCCACATCTGACACTGGCTTGTGTTTATTTCCCCGTGTTCTAAAAATTCTTTCTTTTGTTTTTTCCATTTAAAGCTTTTGTTCTGTTATTTTCTTTAAAGTCAGACCACTTGGGTCAGTATTTTATTTTTGCGTTTTTTTAAATCGTTTTGTTCATTTTTGTTCCTTTCATACCATTTTAAGATGATTAAATAAAGTTGTGCAATGCATATTCATAAGATAAAAAGGATCTTTATTTAATCAAAAAAGATAGAAATCGTCAGAATTACTGTATCGACAGGGTTATCGTATCGACAGAAACAGTTAAAAGACCCCATCTCTTGATAAAGCCGTGTCCTCAAGCAACAGTCAGAAATATCGAATCATTGGAAATGATACGGAATTACGGAATCAGCAATGGAACCGAAAAATACGATGTCCGAAATGACCGAAATGGAATCGAAATCACAAATGGAACGAAAATGACTTGCGATTTTACACATTTCACTTCCATACGAAAACACGAAAAAATAATAATTACGGAACGAAAATCTTTTCGTATCGGACATTTTCGGATCCGATCCGATTCAGAAAATCGCCCGAATCCGAAGCCACGAATCGGACCGATTCGTGAAAAATACGAATAGGTCCGAATCGAAATGCACATCCCTAATAATTAGCTGTCTGCAGCACATTTACTGCATCTGCCTCTATGCTGTTAATGCAGACCCTGTGTAAGCAGGAGATCTCACCATTTTATTACTTTCTGCAGCACATTTACTTTATCTGCCTGTATGCTGATAATGCAGACCTCTTGTAAGCAGATCTCACCATTTTATTATCTGTCTGCAGCACATTTATTGACACAAAGGCAATTTCTGCCTGCATGCAATTTTCGCTGGGTGATTCTATTGTTCTGTTTCTCCACCAAAGCACTGAGAATGTGATCTCTTAACTTACTGTTGTGATGAGATGGCTATAACTCCCAGTCTAGATGAATTACAGACAGTGACTCAATCCAGACGACACCTTGAAGATCTGTTGAAGTTTTATTCCAAAACTGTAGAAAATCCACAACAATATATATCGGATAGGTCAAAAAATCATAATGAATCTGAGTCCATAAGGCTTGCAAAGGATTACTGGGAAGGGAACAAGGGTGGAGCTATCTGGACAGGAAATCCCTGCACCATGAGGAGAGGAGGAGAGAAACCCAGGGGGAAGATAAGACATGTGCAATTCTTAAAGGCATATCACAAGTCATGTGAAACATGACACTCCCCGTCGAAATCTATGATTTCTATAATTAAATAACTTTGACTAAAGTTCAAAACAAATAAGTGAAGATTCTATTCCAGGAACATCTGAAAAACAAGAGAAAAGAATGCAACATTATCAATTCTTGCAGATCTTGATGGTCCAGGCTGTGTCAAGAACAGTCAGTGAGTACATCTTCAGAGGGGAAGGCAGTAACATGCACCAATCCTTCTTACCTCTCTTTGTCTCAAATTGATGACTTGTGCGGCTTGTCTTCTTCTTTGGGCAGAAGGAGTACTAGTTCCTTTATAGGCCTGAAGTAAAGGTGTGGAGAATCTTCTTTCATGAGTAAGTTGTAAAGTTTTCTGGTCCAGTACCAGTCCAGGAATTTTCTTGCGACTCCAATCATGCGTTCCCAAGAGTCTCCCATGTGAAAGGAGTGAGGTGGGTTGAATTCCCATTTACACTTGTCATTCAAGAAGTTCAGTATCTTTTCTGGTCGAGAGGCCTCCTGAATTGTGGGGGGTCTTTACAGATGTGCCGCTTGTGACATTGTTTGTATCAGAGCTGTTTGTAAATTGATGAGCAATGTGAATAAGACGTGCAATGGCTCGTACAACAGAAGACCACTTGGAAAAGCGTTCAAAACGGTGAGGACTCAGCCTTACCCTTTCTTTCACAGAGGTGTTGAGTGTAACGGTAACAGCTCTAATTTCTTTATCAGATTCTGGTTTAACCAGTTCAAATGTAGAATTTGTAGAATTTGAGATGAGGTCTTCATTCAAGAGTATTGGTGGGGATAGCCATAATGTGTCCAGAAATGCAGTAGCAGGTACTGCACGCGTACCTCGATCAGCAGGGTTGAAATTAGTGGACACATCGTGCCATTGTTCAGGTGCAGAGAACTTTCTTATACGTTCCACTCTGTTGCCTACATACACGTGGAACTGTCTTGTCTGATTATGTATGTATCCTAGCACTATTTTACTATCTGTGTAAAAGTCAAAAGGAGTCTATTTCAGTGTCTGTTTCAAGTTCTATAAGCTCAGCAATTTCCACACCTAACACAGCTGCGCAAAGTTCAAGCCTTGGAATCGTATGTGCAGGTTTTAGTGTGAGCTTGGACTTGCTCCACCGCTGGGATCTGTGACCCGAAGATAAGCCACTGCAGCTATGGCTTCGTTGGATGCATCGGAGAAGACATGGATCTCTCTTCTGATGGCATTCTTTAACGATGAAGGGGTGTAAGCACGTGGTATCTGGAGTTGTTCTAACGCTTGTAGAGATTGTTTCCAGGATTCCCACCTTTGTGGTTTCTCCTTGGGTAAGGGGGTATCAAATGTCTGAGCTTTCAGAAGTAAGCTGTCTCAGCAGTATTTTACCCTGAATGGTGAGAGGTGCTATGAAACCCAATGGATCATAAATACTGTTCACTGTAGACAGAACTCCTCGCTTTGTGAAGGGTTTATCACAGGTTGATGCTTGAAATGTGAACGTGTCTTGCTTAACATTCCAAAGCAATCCAAGACTGCGCTGTGTAATGGAAAGGTCCGTTCCTAGTTGGAATTTCTTCACACTGACAGCGTAGTCAGAGGGAAAGGCTCTCATGGCCTTGTCGCTGTTCGAAATGATTTTGTGAAGTCTGAGGTTTGCAGTGGCAAGCATGTTCTGAGTTCTAGTGAGAAGGTCAATAGCTTCTTCTTCTGTAGGCAGAGATTTGAGTCCGTCGTCTACATAGAAGTTCTTTTCGACGAACTGTCGTGCAGCAAACCCAAATTCTTTCTCTCCTTCTTGAGCCGTTTTCCTCAGTCCATAAATTGCTACTGCGGGAGACGACTATTACTGAAAACATGTACCTTCATCCGGTAGTCTATGACTTCATCATTGACATCATTATTGCGATACCATCGGAATCTGAGGAAGTTTCTGTTGTCTTCACGGACGAAGAAACAGTGGAACATCTGCTGAATGTCAGCCATAATAGCAATTGGTTCTTGTCTGAAGCGAAGTAAAATTCCTATGAGGTTGTTGTTCAGATTAGGCCCAGTGAGAAGACTGTCATTGAGGGAGACACCTTCATGTCGAGCACTTGAGTCGAAGACCACCCTAATCTGATCAGGCTTGCGAGGATGATAGACACCAAAGCATGGAAGATACCAGCATTCTTCTCCTTCCTTAAGCGGAGGTGCAGGCTCAGCATGATCTCTCTCAAGCACTTTCTGCATAAAGTCCACAAAGTGTCTTTTCATCTCAGGTTTCCGATTCAAACTGCATTGTAAAGAAGTAAACCGTGCTTCTGCATGTTCTCTGTTGTTTGGTAGTCTCTTTCCTGGAGCACGGAATGGTAGAGGTGCTACCCAGCTGTTGGAATCATCTTGGTGGAACTCTTTACTCATGGTTTTCAGGAATTCTTTGTCTTCCATGGTAGCTGCCAACTCGTTGTCTTTAGATGTTACCTCAAACACTGTGTTGCCGATGTTGTCATCCCAGAAATTAAGAGCTTTCTCTTCGTCCTGTATGATGTGTCGTTGTGCGCGCTTATGAAGCAGTCTTTCCTTCACATGATATTGGTGTGGTCGTCGTGCAGAACAAGAAGTCCGGCCATTTGGCAGGACGTGTGTTTTAAAGGAGGACACAGAGTACGGTTTTCTGCCTTTGTCTCGACAAACATTGCCTATGATGACCCAGCCTAGATCCAGACACTGAGCATATGGAGCATCATGTGGACCGTTGATTTGTTGACGAACTTTGTGCACCGCACCCTTAAGATGTCTCGGCCGAGCAACAGTAGGATCTCAGCACTTCCGTCGAGGGCTGGTATTTGGTAGGCTATGTCCTTCAAGTGAGAATGGTGCAAGGCAGCTTCAGGAGTAGGGATCTCCTCTTTGTTGCTTGGAATCTGGTTGCACTCAGTGATAGTGGGCAAAGGTATTTCCACATTGTCGTTCAGAGGAGCAACCACAAGACCACTGGTTCTCCTACCCAAGACTTCTGTAGTGCCGGTGCAAGTAGTTAGGGTATATGGTAGAGCATTTTCTTTTATGTTCAAAAGTTCAAAAAATTGTGTTGTAGCAAGAGATCTGTTACTCTGATCATCCAGAATGGTATACAGTCTTATGGCCTTTTCAGGTTGACCTCTTGGGTATACACGAACCAAACATATCTTTGCGCAGGATTTGTCACAGAGTCCTTCTTCACAGACTTCCGTACATGAAGAGAACACTGAGGTGGAAGGTGCTGCTTGATCTGTGCGCTCCCCACCTTGCTTTGCCTCAGGAGGATTGTTTGTGGGCTTAGTAAAGTTGTTCGGATATAGATGAAGAGCTTGTACATGGTCATCGCTGTCACACTCTATGCATTTAATGATAGCTTTACAGTCCTTTGCAAAGTGTTCTGTGGAGGCGCAGCATTTGTAGCAGACCCCAAATTTCTTTAAAAGTTCTTTACGTTCTTGTAGGGTTTTCTTTCTGAAGCCAATACATTTCTTAAGTGGATGCGGTTTGTTATGTATGGGACATTGGCGATTTGGGGATGTTTTTGTTTTGTTCAGTCTTTTCAAGAACTGTAGCAGGTGCAGGTAGAACAGTGGTCCTTTTCACGGACACTGGTCCTCGATGGTCTCTGTGTGTCATACGTGTGTTTTTAGGTCTTGGAGGGGGTGAACTGAGAGGGTTACCTTCACCATAGGAGAAACTTGGGTCATTCTTTGTGTCTGCAATTCGTTTGATGAACTCACAGAAGTAGGAAAAAGGAGGAAAGGCAACTTGATGTTTTTCCTTGTATTTTGATCCAAGCGCTGCCAAATTTTCTTGAAGGCCATACGGTAGCTTGAGAACAATAGGGTTGATGCCACGAGGGGTGTCAAGGTAACTGAGACCAGGTAAGCGGATGTCAGCTTTAGCGAGTTGAAGCTCCAATAAAACATCGCTGAGTTCTTGAAACTTTAGCGGAAATCCTTGTGAAGCTGTGCAATCTTTTGAATAAGGCATCTTCAATGGCTTCCGGACTGCCAAAGGTACGTTCAAGTCTGTCCCAAGCAGCATTAAGGCCTGCAGCAGGGTTGTCAATATGAACCGCTTTGAGCCTCTTGATGCGTTCAGTAGACTGGGGACCTAGCCATCTGATGAGCAGATCTAATTCTTCTGTAGCAGTGATGTCTAGGTCACTCATTGTGGCTTTAAAGGTGGATTTCCATCCTCTGTAATTTTCAGGCTTGTCATCAAACTTGGTGAGGCCTGTCTTTGTGAGCTCTCTGCGAAGCATGTATTTAGCAAACTGCGACATGTCCGTGTTTTCAGACTTTGGGTGCATGACTGCAGGTGACTTGGGAACATATGTTGGTGCTGAGGCATTCAACACTGGAACTGGTTTAAAGTTCAATGGCATGTTGGTTTGTAGCTGTGGAGCAGTGTGCTTGCTAGTAGGTACTTGGCTGATGTCAAGGTAAGGTGGATAGTTTATTATGTGCATGCTATTGTCCACTGCTTGGTGAGATGCTGCAGTCTGGTGTACTGGAAGATATGAAGGCAAATTGTCTTGGAGTACAGTAGGTGCGGAGAAGAGACCTTGGTTGAGTGCTTTGGTTGCTGTGACAGGGAGCTGATGTTCTGGAGAGGAATGTGAAGAATCTGAGGCATAAGACACAGCTGAGTGTCTGCTGCTACTGTTGTCTCTTTCACTTTCACTAGCAGCCTGTTCTAAAACTTTTAATCTTGCCATGGCCGTGGCATGTTCACATTGTTTTTCCAAAAGTTCCATTTCCACTTTGTGGCGTGTGGCTTCAGCTTCCTTGCGTGCGGCTTCAGCTTCCATTTCTGCCTTCTGGCGTGCGGCTTCAGCCTCCATTTCTGCCTTCTGGCGTGTGGCTTCAGCCTCCATTTCTGCCTTCTGGCGTGCGGCTTCAGCCTCCATTCGTGCTGCTTCAGCTCCCATTTCCGCCTTCTGGCGTGCGGCTTCAGCCTCCATTTCTGCCTTCTTTTTGGTGAAGGCTGCCTGAATTTTAGAAGCTTCAGCATCAGCACGGGCCTTTATGAGTTGTTGACTGAGTGTGGAAGACCTTGATTGTAGGGATTTGGAAGACCTTGAGGAGTGTCTGGAGGATGCAGAGCGGTGGGATCTGGATTCATGGAGCTGTGCAATTCTTACTTCTGCCTTTGTCTTTGTTTGCAGCACTAAATTGTCTCTTTCTAGATTGAGCTCATTGAATCTCTTTAGTTCTTCCAGTGACACTTTAGTGTTGTACCGCTTTAAGAGATGAATATATTTAACACACAGTCTTTGATAATTCTGATAAGCGACATCTAATTGCTTAATAGTGCTCTCTAGTTGTAATGCATCATGACATGGTTGAGAGAGAGCTGACATGCATGTGACATTAGTACACCATAGATCATTCGTTTGAGACACCAACTCTTTTGCGTGAGCTTCAAGATTTTCTTGTACTTTCCAGGTTGGTTTTGTTAATCTTTTTTCTCTTTTGTTTGGTTCAGGGTTTAATTCCTGATCTGAAAGGATTTCTGAGTCTGGTAGTGTGTCAGTTTGCTGGAACATTTTGCTGACAAGGAGAGGGTTAATGATCTAGTTCTATAGCAGCAGAGAAATGTATCAATTTTGCTCAGCTCAGCTTGGATTTCTAGGCACTGGGTGAAAAAAGATTTGTTTTTACTTTTTCACAGTCAAATCACATGCAATGCGTACAGAGAAATAAACTGGTTGTAGTGTACAGATGCACTGGATAAACTGTTTGTAAGGCACAGATGTATTGAACTTTCACAGCACTAATATCCTTTGTTGAATGCTATGCTGGGACTTGCTTGCAGGCGCATACAGGCTTGTGGTAATGGCTGCACTGTGTGAAGCTGCTGTTTCCACTGTCCCTACAGCGTCTCCCTGTGTATCCAGAGCTAGCAAGGATCCTATGGAGGATGTCTGATCTTTCTTGATCTTTTGGCTGATCTTTCTAAGATCTTCTGACTGATATATATGATTTTTTGACTGTTCTGTTTCTCCACCAAAGCACTGAGAATGTGATCTCTTAACTTACTGTTGTGATGAGATGGCTATAACTCCCAATCTAGATGAATTACAGACAGTGACTCAATCCAGACGACACCTTGAAGATCTGTTGAAGTTTTATTCCAAAACTGTAGAAAATCCACAACAATATATATCGGATAGGTCAAAAAATCATAATGAATCTGAGTCCATAAGGCTTGCAAAGGATTACTGGGAAGAGAACAAGGGTGGAGCTATCTGGAGAGTAGTGGTTTGGTGAGATGTCTTCCTGGGGCTACTGCTCGTAGAGACAAGAGACGTATTCTCAATATTGTCAAACAGGCAAAGCAGCAAGGGGAAGTGGACGTTCTAGTCCATCTAGGGACAAATGACTTGGCTAGCAATGAGGTTTCTGATATTAAGGAAGATTTTTGTGTTCTTGGAGGTGAAATACAGCAGATTGCGTCCACTGTGTCATTCTCTGAAGTTCTGCCTGTGCATAACATTCGGGATAGGCAGATGCGCAATAGGGAATTTAATTTGTGGCTTCTGTAATGGTGTCGGGAGCAAGGATTTGGCTTTGTGTCCCATGATAGCTCTAATTGGAGCAGAAAGGAACTGTATAAAAAAGATGGTTTGCATCTTACTCATAGGGGAACATATGTTCTCAGTGAGAAGTTCAAAGGTTTCACAAAGAAATATTTAAACTAGGAGGGGGGGACAAAAGGGTAAAAAACAATCTGCCCAATTGTCCCCCAAAACTAAATTGGAGGGTGCAAGCAAAAAGCGGGGAAAAAAATGACAAGCTCAGAGTCGTGTCTATAAATGCTCGCAGTTTAGTCAATAAAATCAATGAACTGGAGGCAATGATGGCAGCTGAAAAAGTAGATTTAGTGGCGGTTACTGAGACATGGTTCAGTGAGAAAAACAACTGGGACATAACAATACCGGGGTACTCTTTATATAGAAAAGACAGAGAAGGTAGGAAAGGAGGAGGAGTGGCCCTGTATGTGAAAAACAACATAAAAACGAACCAAATAAAAGTGAGCGAGGTGAACATAGAGTCAGTTTGGGTTATGCTAACATTTGGCAATCATACAGTAGCTCGTGTAGGTGTGATCTATAGACCCCCTGGACAAGTAGAAGAGCTAGATAATCTGCTGTCTGAGGAAATAGCCAAATTGACAATGAAGGGGGAAGTTATTATCATGGGGGACTTTAATCTTCCTGATGTGAACTGGAAAACCAAAACAGCTGGGTGCACCAGGAGTACAAATATTCTAAACTCCCTACTGGGATTATCTCTAACACAAGTAGTTGAGAAGCCGACCCGTAAAGAGACCATATTGGATTTAATACTCACAAATGGAGGTTTGGTATCGGACGTTGTTGGTGAAAATTTGGGATCTAGTGATCACCAGTCAGTATGGTTTAATATAAGAACAGGGATGGAGCCGCACCACACAAAAACAAAAGTTTTAGACTTTAAAAAAACAGATTTTTTTTAAATGAGATTTTGTGTGAAGGAGTCATTACCAGACTGGACGAGTTTAAAGGGAGTCCAGGAGAAATGGGATTATTTAAAGGAAGCATTATTGAAGGCCACAGGCAATTGCTTTCGGCTTGTTAGCAAAAACAAAAAAGGGAAGAAACCACTGTGGTACTCTGTAGAAGTGGCCAAAATAGTGAAGAACAAAAAGACAGCATTCAATAATTATAAAACAACTCAGAGTGAAGAAGATAGAGGCAAAGCAATTTATAAGAGCTTCCAAAGCACATGCAGAAGAGAAAATAGCTCAGTCAGTAAAAAAGGGGGACAAAACATTTTTTAGATAAACGAGAAAAGAAAAGTAAAACAAGGATTAGTTAGATTAAAAACAAAGGAAGGAAGGTATGTAGAAGAGGATAAAAGTCTCGCTGACTGCCTCAATGAATATTTTTGTTCAGTCTTTGCAGAAGAAAAGGAAGGAAAGGGACCTCAGTTAGGAGGAAACACTAACGAGACAATTACATATCAGTTTACAGAGGAGGAGGTTCTACAGCAGCTGTCTAAAGTAAAGACAAATAAGTCAATGGGGCCTGATGGGATCCACCCTAAATTATTAAAAGAGCTCAGTGATGTAATAGCAAAACCGTTAACAGATTTATTTAACCAATCCTTGCTAATGGGAGTCGTCCCAGAAGACTGGAAATTAGCAAATGTTGTGCCCATTCACAAGAAGGGTAGTAGGGAGGAATCTGGGAACTATAGGCCAGTTAGTCTTACGTCAGTAGTGGGGAAATTAATGGAAACCATGTTAAAGGAAAGGATTGTTGAACATCTAAAAACACATATTTATTTTTGTTTTTCTCCACCATTTGCTTTGCTAATTAGCATGTGAATCTCCTGCCCTATTGACACAGCCCATCCAGCTTCAGGTGTTTGCATTTAGGCAGTTAAAAAGTAATCAGTCCGCCCTTTATAACATTTAAGACCAGCTCCACTGAGCCTTGGCTCTTGTGACATCCCCAAGTGGCATTCTTAAGTGGACGCTCAGAGTTGATTCCTGGAGTTCAGTGGCATTCTTAAGTGGACGCTCAGAGTTGATTCCTGGAGTTCAGTGGCATTCTTAAGTGGACGCTCAGAGTTGATTCCTGGAGTTCAGTGGCATTCTTAAGTGGACGCTCAGAGTTGATTCCTGGAGTTCAGTGGCATTCTTAAGTGGACGCTCAGAGTTGATTCCTGGAGTTCAGTGGCATTCTTAAGTGGACGCTCAGAGTTGATTCCTGGAGTTGCGGGACTGGAGGAAGGAACTGCAAGGCCCAATTTTACTCTGGGTAAATACACGTCTATATCATGCTTTCTCTCACGCTTCTGCTCTTTACTTCTACCTTTCTCCTTAAATGGAACTCCTGCCCCTCTACCACCGACCCCTACACTATCTGCATCTCTCCCTCCCTCCTCTCGTCCCACATGATGGCCTCACATGAGCTCCTTTGTTTCCTCAGAACATGGTCTCCCTCTAACTCTCGTGCTGCCAATCACTCCCACAAATCCCATTCCCACCTTCTCTTTCTCACCCTCCTGCTGTTACTCTATTCAGGTGACATATCCCCTAACCCTGGCCCCACAACACATCCAATACTTCCCTCTCATCCTATCTCCATCGCACATAAATCACCTCCCTGCAAGCCCAGCAACCTCATTCCCATAATCCCTCAGCGCCTGTCCTCTTTCTCCTGCGCCCTCTGGAACGCTCGCTCTGTGTGCAACAAACTCACAGCAATCCATGACCTCTTCCTTTCAAACTCCTTCAACCTCCTAGCTTTAACTGAAACCTGGCTAACTCCCTCTGACACGGCCTCCGTTGCTGCTCTCTCACATGGAGGTCTACACTTGAGCCATACCCCCAGACCGGGTGAGAGAAATGGTGGCGGGGTCGGAATCCTGCTCTCTCCCACCTGTACCTACCAGCATCTCCCTCCACCCCCATCCCTCTCCTTCTCCTCCTTCGAGACACACTGCATCCGCCTGTTCTCTCCTCTGGCTCTCAGGGTGGCAGTCATCTACCGCCCACCGGGACCAACCTCCCAGTTCTTTGACCACTTTGCTACCTGGCTTTCTCACTTCCTGTCTTCTAATCTTCCATGCCTAATTCTCGGGGACTTCAACATTCCCATTGATGATCCTTCCGCCCCTGCTGCCTCCAAACTTCTTTCACTCATGTCCTCCCTTGGACTCACACAATCCTCCCTCCTCCCTACCCACCGCGATGGTCACGCTATTGACCTTGTCTTTTCCAACCTCTGCTCCATTTCTGAGTTCAACTGTTGCCCTTTCCCAATCTCTTACCACCACCTTCTCTCTTTCAACCTATCTGGACTTCCTAAACACCCTGCTCCCCCACCCCGCACACACACTCGCAGAAATCTACATGCTGTGGACCCCCATCAATTCTCCAACCTACTTCACCACCTCCCTCATACCTCATCCTTCACCTGCCCTGATGCTGCCACTAATCACTACAACACTACTCTTATCTCTGCTCTAGACACTCTTGCTCCTCTTCGACTCCGTAAGGCCCCACGCCGCCAGCTTCAGCCCTGGCACACCCTCCAGACACGCTACCTGCAAAGATGCTCCCGCACTGCAGAGCGTGCCTGGAGGAAATCCCGCTCTGAAGCTGATTTTGTTCACTTCAAGTTTATTCTCCGGTCATACACCTCTGCCCTCCACTTGGCCAAACAATCCTTCTTCTCATCTCATATCTACGCTGTCCTCCAACCCTAAACGGCTCTGGTCCACCTTCAACACCCTCCTCCACCCACCCGCACCTCCCCCCTCAGCTGCCTTCAACGCTCAAGACCTGGCAGACTACTTCCTCAGTAAAACTCTATCAGAAGCAACATCCCAACACAAGATAGTTATCTGCCACCTCCACTCCCAGAGGTCCCCTCTGCCACCCTCTGTCACTTCCTCCCAGCCACTGAGGAGGAAGTCAATTCCTTATTGTCCTCCTCACATCTCACCACATGCCCGCTCGATCCCATTCCCTCACATCTAATTCCTCCCCTCTCCTCCTCCCTCACCCCTGCTCTCACACACATCTTCAACCTTTCTCTCTCCACTGGCTCCTTTCCATCCGCCCTCAAACACGCGCTAGTTACCCCTTTACTAAAGAAACCATCCCTCGATCCCAACTCTCCATCCAACTACCGCCCTGTATCCCTGCTTCCCTTCACATCAAAGCTCTTAGAAAAACTAGTCTTCAACCGCCTCTCCCTCTTCCTGTCCTCCAATTCCCTACTTGACCCCCTGCAATCTGGCCTCCGTCCCCTACACTCAACTGAAACTGCCCTCACCAAAGTCACCAACGACCTCCTAATGGCTAAAAAACACGGCCACTATTCTATTCTCATCCTGCTCGACCTCTCGGCTGCTTTTGACACTGTTGACCACCCCCTCCTTCTACAGACCCTCAACTCTCTGGGTCTCGGTGACACTGCACTCGCTTGGGTAGAATCCTATTTATCCAACAGGTCCTTCTGTGTGTCCTTTGCTGGAAACTCCTCCTCCTCATTGCCTCTATCTGTTGGTGTACCTCAAGGCTCTGTCCTTGGTCCTCTGCTCTTTTCCATCTACACCTCCTCCCTGGGCAAAATCATCAACAGCTTTGGCTTCAATTACCACCTCTACGCTGATGACACTCAGATCTACCTCTCTACCCCTGATCTCTCTCCCCCTGTCCTTTCAAAAGTCAGTGACTGTTTATCTGGCATCTCCTCCTGGATGGCCTCCCACCACCTAAAGATCAACATGTCAAAGACTGAACTCCTACTTATTCCTCCCTCCAATGCCTCCCCTCCTCCTGACTTCTCTATCACGGTGGAGGGTATCACCATTTCCCCATCAAACCAAGTTCGCTGTCTTGGAGTTACACTTGACTCTGCTCTTTCCTTCATCCCCCACCTCAAATCTCTTTCCTCCTCCTGCCGATACCAACTGCGTAATATTTCCAGAATTCGGCCATTTCTTACCGCTGTCACCACAAAACAACTCATACACGCCCTGGTAATCTCCCGACTCGACTATTGCAATAATCTCTTATCTGGCCTCCCTCTGTCCCGCCTCTCCCCCCTACAATCCATCCTGAACGCCTCCGCCAGGCTAATTCACCTCACCCGCCGCTCTGTCTCTGCCGCTCCCCTCTGAGTCCCTTCACTGGCTCCCCATCCACTGCAGAATTAAGTTCAAAATCCTTATCCTTACCTACAAAACCCTCACTAACTCAGCTCCCCACTACCTGTCCTCACTAATCACCAAATACACCCCGGCCCACTCCCTAATGTCAAACAGTGACCTGCGCCTAGCTTCTCCCCGCATCACCTCTTCCCATGATAGACTGCAGGATATCTCACGCGCAGCCCCCACTCTCTGGAACGCTCTCCCTCGTACTGTCAGACTTTCCCCTAACTTCTCTTCCTTCAAACGCTCCCTTAAAATGTTCCTATTTAGGGAAGCCTACCACCCAACTCACTGACGCAACCATCAATCACTCTCACCTTACAGTCCTCTCCTCCTGTTTCCAACCCCAACCCTCCCAGATTGTGAGTTACTACGGGAATAGGGCCCTCATCTCCTCCTGTACTGTTTGTCAAATGTTGTTCAATGTATTGTAACCCTGTCTATACTGTGCTTATTGTAGAGCGCTGCGGAATATGCTGGCGCTTTATAAATAAAGAATAATAATAATAATAACACATAGATTACAGGATCAGAAACAACATCGGTTTACCTCATGGAGATCATGCCAAACTAATCTTATTGATTTTTTTGATTGGGTAACAAAAATAATAGACACAGGTGGTGCAGTAGACATTGCTTATTTAGATTTCAGTAAGGCTTTTGATACTGTTCCGCATAGAAGGCTTATCAATAAATTGCAATCTTTGAGCTTGGATTCCAATATTGTTGAATGGATTAGGCAGTGGCTGAGTGACGGGCAACAGAGGGTTGTGGTAAATGGAGTTTATTCGGCGCAAGTTCTTGTTACCAGTGGGGTACCTCAGGGGTCAGTACTTGGACCCATTCTCTTTAATATTTTTATTAGTGATATTGCAGAAGGTATTAATGGAAAAAGTATGTCTTTTTGCTGATGACACAAAGATTTGCAACAGGGTTGACGTTCCTGGAGGGATCAGACAAATGACAAATGATTTAGGTAAACTAAAAAAATGGTCGGAGCTGTGGCAATTGAGTTTTAATGTGGATAAGTGCAAGATAATGCACCTGGGACGTAAAAACCCAAGGGCTGAATATAGAATATTTGATACATCTGAGGGTTGGGATTTAGGGGTTATTATTGCAGAGGATCTAAGGGTAAGTAGTCAATGTAATAGAGCAGCAGGAAATGCTGGCAGAATGCTTGGTTGTGTAGGGAGAGCCTGTATTAGCAGTAGGAAAAGGGAAGTGCTCATGCCACTGTACAGAGCACTGGTGAGACCTCACTTGGAGTACTGTGTGCAGTACTGGAGACCGTATCTCCAGAAGGATATAGACATCATAGAGAGAGTTCAGAGAAGGGCTACTAAAATGGTGTACGGCTTGAAGGAGAAAAGTTACCAGGAAAGGCTTTAATGATCTTAACATGTACAGCTTGGAAAAAAGACGAGACAGAAGAGATATGATAGAAACATTTAAATACGTAAAGGGAATCCACAAGGTAGAGGAAGGGAGTATATTTAAACGGAAACAAAGTAGCAAAACAAGAGGACATAGTCTTAGATTAGAGGGGTAAAGGTTTAAAAGTAACATCAGGAAGCATTATTTTACTGAGAGGGTGGTGGATACATGGAATAGCCTTCCAGTTGAAGTGGTAGAGGCCAAAACAGTAATTGAATTTAAGCAAGCATGGGATAGGCATAAGGCTATCCTAAACAAAAGATAAATCCAGGTAAAGTATCCATGTAATTGTGCAGACTAGATGGGCCGAAAGGTTCTTATCTGCCGACATTTTTCTATGTTTCTATGTTTCTATGCTGATAACGCAAACCCCATGTGACATTATGCAAGATATGGGACGCCATTTAGATTTTAGATCAATTTTTCCCAAAACTGTCCTCAGGGAGCAGACCAGGTTTACAAGATATCTGAAGTACAGCAGAGGTGATATCATTTGCTGCTCAGTGTTTGCAGCAGTCAGTCTGCATTTCTAAGGGAATCCTTAAGATCTGGCCGGTTAGTGTTCCCTTTAGGACAGGCGCCAGAAACAATGGTATAGAACCATTAGTTTCAACAATATTTCCATAAAGGATAAACAAATATATCAAAAATGAGCAAATCTACATTATTTACATTTTTCAACTATCCCAGGACACTCTCTGCAAAATTTCTCCTTTACCCTATATTCAATTATTAACAGTTATTAAAAACATGGATGTGGGGGGCGTGGCCAGCTGCTCATGAGAGTGGACGTGCTTTGATGGAGCTCCACACGTCCTCTCGGTAAAAGGGACCTAAAGCTGACTATCCGAGACACTTATTTTCCGTGAGATCCCTGAGCGGCTGGCCGTCGGTGTTGTGCAGTCCGGAGCCCGCTTGGTTCCCCCTCCGGACCCGAGACTTTGCTGACTGTTGCTGCCTCGTGGCGGAGGCGGCCATTTTGAGGCCTACAACCTTGCAGACAGCTAAGGAGATGGAGGGCCCACGTCTCCTGGCCGACCCTGATGACGGTTCTGCGGCTGGGGTGGCCAGACCTGCGGGGAGATGGATCCCCCCCCCCTTTGGAAGTGAGGGTGCCCTGGCCTATGGCCTGGACGCCTGCCTGGAGATGTTGGAAGGGGAGGATGATGATGCCCCGCTTACCGGAGTGGTATGGCGCCGGATGCTGGGGATCTTGCGTGGCTGCCGAGAAAAGATGACCCCGAAGGAGGAGAAGCCAGAGACCACCTTGGGATCAGGTACTTCTGCTGCCTGCTCGCAGACTGTGGCTGCGTCTCGGAACTGTGCCGGGAGTGACAAATTACCTGGGGTGTTGACCCCGCGGTCTCGGCCACTGAGAGCGATCTCGGCCCGGTGGGACGACGGCGCGCTGGAACTTCGAGGATCCCGAGAGGCGGCAGACTTTGCTAGGGGGCAATCAGCGGATCCCTGCTCGGAGCCTGTTGTGGAGGTTACTCCTCCCTCCCTTCCCAAGTCGAAGCAGCTCCGTCCCTCGGCGCGGCGGCCAGCTCTGCTCCGAGATGGTGGAGCTGAGATGACACAGGTCCTGGCTCTGCATGGAGCTCAATTTTACGACCACGGACATACCACAGCTGGATACACTAGCTTGCCTTGCAGTGCACTGGTTTGCCAACCTCCACCGTTCGTGATGCCGGATGATGGGTCCACTGAGTATTATTTTTGCTGGCCTTCTTCCCTGCCTGATTTTGAGTTCCCCCCCCTCTCAGTCACTACCCAGCTGACTCTTTCAGTTTTTGTTTTCTCGCCATAGAAGTCCCTGGCTAGGGACATTTAAGCAGTTAGTTTGAGATTTGTTTTTATGTGCCTGCCGATGTCCCCGACATGTTATGCTGGGTGTCATGGCAACCCCTCCGTTCAGAGACACAGGTTGAGGCAACTATGCTATCTCCTTTTTTGTGACACATACCCCCCCTTTCTTTTTTCTTGAATAGTTTTCTTGTTCCTGCTGACACCCTCACACATGTGTCTTTTTGAGGACTCTTGCCGATTTCTCCCCCCCCCCCCCCCCGTGGACACTCTTTAGCGGGCTTTGCCTCAATTGTCCAGGATGTGGTTAGCAAGACGAACCAGGCATTTGGCCACTCTTTTATTTTGGCCCCCCTCCCCTCCTTGTCCTGCTCTTTTTTTTTTTTTTTTTGAGTGCAGGACGATAGGTGCCCTGGGCGAGCCATTGAAGCAGCTACCATGGCTCTGACCCCTTCCTCTGGCCCCAGGGCGCCTGGCCCAGTGGCCTCTTCCGTGGCCTCCAGTCTCCCTGAGTAGTTGATGGACTGAGCCAGGAATGCCACCTTTTCCCGGGCTGTCCTTCACCTTTCCCCCTTCTGCCCCCCCTTTTTTTTTTCTCTCTTCCTTTTTCCCTAGTGGTTGCTTAGCCCTATGTAGGTTTGATGATTGTGCCACCTCTCTGGACACTTATGCCGAGTGTCCCTTCCCCGTCCCCCCCTTAATGTTGTTAACTTTGTGGACTTTTGCTGCCTATTTTTGTTCTTTTTATGTTGATGACTAATTCCGTGTGGCCCTGCGAGGCCTTTTTCCGATTTGTTGTACCGCTGACCTTTACATAATAAAAAAAATTTGAATATAAAAAAAAAAAAAAAATACATGGATGCAAAGTTACAATAAAACCGAAATTGATTGGTACGGAAGGGTTTCATTGATTGCTTAATGTATATGAAAGACAAGCATTTCTGTCTATTTACAGCATTTTGCAACCAGGAACTAAATAAAATGTGTAATTTTTAAACTCTTTCTGGAAAAATGTAACTTTGTGAAATGTCAGACAAATGGAAGCATTTAATTTTACAATATAAGGGACAGATGTTTCCATTTATACAGAAAAATACACAGAAATTGAATGTTCTTGTTTCCATCTATGTGCACTTAAAAACCCTTTTGAGCAGGAAGCCTTTCAGCTGAGCCTCTTGTTATGGATGTTTAACACATGCCGGGGTTATGATTAGAAGCATATGAGTGTTTTGCTGCAATACCCAAACAACACAATTACTTCAAAGCCTGGTCTCCTGCTCGGCCGCCTGGCTGGGTATCAGCAAACGCAATGAAGACATAAGTCAACTAGAAGCCTGAGTAACCAGCATCAGATCAAACGAGGTGGAGGCATTTGCGTTTTCAACTCTTTTGATATGAGCAAAAGTCACAAAGTGAATCTGCACCTTTCCCAATATATGAGGTTTCTTACACATGGAACTAGTTGCAACACAAGGCAAATTACCTTCTAGATTCAGTGGTGGAACCGAGGACCTTCATGGTTCGGATTTATTTGGAGTGAAATGAGAAGAGATGATGTGAAACGATGTGGGCACATTATTTCGTCTCAAAATGGACAGTGGTTTGTGAGAAGTGGTCACAAAGTTTATTCTTCTGTATTAAAGTATGTGCTTTTGAAAAATGGTTCAATAACAACAAGAAGAAGTCCATTTCAGGGAGCTGGGAAGGGGAAATCTCAAGAACTCTTACAGGCGCCCACCTCGATCATTGCCAAGGTGCTGTATTAGTGGCTCAAGCCGTAACAGCCGGAAGCTGGAAACGGATAGGGCGACACTTATGCCAAACTCACCGACTGGGGCTGCAGCTATTTCTAGGAAAAACTGGATATTAAAATTTAAGAAGGATATACATAAAATATATAGGTGTAGGTACCCTTAATAAAAATCCCATTTCTGACGCACATTGTGCCAGATATGTTGGATATGTTTGGAATTTTATTTCATGGTACCTTTGGCCAAAATTCCATACTTGGTGCTAATGTAGCATTTCAATATGTGATTGTTAGCGCTAAGATAAGTGACTTTTACGTCTGCCATCAATATTCCAATCCTGTCGCTACACTCAGGTGAAAATGTTCTGCTCCTGGCAGCTTGCGCTTTGCTTACTGTGTTTAAACGTTTCTTATACCTAAGATGGGGAGCGCAATTGTTTTATTAGCACTTTGATAAGTGAGGTATTACAAAGTGCTGGCCCAAATTACCATCGGCCACGCACGGCAGAATTTTAACGAGTCCTAACAGCTAGTGTTAAATGATTCGGAAAAATGCTAAATCATTTAACACTCTACAAAACCCCACCTAAAAATCCCATACTCACCTGTCATCCCACAGTGAGAAGGGTGGCCTGATCCACCGCTTCTTCTTGACACAAACAGAGTGAGACTGGGAACAAATAATTCCCAATCTCCCTCCACAATCACACCGTGAACATATCAGATCGTGCAGGGCTCGCAGCCTGGAAGCCCAACCCTTATGAAGTCCTATGGACTCCAGGAGGGATACTCGCGGCAGCGTCTAAGTGCTACCGTGAGTATCACTACAGTTAGCGCCATGTTCCGGGACAAGATGCTGAGCCCCAGAATATCGTGCCACCATGGGGACGCTACTGGAAATTGTGCAGGCGGAGACTTTCTCCATTCACAACAAACTACGGAATAGGGCCCGTGTCACGTACTGTTACCGGGGTGTCACGTACTGGTACCGGGGTGGTACCAGAGTATGAGGGGATGGTTGAGCCCAAGTTGCAGTATACTGCACAGAGACAGGAATGGGTGGAGGTGGATGGAAAAACAGACTGATCAGATTGCTGAAGATGGTGAGTGCGGTTGCTGGAGTCCAAGGATAGGTTAGTGGGTTGAAGTTGGTTTGAAATACAGGAGCAGATACTGGGATAGGAATTCTAGACAAGGCTGGGGTAACACAGGAGCAACAGAGCACAGCACTTCTCTCTGTGGGGAATGAAGCACAATGATGAAGCGAGGATAGGAGGTGGGCGTGGTGCCTTTATTTGGTGTGACGTGCTTGGTGTTTTAACTATTTGTATACTTGAACCAGTGCTGGATCATAAAGAGCAATTCTTGAAGCAAGCCACTAGTGGAGTTCCAGAAGGTCTGCTGTGATGAGACATGAAAGCTGGTTGCAGACAATGAATGCAGGTTCAGGGGTTCCAAGGATGGGACGTGACAGCCTGAAACCTTTTAACCCATATTTTCTGGATATCATTCTTACATTTTACTACAAGGTGTGTGTTGTTTCATTGGGTGGGACAATGCTACCCTACGCATTCCCCTCAGAGTAACCAGAAACAAAAATAAGAACCAGCAAAATGGACCTTTTTCTGACTTCAGATTAATCATAAAATACCACTACTCTGTATCCTCTGCGTATACGAACAAACCACGAGTTTCATAAGAAGCAGCTTTGCACTGCTGTACCAAGTACTGATGATATAAAAAAAAAAATGGGGTGAAAGGACAGAAAAGGAAACAAAAAAAATCTATATAAGACAAAAAGATCTTGAAAAGACGTTAATAAAAAACTTAATAGAAAATAGGCTCTGGCACTGGAATACATCCTTCATATGTAGGACACAATGTATTTGGCTTTTCTCCTTGAAGACCTGTGAATATAATGCACCCAGTTTATACCAGAGCCCCGTCCGGGACAGTCGTTGCTGTGAATTGCAACAATGGAAGAGTTTCAGGTGCTGGCAGATCCTGGTGGATTCCTTCGTTCAGGCGTGGGAATCGCATGCCACCCAACTCCAATACGGAGCCCGGGCCTCCTCGGCATTCTGGCGTGTCAGTGTGCGCACAAAGCACTGTTGAGGGGCGGAGCTCTTCTAGGACCAAGACTCTGTTGATGGACCCGGCTTCTTTTCATCAACCTCGCTACTTTGCCACACGTCCCTACCATGGACCTACCTGACTACGCTACCTGGATTGCTCCTTGTGTACCGACACCTTGGTTCACCACTCCGCATCCTGGGTTTCACATACCTAGACCCTGACACAGAGGGCGCTAATACATTCCTAATGCTAAAATGGGGACGCTAAGGTGGATAATGTGCACCTGCAGGTTTCTCCTTAGTGTCCCCGTTTGAGCTCCAGGCGCTGATTTAGCATCCTGCCCCAGCTAAACCAGAGGATACTCGAGGCAGCACTAATGCGCCGCCCTGAGCATCCCCTCCTGGAGGCTTTGACTGTTGGGCCATATGACCTTCAGGATCTCGCCTCTCGCGAGATCCTGCAGGGCCGCGGAGTGATCACGGAGGGAGACTGAGGACTTCCCCCCCCAGTCTCATTCTGCTCCCGGCAGCCATAAGCAGATCAGGCTGCCGTTCACGCCATGGGATGAGAGGTGATTTTTGGGGGGATTTAAAGCTGGTGATATGGCTTCTGTGGAATCACCTATCAGCACCAGCTCCTAGTTGTGGATAACTTTTCAGTAACTGCAGCAATGAGTAATTAGCGTTAGGACTTTGTAAGCCTATCACTAATTGCTCCTTGCTTACTCTTTGCACTCCCCATGTTAAGCACAAGTTCAGACCAAACAATCAACATTAATGTGAGTAACCCCCTTATGGAAATCTCAACCGTAGTTTCCTCATCTCTTCGAGTTGAGCGCGGATACCCCACGAGTCCTTCCTCCATCTCCCACCCTTTTGACAGATCCAGAGAACACTCTCCAATCCGTCCTAATAAACCCATCCTTTCGTCTAGTGCTGTGGAAAGTTTCATGAGATTTGGTACTTTTGGCCAAATTTCAGAAACAACTTTCTTATTATGGTCTAGCTCGTGGGCCCCTAGCACTAGAAAACATTACACCAAATACTGGGGAATCTGGGTTTCTTGGTGTTCGGGCAAACAAGTCGATCCCATATATGCCCCTATAGACCATATTTTATTTTTCCTTATATCACTGTTTGAGGAGGGTAAAGCATACCGCACCATCAACTCCGTCAGAGCAGCAATTTCAGCTTCTCGTTCAGGATTTGATAGTTTAACAGCAGGACAACATCCTTTAGTTTACCGTCTTATGAAAGGTATTCGTTTCCAATGACCCCCTCGCTCCCGCTACTCTTACACATGGGATGTGACCATTGTCGGAAATTTCATTGATAACTGGCCTCTTAATTCGTCCCTTCCATTAAACAGCTGTCGGCTATATTGGCCGGGCTCCTAGGTCTCATCTCCTGTAAGAGAGTATTCCACATTTAATTATCCCACAAGACACGGAGGTGAGTAATATGCTATCTTTTCTTTACTTAAGCCGATAGCAGCAAAGAAAATCTCTCAAATACAACAACAAAAGTATTTAGAGAGAAAAATACAGTTTAACAATACATATAATAAGAGCAGGTAATGGTACAGTCCAGCTCCCTGCTGCCCAATCGTCCGGTAGACCGCTCTATAAATCTTCCTGGTAACCCTTGGCTCCTCCTCTTTTCTTTGCTGCTCGCCGAGATGAGAAGAGTATTAGCAGCAAGCTCTATGTTTGACAGTTTAACTGTATTTTATTGTAGTGGTATATATATATATATATATATAAGTCAGGTCCAGAAATATTGGGACATCGACACAATTCTAACATTTTTGGCTCTATACACCACCACAATGGAGTTGGAATGAAACAAACACAATGTGCTTTAACTGCAGACTGTCAGCTTTAATTTGAGGGTATGTACATCCAACTCAGGTGAACGGTGTAGGACTTACAGCAGTTTTGAAGATGTGCCTCCCACTTGTTAAGGGACCAAAGGTAATGGGACAATTGGCTTCTCAGCTGTTCCATGGTCAGGTGTGTGATATTCCCTCATTACCCCAATTACAATGTGCAGATAAAAGGCAAAGAGTTCATTTCAAGTGTGCTATTTGCATTTGAAATCTGTTGCTGTCAATTCTCAAGATGAGATACAAAGAGATGTCACTATCAGTGAAGCAAGCCATCATTAGGCTGAAGAAACAAAACAAACCCATCAGAGAGATAGCAAGAACATTAGGCGTGGCCAAAACAACGGTTTGGAACATTCTCAAAAAGAAGGAACGCACCGGTGAGCTCAGCAACACCAAAGACCCGGGAGACCACGGAAATCAACTGTGGTGGATGACCGAAGAATTCTGTATATTCTAATTTAGTATATTGTTTATACACACACACACACACTCTGTTAGCTTGTGTTGGTTTATACTTGTTTTCAATCCGTTAGGACTTATGTGCAAGGGCTAGGCTTTGCCTTTATTTGGTATTTTATTGTCTCTTGGGGGGATTGTATATATATATTTTTTTGCTTTCCAGCATTTTTTTTTGCCTCCGGGCGACGAGCCCGTCTTTACGGCGGCTTTCTAGTGCCTTTCGCGCTATTGCCTGAGGTAAACACTTGCAGCGGCTCGCGCATGCGCGTTGAGTCGCGGCGAGTTTACCTCAGGTGCCACTACTCTGAGGTGACGCTCGCAGCAATTCGAGCATCCGCAGAACGCCGTGGCTTGTTGCTTTGGGAAAGTTCCCATTAAATGGGTTAAAATAAGTAAAATAATAAAATAGTAATTAAAATAAATATAAAATAAAATAAATAAGTAGTTTATGACTGGCCCCAACCTGCCTGTTCCCCAGGTGCCCTCGTTCTTATGCCCAAGTTTTTCCCTCATACTTGGAGTATAATGTGGTTAAAATGTCTAGAGAATCTCTCAGCCAGACGTTCATTTATAATTTCCCCAACTTCAGATAGATTTTTATCTAGTGATTCCTGACAGGATAATGAGGTCCCTGAGACTTCAATGAGGGAGAAGAGAAACTCCCAAAAAATATCCCTCATAAAACCTACGTCTACCCGTACTTGGAATGAATTTCCACAGCACATCACTGTGACGAAAAAAGGAGCCAGTTAACTCCGGCTGACAAAGAAAGTGGAAGCGCGCTAGAGGCGCAAAGATACCGGCAGCTCCTCAGAACATTCTAGAGAGGAAGCAATGTCAGATTCTGAGGTGAATTCCTCTGAGCCGGAGTACGATCCGGTCTCCTCTCCTGAGGCCTCACATTCAGTTTCCTCACCTGATTCCACTGATTCTAAAAACCGCTTATTGATCCGGTAGATGCTGTAAGAAATTCAATGTTTGTACCAGAGCAATTAAAACATCCCCGGTCAGTGGAATGGACACACATAGAGCATGTGGCTGGTTATATAGAACAGCATATCCGTATGCCAATGGATAAACAAACCAGAAGTAATTTGAGGGCTGAGTGTCCAGCCCCAACTTTGTCACATAAGCTTAATGTAACCCCGAGTTAGATCCGGAAATTATTCACATCCTTAACCAGTCAAATTGGTCCTGAAAAAGGGGAGTAGAGGCCACCTTAAGGGGTGTCATGATAAATTGTTTGTTTTTGTAGGTCCATTGGGAAAAATTTATGGAACCCTCTTAACTAGAGCCCCCACCTTTGTTCCACAATGGACCAGAATTTCACTGTCAAAGTGGTTACAGGGGTTCGAGAAGATCGGGATTTTTGGTGAGTATAATTTCACACCAACATCCCAAGGCGGAGAATTCTGCCCAGTATCGATTTGAAAAAAACACCTAAACGAGTACGTTGTGTACAATCATTTCAAAATGGAAGACATTCCATCATTAAAAGGAGTTTTATCTCCGCAAGACTGGATGGTCAAAATAAATTTGAAAGACGCCGGACAATCCCGATAAACTGCAAAATATCGGTCCTTACACCAACACAGTCTATCGTAACTACGATGGAGATGTCACTTTCTCTGTCTTCAGCTAAAGTTCGGCTGATTCACAGAGAAATCAGATGTCTTCTATCTGCAGAAGAATTCTCTGAGATGGTTAGCTCACCCCCTGGGCCTACTCTCCGCAGCAATACAAGTGGTCTACTCTTTACAGGACCGCTTTATTGTTGAGCTCTTCCACGTCTGAAAGCACGATTTCTGCGGAGGGGATGGCTTTATCCAGATTGCATCTCTCTGGACGACGAGTCGAAATTGGTGATGTAGTGGTCGCTAAATCATTTAGAGTCATGGAACAGCAAAGCCATCATCCAACCAACTCCAAATTGGTCATAGAGTCAGATGCCAGCAGATCTGGCTGGGGCGCGCTGCGGATCGTTTTCCACAGTTCCGTTGGGTTTCCACAGAGATAGGATTGTATATGATTGTTTAGAACTCCTTGCTGGATTGTTTGCTATTCAAGTTTTATTAAGCATTTCCAGGAGAGTTCCATACTCCTGAGGATGGACAACCTGTCCGCTGTGCGCTATATCAACTTTATAGGTGGCCCCAGGTCTAAACAGTTGGCAGAGACAGCAAAGTCTATTGAGGATTTTGCCTGCCTCACAATCTCTCAGTCCAGGCCCAATACATTCCAGGGTTCAGCAATGTAGTGGCAGACTGGAATTCAAAGTATCGGATAGACTCCAGCAATTGGAGATTAGACGCCAGGATATTTGCCAGTTTGTCATCCCTCTGGGGTCCCTTCTCTATAGATTTGTTGGCTTGTCGCCTTAACATTCCTTTATCACAATACTACTGTTGGAGACCAGACCCCGTGGCTTTGGCCACGGATGCTCTGGTCCAGACCTGGATGCTAGGGACGCTTTACGCTTTCCCTCTGTTCATTCTCATTTCAACAGTAATAAGACTAGTAAAGTACAATTAGCTACAATAGTGCTCATGGCACCCTTATGGAGGTCTCAACCATGGTTCCCGCACCTACTAAAAATGTCTGTGGACATTCCCAGGCTAATTCGTGTCCCATCGTCCTTCCTGGGAGATCCGGAGGGAACGCTTCAGAACTCTTTGAGTCTTGTCACTGCCAGACAGAATTTTGTGTGCTCAGTAATTTCTACAAAATATTTGAGAATTGAGGTAATCTGAGGTAATCTGTGTCTTGTCACTGCCAGCCAGAATTTTGGGGGCTCAGTAATTTCTACAAAATATTTGGGAATTGTGGTGATCTGTGTCTTGTCATAGTCAGTGATACGCAGTATTTTGGGCGTCAGTAATTTGTACAAAATATCTGGGAATTGAGGTGATCTCTGTCTTGTCACTGCCAGCAAGTATTTTAGGGGTCAGTAATTGCTACAAAATATTTGAGAATTGTTCTAATCTGTGTCTTGTCACTGCCACCCATCAGGGGGTCTCACTGATTTATAGGAGGTTTCTGAGACTTGTAATCTGTGTCTTCTCACTGTCAGCTATCAGGGGGTCCCACATACTTCTAGCAGATTACTGCGAATTGTAATTTGTGTCTTGTCACTGCCACCCATCAGGGGGTCTCACTGATTTATAGGTGGTTTCCGGGAATTGTAATCTGTGTCTTGTCACTGGCTGCCAGCTATCAGGGTGTCTCACTGAGTTATACAAAAGTTCTGTAAATCTTTAATCTTTATACCAGAGTTGAATCAGAGATCTGTATATATTTAATCTATATATCACTCACTATGTCAGAAAGACCAAAAAGGACAGGCAGACGCTTCCAGACACAGATAAGAGGGCAAGCAGCCTCTGTGTCGGGAGGCTGTGCCTCTGGTCATGGTGGACGTGGTGCATCCTCTGCAGGGGCACGCTTGTCCTTTCTAACTGGTGCTGGCCGTCTTAAGCAGCAGCAATATACAGAGGATTTGGTGGATTAGCTAACCAGGCCATCCTCATCCTCCGAGTCCTCTGCCAGCCAGGCTTGTAGTGCTTTACAGTCCACCTCAGCTGCCAAAGCATCTAATGCAGCCTCCATGTCCACAGCTACTCCTGCCGTAGCCTCGCTATTACACACGGAGGAGTCAGCTGAATTGTTTTACTACAATGACAGTGACATGCTGCTTGAGGATGCGCAGCAAGTACAGTGCTCTGATTCAATCTGAGGTTGAGGAAGGGAGTATAAATCAACCTAGAGGAAGGGGGTGCCAGTGATAACACACAAATAACTGGCACTCATGTTGCCCCAGCAGCTGCAGCATACTGCCAAGTTGGCTCCAGTGATGAGGAGATAAGGGGAGATGATGACAATGATGATGAGGTCACTGACTCCACCTGGGTGCCTGATCGAACAGAGGAGTTAAGTGAGGAGGAGGAGGCACAAGTAACATGAGGCACAACATCCTCTATGACCAACCGTAGCACTAGCCAGTCCAAGGCATCGGATGTCAGAGCTGCTCAGGTGCAGAGCGTTGTTGTCTCAAAGCACACATCCAGGAACTCTGCTGTCTGGGAGTTCTTTAAGAAATGTGCAACAGACCCCACCGTTGCTATTTGTAATTTATGTCAGATGAGGCTCAAGCGTGGGAAAGACACCGTACGCTTGGGTAACACGTGCTTGAGGCGACATATGACCACCTGCCACGCATCCCATTGGGGCAAAACTTTGCGTAGGTCCTCCTTCTCCTCTGTCTCTAGCCCCACTGTATGTCCTGCCATGTCATTGCCTGCTACAACCTCCACTGACCGGGATGATGCAACAGCAATGGATGTACCGGGTCCTTCTTCACAATGTGACAGCACCCCTTCAGCTGAAGATTTACGCAGTCAGATTACATTGCCCCAGCTGCTGCAGCGTAAGAAAAAATATAGTCCCAACCATCCCCAAGCACAGCGTCTAAGTGCCAGTTTAGCAAAATTACTCGCATTGCAGCTGCTGCCTTTCCAGCTGGTGGACTCTGCTCCCTTCCGTGAATTTGCTGAATGTGCTGTACCACAGTGGCAGGTTCCAAAACGCCATTACTTTTCACGCAAAGCCATTCCAGCACTATACCAGCATGTGGAAGACAATGTTATCGAGTCACTGGGAAAGGCAGTCAGCAGCAAGGTGCATGTGACTTTAGACACATGGTCCAGCAAGCATGGACCAGGTCATTACATTTCCTTCACGGCACACTGGGTTACTCTGATTGCAGCTGGGAGGGATCCAAGATGGGGCTCTGTCCTGGAGCTTGTTCATCCACCACGCCTCCAGAAAGCTGCTTGTATGAGGTCTGTCTGCTCCACCACCTTCACCTCTCCCTCTTCCTCCTCCTTCTGAGTCTGTAACGGGGAGCCCCCTATAGGGTGAGGGGGAACCCCCAATCTGCAGAGATGAAGCCTTAAGGACAGGTATACAGCTTCCAGGGAACAAACCAAGATATTAACAGAACTTAGAAAGATCCCTAAGCCCTGACTGAGATCCTTGAAAGATGGTCTCGAAATTCTAACTAGGCTAGGTTTGCAAGACAAACAAAACATAAACCAGACAGACAATAAATGCAAGCATACAAATTGCAAAGCACGGTACAGTACAGGGGACAGACAGAAGAGAGATCCAGATACAAGAGCCAAAAGGTCATACACGGAATATCATTCTAGAGGGGTCAGGCAAGAGAGGGATCCTAAATACATGAGCCAGAGGTCGTACACAGCAAATAAGTAAACCAGCAATACAGGGACTAGGTATGAAAGACTATCCTGGTCCAAGGATCAAGGGGAGTCCTGGTCGTACTTATAGGGCAGAACAGGTCATGTGACCGCAGGCCAATCAGCCCAACATATGGCCTGCAGGCTGAAAACAAAAATAAACAGGAATCCCTGCTCCACCAGCAGGGGGCAAGGCCAAGACGTGACATAACCCCCTCCCTTACGGGTGACCCCCTGGGCACCCAAGAAAGAAAACATGGATGGCATGAAAATGGACAAGACCAGTCACCAGTACCCATTGGAATCCCACTCAGACTCAGAGTAGTCGGTTTGTGCCTGAGCAAGCAAAGCTCTTTCATAAACCCCCAGGTCCTTTCTGCGGATCACTGCACCATTAGAGGCCCGTACACAATCTTCGCCAACCGGTCTAGGGTCTCGTACCTGAGGGTCCGACGGCATGAGTACCTTGGACCTTGAACGGAGTGACTCATCAGTCCCAGGTTGTTTATGTTTAGTCCTCTTGCGTCTCCTGGACCGTGATCTAGGAGGTTCCGTCCACACCATGGTACATAGAGGTATTAGAGGTGCTGCCAGATCCAGTGACGGTAGTCGTGCCCCGGGATTGTATATTACAACCCAGAGTGGAACCACTAGACACAGTGGACTTACTGTCTACCCCAGAGACAATGACCTTGCCATTAAACGTGGCCCGACCGATACAGTACAGGGTGTGTGCATGACTGGTACACTCTCGGGATATGGGACATCACCAGGACATGGTACAGTTGGCGCCACAATAGTCTTACACCTCTCCCCAGGAGGAGTATATTGTGAATCATCTGAATCAGAGTCTTCCACCAGCCCTTTCAGAATGTCAGGGTGTCTCTGGAGCACTACCCAGTGCCTCTGACGCATCAAAAGCCAGAAGGCGTCCGTATATATTCCGTGGGAACACAATGTGATTTAGGGATCTCAATACCCTTTAAACCACCAGCTTGCTGAATTTCCCTGATTACTGTGCGGAGTAAGGCAACCTCGGACTTAGAGGGTGTAGTATCAATGGAACCAGAACAAAGTGTGGCAGTGTCAGAACCAGATTGGCTAGGGTTGATCACCTTTTCTTGTCTTCTCTTAGAGCAAGACATAGACTTTGTGACCACCTCACAAGGCTTGACAATGGTGGGGACAACACTGGACTCACTGTGGGGCAAGGGCACAGTGGTCTCATGTGCCAATCCAGGCACATCGGCCTCATAACAAAACGTGGTCACAGCTGTCTCGTCTAACCTGGGTACAGCTGTCATTGCTGACGTACAGCTTGTCCCGGACACCACTGGCAAGGTACCAGCCTCAGGCATCACGAATGACATATTGTCAGTACCCGACATGGCTGGCTTCTCATTACCAGTACCCGACATGGCTGGCTTCGTGCCAGGGGAAGCAGGCATGGCTGGCTTTTCATTGCCAGTGGGAACAGACATGGCTGGCTTCGTGCCAGGGGAAGCAGACATGGCTGGCTTCGTGCCAGTGGATACAGACATGGCTGGCTTCGTGCCAGTGGATACAGACATGGCTGGCTTCATGCCAGTAGATACAGACATGGCTGGCACTTCATTGCCAGTGGGAACAGGCATGGCTGGCTTCATGCCAGTAGATACAGACATGGCTGGCACTTCATTGCCAGTGAGAACAGGCATGGCTGGCTTCATGCCAGTAGATACAGACATGGCTGGCACTTCATTGCCAGTGGGAACAGGCATGGCTGGCAACGTGCCAGTAGATACAGACATGGCTGGCTTCATGCCAGTAGATACAGACATGGCTGGCCTTTCATTGCCAGTGGGAACAGATATGACTGGCTTTTCATTGCCAGTGGGAACAGACATGGCTGGCTTCGTGTCAGTAGATACAGACATGACTGGCATTTCATTGCCAGTGGGAACAGGCATGGCTGGCTTTTCATTACCAGTGAGAACAGGCATGGCTGGCAGCGTGCCAGTAGATACAGACATGGCTGGCTTTTCATTGCCAGTGGGAACAGGCATGGCTGGCTTTTCATTACCAGTGAGAACAGGCATGGCTGCAGCGTGCCAGTGGAGACAGACATGGCTGGCATTTCATTACCAGTGAGAACAGGCATGGCTGGCTTTTCATTGCCAGTGGAACAGGCATGGCTGGCTTTTCATTACCAGTGAGAACAGGCATGGCTGGCAACGTGCCAGTGGAGACAGACATGGCTGGCATTTCATTACCAGTGAGAACAGGCATGGCTGGCTTTTCATTGCCAGTGGGAACAGGCATGGCTGGCAGCGTGCCAGTGGATACAGACATGACTGGCTTCATGCCAGTTGAAACAGATATGGCTGGCATTTCATTACCAGTGAGAACAGGCATGGCTGGCAGCGTGCCAGTGGAGACAGACATGGCTGGCATTTCATTACCAGTGAGAACAGGCATGGCTGGCTTTTCATTGCCAGTGGGAACAGGCATGGCTGGCTTTTCATTACCAGTGAGAACAGGCATGGCTGGCAGCGTGCCAGTGGATACAGACATGACTGGCTTTGTGCCAGTAGAAACAGACATGGCTGGCTTTTCATTACCAGTGAGAACAGGCATGGCTGGCAGCGTGCCAGTGGATACAGACATGGCTGGCATCATGCCAGTAGATACAGACATGGCTGGCATCGTGCCAATAGATACAGACATGGCTGGCATCTCATTGCCAGTGGGAACAGGCATGGCTGGCTTTTCATTACCAGTGAGAACAGGCATGGCTGGCAGCGTGCCAGTGGATACAGACATGGCTGGCTTCGTGCCAGTAGATACAGACATGGCTGGCATTTCATTGCCAGTGGGAACAGGCATGGCTGGCAGCGTGCCAGTAGATACAGATATGGCTGGCAGCGTGCCAGTGGATACAGACATGGCTGGCAGCGTGCCAGTGGATACAGACATGGCTGGCAGCGTGCCAGTGGATACTGACATGGCTGGCAGCGTGCCAGTGGATACTGACATGGCTGGCAGCGTGCCAGTGGATACTGACATGGCTGGCAGCGTGCCAGTGGATACTGACATGGCTGGCAGCGTGCCAGTGGATACTGACATGGCTGGCAGCGTGCCAGTGGATACAGACATGGTTGGCAGCGTGCCAGTGGATACTGACTTGGCTGGCAGCGTGCCAGCGGATACAGACATGGCTGGCAGCGTGCCAGTATATACAGACATGGCTGGCAGCGCGCCAGTGGATACAGACATGGCTGGCAGCGTGCCAGCGGATACAGACATGGCTGGCAGCGTGCCAGCATATACTGACATGGCTGTCAGCGTGCCAGTGGATACAGACATGGCTGGCAGCGTGCCAGTATATACAGACATGGCTGGCAGCACGCCAGTGGATACAGACATGGCTGGCATAGCATTCCCAACCGGAGACAATGCAACCACACTGGGAGACGAGGGCATAGTGATCCCATGATTCAACAGATTTGAGGTGGCTATTCTGCCAGTCTGGATGCCTATGGAGGACACACCAGTACCTCCATAGCGATACCTGGATACATGGTTCCCCTGCCATTGCTTAACAGGTTTTAATACACAATGTTCAATAGTGTGATTTGGATCTGCGCAATAAAAACAGAGACCATACAACCTGCGTCTTTCCTTCTCCGGTATGGGTTTGCAAGTAGTGCAGGGTGGTGCTGCATCGTTAGCTGCAGCAGGTGATAGGCTCAGAGCCTCTATTAACCTCTGCAGCTCTTTCAGCATAGCAAGCACCAAGTTCAATACAGCTTCATACATATGAGACATACCTGCCAGCTTCTATTTGGGACCAGGATAATGTAACGGGGAGCCCCCTATAGGGTGAGGGGGAACCCCCAATCTGCAGAGATGAAGCCTTAAGGACAGGTATACAGCTTCCAGGGAACAAACCAAGATATTAACAGAACTTAGAAAGATCCCTAAGCCCTGACTGAGATCCTTGAAAGATGGTCTCGAAATTCTAACTAGGCTAGGTTTGCAAGATGAATAAAATATAAACCAGACAGACAATAAATGCAGGTATACAGATTCCAGGGAACAAAGCAAGATATAAACAGAAACTAGAAAGATCCCTAAGCCCTGACTGAGATCCTTGAAAGGTGGTCTCGAAATACTAGCTAGGCTAGGTTTGCAAGACAAACAAAACATAAACCAGACAGACAATAAATGCAAGCATACAAATTCCAAAGCACGGTACAGTACAGGGGACAGACAGAAGAGAGATCCAGATACAAGAGCCAAAAGGTCATACACGGAATATCATTCTAGAGGGGTCAGGCAAGAGAGGGATCCTAAATACATGAGCCAGAGGTCGTACACAGCAAATATAAGTAAACCAGCAATACAGGGACTAGGTATGAAAGACTATCCTGGTCCAAGGATCAAGGGGAGTCCTGGTCGTACTTATAGGGCAGAACAGGTCATGTGACCGCAGGCCAATCAGCCCAACATATGGCCTGCAGGCTGAAAACAAAAATAAACAGGAATCCCTGCTACCACCAGCAGGGGGCAAGGCCAAGACGTGACAGAGTCTCTGGCGAGGTGGCAGTTAAACCGACGTGTGGCAGGGGCTACGCAATGGCTCAAGCAAAAAGATGCCATACTGTGCTTGAGCTGGTTTGATTAGGGGACAAGAGCCACACCGGGCCAGAAATTCTGTCAGCTCTGCAGGGGCAGGTGCAGAGACAGTTAACACCACGCCAGCTTCAGCTGGGAATGGTCGTCTGTGATAATGGCAGAAACCTTCTCCCGCCCTACGCCAGGGTAAGTTGGCGCATGTACCATGCCTAGCACACGTCCTAAATCTGGTGGTACAGCGTTTCCTAACCAGGTACCCAGGGCTGGCAGAGCTTCTCAGCCAGGCCAGAAAAGTCTGCAGCCACTTCAGACGGTCATTCCCAGCAAGTGTTCGCCTGGCAGAAATTCAAAGAGAATTCCACCTTCCCACAAACCGTCTGATCTGTGACATGCCCACCAGGTGGAACTCGACATTAACAATGCTGCAGTGTCTGCACAAGCACCAGAGGGCCATCAACGAGTACCTGTGTGAGTATGGCACAAGGACAGGTTCAGGTCAACTTGGTTCCCCCCCCCCGCAGTGGCTGATGATCAAGGATGCATGCACTGTACTGTCACCATTTGAGGAGGCAACGAAGAGGGACAGTGCAAGCATCAGTGACACAATTCCTTTAGTGTTCCTGCTGGAGCACACTCTGCAGGGAATTATAGATGTGGCTCTAGAGGCAGAGCAGCGGGAGGAAGAGGAGGCCTTCCCTAGCTCTCAAGGCCCCAGTCTTTCCGCAGACAGCATTCCAGCGGGTCCTACTCAGATCAGACAGGAGGAGGATGAGGAGGAGGCAGAATATTTAAGTAGTGGGGGCATTGAAGGTGGGGATTCCTCAAGGGAGGGTTTTGTGTGCCCAGAAACACAAGGGCTAGTGCGTGGCTGGGAGGAGGAAGTGCACGATACGGTCATCCTCATTGACCAGGAAGACTCGGAAGCTAATGCCACCTCCAACCTACGCTGCATGGGCTCCCTAATGATGCAAAGCCTGCTAAAAGGACCCCAGGATTCGTGCTATCAAGGAGAGGGATCATTACTGGTTGGCAACCCTTCTTGATCCACGATACAAGGGTAAAGTTGCAGAGCTCATCCTGCCCGCACAGAGGGAGCAAAGGATGAAAAAACTTGAGGACGCTCTAAAGCGACACTTGTGTAACACCTTTCCAGGCACTGGTAGATTACCAAGTGCTGACACACGTGCTTCTGAGGCTGCGGATGATCAGAGGAATACCCTAAAATACCTTAAAGCCCCAGGGCCCACGAGTACTGAGAGAGGTATGTGTTGAAATATGTAAACCTCTGTTCTTAATCTTTCAAGATTCTTTTCTTTCAGGAATAGTACCAGAGGATTGGAGAAAAGCTGACGTGGTCCCTATATTTAAGAAAGGTTTAAAATTTGTGCCTGGGAATTATAGACCTGTGAGCTTAACATCTGTAGCTGGGAAAGTATTTGAGGGGTTACTAAGGGATAATATTCAGGAATTTATTGGGAGGTATAATGTAATTGGCAAAAATCAGCATGGTTTCATGAAACACAGATCATGTCAGACTAACCTAATTACGTTCTATGAGGAAGTAGGTAGAAGTATAGATCAGGGAGTCGCAGTGGATGTGATTTACTTAGATTTTGCCAAAGCTTTCGACACAGTTCCACACAAAAGGTTACTATTTAAATTGAGAAAAAATGGTCTAGATGAAAATACTTGTTCTTGGATAGAAAACTGGATAAAAGATAGGGTACAGAGAGTGGTCATAAATGGTACATTTTCAAGATGGACACCAGTGGTAAGTGGTGTCCCTCAGGGGTCTGTTATAGGACCAATACTAATCAATTTATTTATAAATGACCTTGAGATAGGCATTGAAAGTCATTTCAGTGTTTGCAGATGACACAAAACTAGGAAAAGTAATACAATGTGAGCAGGATGTTACTTCGCTGCAGAGGGATTTAGATAAATTGGGGGACTGGGCACTTGATAAATGCAAAGTTATGCACTTTGGAGTGAAGAACACGCAAGTAATTTATACCCTAAATGGTACGGAGTTAGGGAAATCCAAGCAGGAGAAGGATTTGGGAATAATCATAGACTTCAAACTAAGTAACAATGTGCAATGTCAAACAGCAGCCGCCAAGGCCAGCAAAGTATTGGCATGCATTAAAAGGAGAGTTCACTCACGGGATGAAAACATAATTTTGCCTCTGTATAAATCAATGGTCAGGCCGCACCTTGAATATGCCGTGCAATTTTGGGCACCCGTCTTAAAAAAAGATATTATAGCGCTATAAAAAGTGCAGAGATGGGCAACTAAATTAATAAGGGGAATGGAAGGGTTAAGTTATGAGGAAAGACTAACAAGCTTAAACCTGTTTAGTTTAGAGAAACGGCACCTTAGAGGGGATTTGATAACCTTATATAAATATATACAGGGCCATTGTCAACCATGGTCTGAACCTATTCATTAACAGGTCTATACATAGGACAAGGGGTCATCCATTTAGACTGGAAGAAAGAAAATTTAGCTTAAAGCATAGGAAGGGTTATTTTACGGTGAGAACAATAAAGCTGTGGAATTCTCTGCCTGTTAAGGTGGTTGGGTCAGAGTCTGTACAGACTTTTAAAAAACGACTGGATGACTTCCTGCAGACACAGAATATGAAGGGTTATAATATTTAATATGTGGGTAAAAGCTTCTTGATCCAAGGAGAAATCTGACTGCCATTCTGGGGTCAAGAAGGAATTTTTTCCCAGTATGTTGCATATTTCAGACTGGGTTTTTTGCCTTCTTTTGGATCAACAGCAGTAGGTTATGTGGGAGAGGCTGAACCCGATGGACGCATGTCTTTTTTCAGCCTTTATAACTATGTAACTATGTAACCCCTGCACTCTTCCACAATACCACAGAGGGGTTACTGTATTATGATGGCACTTGCAGGCCTGGCACCAAAAGCACAATATCTGGGTGCACTGACGCCTTGACCAGAATTATATCTTTTCAATATAGGACCACATGGTCCACCCCTGCATTCTTCCACAATACCACAGAGGGGTTACTGTATGATGATACTTGCTGGCCTGGCACCAAAGGCACAATATCTGGGTGCACTGACGCCCTGACCAGAATCATATCTTTTCAATATAGGACCACATGGTCCACCCCTGCATTCTTCCACAATACCACAGAGGGGTTACTGTATGATACTTGACGGCACTGTTGGGGACGCTAAAGGACCAATTTTGAAGCACCTATTGTTACTTTCATCCAAAGCCTGCATAAGTTTCATAATAAATTAGCCAAAAAAATCTGTAAACCTTTTCTGCGTGTACGAAAAGGTCTCCTCTTTTCATACAGACTGCCGCCCCAAGCAGTTGTTTATGGATAGATTAAAGGAAAAGCATTTACCGTCATATGAAATGTCATTTTTTTGGTTTTTAAATGTTTCTATACATCCTAGAAATCCGCCACTTCACGGGCAGGTTATGGGGACCTCCTAGGCACGATATTTGAAGGAATTTTTCGTTTTTATTTTGAACCCTTATTTCATGGAAAACTCACTGTCCCTTTAAAAACGTTTTTTTTAAAACTTTTTGTCCTGGTTTCCTGTCCCCCAGGGCACTACCCGGACCCCCATACACCTTTTATGGCAAATATCTAGCATATATGCCCTCTTGGAGGGCACTCTAAAAACCGAATTTTCAGCCCCATTGACTTGCATGGAGTTCGAGTTCAGGTTCGGGTTCGGACCCGAACATATGGGAAGTTCGGGTTCGGGCCCGAACCGAACTCGGGGGGTGTTCGGTTCATCCCTACTGTAGAGTAGTGATGGGCCGAACACCCCTGTGTTCGGTTCGAATTCGAACACAATGCAAGTCAATGGGGCTCAAAAGTTTGAAAATTAAAGTGCCCTCCAAGAGGGCATATATGCAAGATATTGGCCATAAAATGTGTATGGGTGTCCGGGTACTGCCCTGGGGGTCAGGAAACCATGGAAAAAATAAATGTTTTTAACCCTTTCACTGCTGAGTGCTGAGCCATTTCACCGCTGTGCGCTGAGCTATTTTTACCGCTTTTGGTCATGTTTAAATGTGATTTGAAGCCGTGGGAAATGTTTTAGCAACAAGGTGTGGGAAATGTTGAATCCCATAGGCTTCAATGTTAAAAAAGGTGTGGGAAATGTTGAATCCCATAGGCTTCGATGTTTAAAATAGGTGTGGGAAATGTTGATTCCCATATGCTTCAATGTTAAAAAAGGTGTTGGAAATGTTGAATCCCATAGGCTTCAATGTTAAAAAAGTGTGGGAAATGTTGAATCCCATAGGCTTCAATGTTAAAAAAGGTATGAGAAATGTTTTAGCAACGAGGTGTGGGAAATGTTGAATCTCAAAGGCTTCAACGTTAAAAATATTCCCGTTTTAATTCAATATCTAATAAACTGTTGCCTATAATATTCTGCAGTAAAGAGTCTCTTTATTTTTAGATTTTTTTTTAGGGATTTAATTTTTTTTTAACTTTCCTCGAGGTGCTGCCCGGCACTGTGCGGGATCAATGCTGCATTATTATACTGTAGAGGTGCTGCCCGGCAGTGTGCGGATTCATAAGATTCTGCATTAATTATACTGTAGAGGTGCTTCCCGGCAGTGTGCGGAATCATATGCTGCATTAATTAAACTGTAGAGGTGCTGCCTGGCAGTGTGAGGATTCATATGCTGCATTATTATACTGTAGAGGTGCTGCCCGGCAGTGTGTGGATTCAAATGCTGCATTATTCTGTAGAGGTGCTGCCCGGCAGTGTGTGGATTCATATGCTGCATTATTATACTGTAGAGGTGCTTCCCAGCAGTGTGTGGATTCATATGCTGCATTAATTATACCGCAGAGAGGTGCTTCCCGGCAGTGTGTGGATTCATATGCTGCATTAATTATACTGCAGAGAGGCGCTGCCCGGCAGTGTGTGGATTCATATGCTGCATTAATTATACTGCAGAGAGAGGCGCTTCCCAGCAGTGTGTGGATTCATATGCTGCATTATTATACTGTAGAGGTGCTTCCCAGCAGTGTGTGGATTCATATGCTGCATTATTATACTGTAGAGGTGCTTCCCGGCAGTGTGCGGATTCATATGCTGCATTAATTATACTGCAGAGAGGCGCTGCCCGGCAGTGTGTGGATTCATATGCTGCATTATTATACTGTAGAGGTGCTTCCCGGCAGTGTGCGGAATCATATGCTGCATTAATTAAACTGTAGAGGTGCTGCCCGGCAGTGTGAGGATTCATATGCTGCATTATTATACTGTAGAGGTGCTGCCCGGCAGTGTGTGGATTCATATGCTGCATTAATTATACTGTAGAGGTGCAGTGTGAGGATTCATATGCTGCATTAATTTATTTTTCATTTTAAATCATTTAATTTGTTCTGGTTTCTTTTTTTCGTTTCAGATAATTTTGTTCAGCTTTTTTTCAGTTTTATAACATTTTGACAGACCATTTGGGTCAGTATTTTTGCGTTTTTTAACCCTTTCGCTGCTGAGGCTTTTCCCGCCCCTGTGCTGAGGTCATTTTTTACCTGTTTTGCGCATCATGTTTAAACCTGTTTTGAAGGCTTATTTTAGTATATGACATCGACATATTATATATCGTTCTTTCCGCCAGACTCGGTAGATTCATAATATGTCATTATTATATGTATACGTTATGTCATGTTTGTATATTATAACAAAAAATGCAATAAAATATGTATTTTCAATAATTTACAGCGTGTAAAGTGTTTTTTTCCACATTTTAACATGCGAGCAATTGCGGTTATATTTTGTATGGGGTGCGCTTGTTAAAAAAATTAGAGATGGGGTCTCGTTACATTTTTTTTTGGGGAAAATGACACCATTTTTAACAAACGCACCGCATACAAAAATCGTTAATGCAGCATCATTGTTCACATTATAATTGAAATGGGAACAATATTGCTGCATTAACAAAACAAAAAAAAAAAAAAAGTGTTTATTTTTTTTTTTTATTTTTTTTTTTTAATTTTTTTTTTAATTTTTTTTTATTTTTATTTTTATTTTTTTTTTTTTTTTTTACAATTTTTTTACTTTCATGTTTGGTATCGTTGGAACGGCCATGCTCTGGCCGATCCAACGATATCAAAATTTAACCCCTAACTGCCACGGATCGGGAGATAGGGAGTTCATTGGAACTCCCTATCTCCACAGTTCGTGGCAGTTAGGGGTTAATGCTAGGACTGGCGTCATCGTGCTACGCACGATGACGCCAGTCCTCTGGGGGAGTTCCCGGAAGCTTGGCCGACATCCAAGATGTCGGCCAGCTCCCGGGAAGGATCGCAAATCGGCGCTTTTCAGCGCCGATTTGCGATCCAGCTCCCCAGGGGTTAATGCCAGGCATCATTTGGAAGGGCAGGCTGTGCCCTTCCAAATGATGCCTGGGTTAAGCCCCTGTGAGCCGTCGATCGGGAGGGAGAGAGGTCCGAAGGACCTCCCCCCCCTCCCTTTCAGGCGCCTCCTCCGCACATGCGGGGGGGCGCCTGAATTATGTGTCATCGCGGGGGCGCGATGACACATAATAATGGCGGCCACTGCTCCGGATGCCGGGCTGACATCCAGGATGTCAGCCCGCACCGGAGGGGCCAGCGATCGGCCGGAACCCGGCCGAACGCTGACCCCAATGCGAGGACGCGCTGAGCGCGTCCTCCGCATACCAGCGGCAATGCTGAGGACGCGCTGAGCGCGTCCTTAGCATTGAAGTGGTTAAATTGTTTTGTTCATTTTTCTTTCCTTTCATACCATTTAAATATGATTAAATAAAGTTGTGCAATGCATATTCATAAGGAAAAAAAGGATCTTTCATAAAAAAGCAATAGAATCTGCAGAATTGTCGTGTCGACGAAAATACCAAGTCAAAAGGAATAGACCCTTTGAAACGAAGGGAACAGATGATCCGAAACGACTGAAAATTTCCGATATCACGAAAAAAAAGTCGATATGAAAAAACGAGCCGAAATGAAAATCAGAAAAATAAAAAAAAATAAAAAAAAAAAGAGACGAATCGAAACGAACTGAAAAAAAATAAATAAATAATCGGTGCACATCCCTACTGCTAATGTCAGCTTCTAATGGTTTTTCCCATTCATTCTCAGTGTGAATTCTCCTGGAGGATTTTGTTCCATTATATTCTCATCCTCTCCAGTTTTCTTCCAGTTTGTCATCCTTTCTTCGAAGTTCTTTTTTTTTCTTCAAGTTTATCAATCAAAGAAGAAGACGTTCACGGTAACCTCAGACTATTTATAGGAAGCTGCTGATAGCTGATTGGTCTAACTCAGTGTACCCCTCATACCATTGGTTACCTGATGAACTGACCTACCGGCTTTACATTGTTACACCTGTTTTATTGTAATATTTACCTCTTTTTTTCCTCGTTCAAAATAATATCTTTATATTTTTATCTTTGCTTCTGAGGTTAAACAGTAAAGATGTTTAAGCATAATATGAAGCCTCCATTACAAAAGAATGTAAACTTCCTGTTACAGGTTTTTTAGGGAAATCTAGAAATTCTTGGCACAATTCACTTACCTTTGCTCCAGGTGAGCCAGGCAAACCAGGCTTTCCATGGGGCCCAATCATTCCCTGAGAAAAGAAAAAAACTTTATTTTCAGTCCTGGACCTGGAATGTCTAAATGCAATCATTGCAATGCTCTACACTGGCAATCAGAGACACCGTGATTCTACAACGACAGTCATTGGAAACATTCTGATTCTGCACTGACATTCACTAGAGACACTCTTGGATTGTGCACTGACTGACTAGGGACAACTCTGCACTGACAAATTGCTGGAGACACTGAGGCCCATATTGCATTCCTAATGCTAAAACGGGGACGCTAAGGTGGATAATGTGCGCTAGAGGTGTGAATTTGTTTCGGGAAAAATTCGGAATTCTTATTTCGGAAGTACTTCCAAAATAGCGAATCAATAAGATCTGAATTCGAAATGAAACTAAATGGTATCTAATGAATTTAATTTGTTATACACTGTCATCATAAAAGAAAAATTTGATTAATTTCCTTTTTTTCTTAGTGTTCCGAAATTTGAATTTGATATTCTACTACTGAATCGTTATCTAATGGATATATCAACTATTGAATTGATCTTAAATTAAAATACATACAAGTAAGGCTGGGGTCAGACGAGCGTGATTTCTACGGACTGTACGTCCGTGCAGTACGGACATCGTCAGTACGGATGACGCAGTAGTGGTCACATAGTCCGTTTTTTCACTGAAGTTATTTTTGACGGATGTAGGAGGGGAAAATAAATTACAATGAAAAAACATTCTGTCCGTCAAAAATGCTGGACGTATAAATGCAGTCCGTCTGACCTCGCTCCATCACTCACACACAAAGCTATGCAGACGTTGTGGACGCAGCGCACTCCGCACGTCCGTTCTAGCAGTATTACGTTCTTGCCTAACCTGCGTCCGTTTGCAGCGTCCGTCGTGCGTCCGCAGTTCAGTGCGGACGTACTTCATGTGTCAGGCTCCAATGGACTTTCTTTCATGCTATCACAGACGTACTTTTAGGCGCAATCACGGACGTGAACACTACGCTCGTCTGACCCCAGCCTAATAGCAAACAAATTTCTGAATCAAATTAATTTCGTTTCACTGTTTCACAAGCACCTGTCCCTGTTAAATTGACTCAAATACTAAATCTGTGAGAACCTAGCTTGTCTTTTAACAGCAAAATTTGATTAATTGGGGGTTTTAGTTAGTGATCCGAAATTCAAATTGATATTTATTTATTTATAAAGGATTTTACCAGGAAGGATACATTGAGATTTCTCTCGTTTTCTAGTATGTCCTGGATTTAAGATGATTGAATTGTTACAGAAATACGAAATAGTAAAATGCAAGATATTAACACAAGACCAAATATACAGATTAACAGAAAATAAATATGTAGGAAATATAGTCACTATGTTACATGTTTACAGGCGCATTCTGTATATAGTCACTATGTTACATGTTTACAGGTGCATTCTGTATATAGTCACTGTGTTATATGTAACAGGCGCATTCTGTATATAGTCACTATGTTACATGTTTACAGGCGCATTCTGTATATAGTCACTGTGTTACATGTTTACAGGTGCATTCTGTATATAGTCACTATGTTACATGTTTACAGGCGCATTCTATATATAGTCACTGTGTTACATGTTTACAGGTGCATTCTGTATATAGTCACTATGTTACATGTTTACAGGTGCATTCTGTATATAGTCACTATGTTACATGTTTACAGGTGCATTCTGTATATAGTCACTGTGTTACATGTTTACAGGCGCATTCTGTATATAGTCACTATGTTACATGTTTACAGGTGCATTCTGTATATAATCACTGTGTTACATGTTTACAGGTGCATTCTGTATATAGTCACTATGTTACATGTTTACAGGCGCATTCTGTATATAGTCACTATGTTACATGTTTACAGGTGCATTCTGTATATAATCACTGTGTTACATGTTTACAGGTGCATTCTGTATATAGTCACTATGTTACATGTTTACAGGTGCATTCTGTATATAGTCACTGTGTTACATGTTTACAGGTGCATTCTGTATATAGTCACTATGTTACATGTTTACAGGTGCATTCTGTATATAGTCACTGTGTTATATGTAACAGGCGCATTCTGTATATAGTCACTATGTTACATGTTTACAGGCGCATTCTGTATATAGTCACTGTGTTACATGTTTACAGGTGCATTCTGTATATAGTCACTATGTTACATGTTTACAGGCGCATTCTATATATAGTCACTGTGTTACATGTTTACAGGCGCATTCTGTATATAGTCACTATGTTACATGTTTACAGGTGCATTCTGTATATAGTCACTATGTTACATGTTTACAGGTGCATTCTGTATATAGTCACTGTGTTACATGTTTACAGGCGCATTCTGTATATAGTCACTATGTTACATGTTTACAGGTGCATTCTGTATATAATCACTGTGTTACATGTTTACAGGTGCATTCTGTATATAGTCACTATGTTACATGTTTACAGGCGCATTCTGTATATAGTCACTATGTTACATGTTTACAGGTGCATTCTGTATATAATCACTGTGTTACATGTTTACAGGTGCATTCTGTATATAGTCACTATGTTACATGTTTACAGGCGCATTCTGTATATAGTCACTGTGTTACATGTTTACAGGTGCATTCTGTATATAGTCACTGCGTTACATGTTTACAGGCGCATTCTGTATATAGTCACTATGTTACATGTTTACAGGCGCATTCTGTATATAGTCACTATGTTACATGTTTACAGGCGCATTCTGTATATAGTCACTATGTTACATGTTTACAGGTGCATTCTGTATATAGTCACTGTGTTACATGTTTACAGGCGCATTCTGTATATAGTCACTGTGTTACATGTTTACAGGTGCATTCTGTATATAGTCACTATGTTACATGTTTACAGGTGCATTCTGTATATAGTCATTATGTTACATGTTTACAGGTGCATTCTGTATATAGTCACTGTGTTACATGTTTACAGGTGCATTCTGTATGTAGTCACTGTGTTACATGTTTACAGGCGCATTCTGTATATAGTCCCTGTGTTACATTTTTACAGGTGCATTCTGTATATAGTCACTGTGTTACATGTTTACAGGTGCATTCTGTATTGAGGTATGTTAATAGGGAACTCTTAACGGACTTCAGACTGGGGGAAGATTTGATGGTGTCTGGGATATAGCAATTATCAAATTGATCTTAACTTTCAATAAATACAAATAGTGTACTAAAGTCAGAAAACGACTTTATGAAATGAATCAGGATTTTTTTAGGCTTTTCTGGATTTTTTGGGTGAAATTTTAGGTTTCCTAATTTATTTTAAAGCAACAAAGTCGGGAATAGACACCCAAAGGGCATAACCCAACAATAGCATATAGAACAACAATTGCACAAAGTGCAGAGAAGGTGTCTATGGATACAATAATATTTTTATTGACAAAAGCACTGAAGACATAAAAAGGTGGGACAATATATAAAGAGTAGCGGCACCTCATAGGAGTCCACACAGGTGTAAAGACAGGTAGAGGAGTAAGGTAATATAAAAGGGATTGCTATCTAATGCCTCGGCGTTTCAAGCCACCTACTAAACTAGAATGAAATAACACCAGGGTAGTCCGCACAATAGCCACCATAGGAAAGGAAAGGATAGATTTAAAAACAAAGGAAAACTAGCATAGTTCGACGCGTTTCGCCCGTTGCAGGTTTAATTCTGATCCTATGAGGTGCCGCTACTCTATATATATTGTCCCACCTTTTTATGTCTTCAGTGCTTTTGTCAATAAAAATATTATTGTATCCATAGACACCTTCTCTGCACTTTGTGCAATTGTTGTTCTATTATTTTAAAGCAACAAATCTTTTTTCCCATTGGTCATCTCTCTGCGGTATAATTAATGCAGCATATGAATCCACACACTGCTGGGAAGCACCTCGCTGCGGTATAATTAATGCAGCATATGAATCCGCACACTGCTGGGAAGCACCTCTCTGTGGTATAATTAATGCAGCATATGAATCCACACACTGCTGGGAAGCACCTCTCTGTGGTATAATTAATGCAGCATATGAATCCACACACTGCTGGGAAGCGCCTCTCTGCAGTATAATTAATGCAGCATATGAATCCACACACTGCTGGGAAGCGCCTCTCTGCGGTATAATTAATGCAGCATATGAATCCACACACTGCTGGGAAGCACCTCTCTGCGGTATAATTAATGCAGCATATGAATCCACACACTGCTGGGAAGCGCCTCTCTGCGGTATAATTAATGCAACATATGAATCCACACACTGCTGGGAAGCGCCTCTCTGCAGTATAATTAATGCAGCATATGAATCCACACACTGCTGGGAAGCGCCTCTCTGCGGTATAATTAATGCAGCATATGAATCCACACACTGCTGGGAAGCGCCTCTCTGCAGTATAATTAATGCAGCATATGAATCCACACACTGCTGGGAAGCACCTCGCTGCGGTATAATTAATGCAGCATATGAATCCGCACACTGCTGGGAAGCACCTCTCTGTGGTATAATTAATGCAGCATATGAATCCACACACTGCTGGGAAGCACCTCTCTGTGGTATAATTAATGCAGCATATGAATCCACACACTGCTGGGAAGCGCCTCTCTGCGGTATAATTAATGCAACATATGAATCCACACACTGCTGGGAAGCGCCTCTCTGCGGTATAATTAATGCAGCATATGAATCCACACACTGCTGGGAAGCGCCTCTCTGCGGTATAATTAATGCAGCATATGAATCCACACACTGCTGGGAAGCTCCTCTCTGCAGTATAATTAATGCAGCATATGAATCCACACACTGCTGGGAAGCACCTCTCTGCTGTATAATTAATGCAGCATATGAATCCACACACTGCTGGGAAGCGCCTCTCTGCGGTATAATTAATGCAACATATGAATCCACACACTGCTGGGAAGCGCCTCTCTGCGGTATAATTAATGCAGCATATGAATCCACACACTGCTGGGAAGCGCCTCTCTGCGGTATAATTAATGCAGCATATGAATCCACACACTGCTGGGAAGCACCTCTCTGCTGTATAATTAATGCAGCATATGAATCCACACACTGCTGGGAAGCGCCTCTCTGCGGTATAATTAATGCAACATATGAATCCACACACTGCTGGGAAGCGCCTCTCTGCGGTATAATTAATGCAGCATATGAATCCACACACTGCTGGGAAGCGCCTCTCTGCGGTATAATTAATGCAGCATATGAATCCACACACTGCTGGGAAGCTCCTCTCTGCAGTATAATAAATGCAGTAGGCTTGTGCACCGATTTTTTTTTTCGGTTCGATTTTTCGGATTTTTAAACTTTTCGATTCGGCTCGTTTCGTCCGATTTCGATTCGATTCGGTTCGGGACGTTTTTCGGGTACATTTTTTTTTTCGGAATATCGACCATTTTTCGTATTTTTCGTGTCATTTTGCCCGTTTTTTGTATCGACTTTTCGAAAAATTTTCGTTTTTTAGAAAATTTTCGTTTTTACAAAATTTTCGTTTTTCGGAACATCTGTTCTCCTCGTTTGACACATTTCAAGTCCATTCGAAAAATCCGAAACTATTTCGTTTCGGCTCGGAAAACATTTCGGATCTGAAATTTTCGGATCTAAAATTTTTCGGAAATTCGGCCGCATCCGAAAACACGAATCGGGAAATTTCGTGAAAATTCCGAAATTCCGAAACCCGAAACGCACATCCCTAAAATGCAGCATATGAATCCACACACTGCTGGGAAGCACCTCTCTGCAGTATAATTAATGCAGCATATGAATCCACACACTGCTGGGAAGCCCCTCTCTGCAGTATAATTAATGCAGCATATGAATCCACACACTGCTGGGAAGCGCCTCTCTGTGGTATAATTAATGCAGCATATGAATCCACACACTGCTGGGAAGCGCCTCTCTGCAGCATAATTAATGCAGCATATGAATCCACACACTGCTGGGAAGCGCCTCTCTGCAGTATAATTAATGCAGCATATGAATCCACACACTGCTGGGAAGCGCCTCTCTGCAGTATAATTAATGCAGCATATGAATCCACACACTGCTGGGAAGCACCTCTCTGCGGTATAATTAATGCAGCATATGAATCCACACACTGCTGGGAAGCGCCTCTCTGTGGTATAATTAATGCAGCATATGAATCCACACACTGCTGGGAAGCGCCTCTCTGCCGTATAATTAATGCAGCATATGAATCCGCACACTGCTGGGAAGCGCCTCTCTGCGGTATAATTAATGCAGCATATGAATCCGCACACTGCTGGGAAGCACCTCTCTGCAGTATAATTAATGCAGCATATGAATCCACACACTGCTGGGAAGCGCCTCTCTGCAGTATAATTAATGCAGCATATGAATCCACACACTGCTGGGAAGCGTCTCTCTGCGGTATAATTAAAGGAACACTCTACTCAAAAAATCACCCCCCGTTTTTTATCCTAACCTATCCCTATTCCCTTAATAAAACTTTAAATTTTTTATTTTTTTTGTAACTGTAATACTTACCCTAAAATCCTCTTGTTTCCAGCGGCGTCTTTTTTTTTTATACTCACCTCCCTCCTCTTCCGCTCCCGTCCTTCTTGCTGTGTCTTGGCTTCTGGTTTACGTGAGAAGCGCGCATGCGCGCCTCTCACATAAGCCAGCCAATCGGCAGGCTTCCTCCCGGCTCCCTCTGAGGATTAGTGTTGCGCGCAAGAGGATGCGCCCACACTAACCCTCAGAGGGAGCCGCCAGCTTCTGCAGTGAGTAGGAGACGTCATCGCGCTGAAAGCGCGATGACGTCTCCTACTCGGCAAAAGTCGGCAGAAGCGGGAAATATGATTCCCGCTCTGCTGACTGACAGCTGGGAGGGCGGAGTAAAGTCCTCCGCCTCTCTCAGCTGTTTTCAGCTTTTTGAGCTGAACCGCTGAGCGGAGGGAGGGGGGATAGAGGGCAGGATACTCTGGGCATCATGACCATCTAAAATAGCTTAGGTGGTCATGTTGCCTAGAGTGTCCCTTTAATGCAGCATATGAATCCACACACTGCTGGGAAGCATCTCTCTGCGGTATAATTAATGCAGCATATGAATCCGCACACTGCTGGGAAGCATCTCTCTGCGGTATAATTAATGCAGCATATGAATCCACACACTGCTGGGAAGCGCCTCTCTGCAGTATAATTAATGCAGCATATGAATCCACACACTGCTGGGAAGCACCTCTCTGCAGTATAATTAATGCAGCATATGAATCCACACACTGCTGGGAAGCGCCTCTCTGCAGTATAATTAATGTAGCATATGAATCCACACACTGCTGGGAAGCGCCTCTCTGCAGTATAATTAATGTAGCATATGAATCCACACACTGCTGGGAAGCGCCTCTCTGCAGTATAATTAATGTAGCATATGAATCCACACACTGCTGGGAAGCACCTCTCTGCAGTATAATTAAAGCAGCATATGAATCCACACACTGCTGGGAAGCGCCTCTCTGCAGTATAATTAATGCAGCATATGAATCCACACACTGCTGGGAAGCGCCTCTCTGCACTTATAATTAATGCAGCATATGAATCCGCACACTGCTGGGAAGCACCTCTCTGCAGTATAATTAATGTAGCATATGAATCCACACACTGCTGGGAAGCGCCTCTCTGCAGTATAATTAATGTAGCATATGAATCCACACACTGCTGGGAAGCACCTCTCTGCAGTATAATTAAAGCAGCATATGAATCCACACACTGCTGGGAAGCGCCTCTCTGCAGTATAATTAATGCAGCATATGAATCCACACACTGCTGGGAAGCGCCTCTCTGCAGTATAATTAATGCAGCATATGAATCCACACACTGCTGGGAAGCGCCTCTCTGCACTTATAATTAATGCAGCATATGAATCCACACACTGCCAGGCAGTAACCGATAAAAACGATATCCGAAATGGAACCGAAATTCCGAATCGAACCAAAATCACGAATGGAGCGCCCCCTGCTCTGAATCCAGCAGTTAGAGGGGCCGAGGCACCCACCGCCAGATTTAGGAGAGAGGCATGTCGTAGCAGCTCGCACCCCGTGGTTCTCCTGCGGTGCCTCTCGTCGCACCTATGCCCAGCGAGGGCTCCAGGGTCCTGGATGCTTACGCTCCCTGACTCCCCCGGGAGTGGCCAGGAAGCACTTCCACGGGCTCGGACGCTTTTCGGCCCTCGGCCCCCCTGGTTGTCCAGCGAGGGGCTCCAGGGCCTCGGACGCTTACGCTCCCTGCCTCCCCCGGGAGTGGCCAGGGGGCAGCTCCAACAGGTACCCCACGCCGGCCAGCTACCTACACCCCTGACAAACAGCTCCCATGGAGGGGTTGCTAGGCAGGCGTCCCCCCGTGTCCCCGGCGAGGCCCTGGGGAGGCACGGCGCCCCCGGTGGCCGTGAGCTGGTAACTGCAGCGAAAAAAAGAATTCAAAGCCCAGGGAGGGAGGCCTGCCCTGGGCATCCTGCCTGTCAGGCGCCCCCCGTGCCTGGCGCCCCGCGTTGGCCATGGGTGGTAACTGCAGCGGAGAAAAAGAAAATTCATGCCCGGGGGGAGGCCTGCCCTGGGCCGCTCCCCGCCGCCCGAAGGCGTTGGGAGGGGAGGGAGGCGGCATCTGCGGGAGCACCGGCAGCGGCCGGCCCTGGCTCGCCGGGTTGAATCCTCCGGGCGGACGGCACGGACCCCACCCGTTTACCTCTTAGCGGTTTCACGCCCTCTTGAATTCTCTCTTCAAAGTTCTTTTCAACTTTCCCTTACGGTACTTGTCTGCTATCGGTCTCGTGCCGGTATTTAGCCTTAGATGGAGTTTACCACCCGCTTTGGGCTGCATTCCCAAACAACCTGACTCCGAGGAGACCAGGTCCCGCCGTGCCGGGCTGGGGTGGGGGGGTTCCAGTTGGTGCTGACTGATTCTGCAGAAGCGGTATCAGCACTAGCTTCTAGTTGTGGTTAACTTTTTAGTTACCACAGCGGTGAGTAATTAGCGCTAGCACTTTGTAATACTAATGCCAATTACTCTTTACACTACCCATGATAAGTATAGGGAGCATAAAGTACAGTAAGGTTGCGGAAGCAAGTGCAATCCCTGATGCGCTAATGGGTTTTCTAACAAGTTAGCATTCGGAATGTAATATGGGGGGAAGTGTGCGATAAATCGCTAATGCTAGCGTTAAGTTTGTAATAGGGCCCTGATTCATCTTGAGCTGCCACTATTGATACTATCTTCCTGCAACAATGCCGTTTATTATGCTATGCTGGAGGCGAAGATTATGCTATTCTTTTCTTTACTCTGTAGCGCTCACTCCCGGAGGAGCCGCTGGAATTTGTCAGAATCCATGCCGGTTAATTACTGCTTAATCCGTGCTTGCAGCACATCCATGAAAAGTGCTACCCAGTCTCAGCTCTCGCTGACCAGAACCTTCACAGTTAAACACAGAACACACACACACACACCACACCCCTGTGTCTGCAATAAAGGTTCTCTCTGCCCCTCCCTCTGGACTTCTGCATTAACTACCATCCCATGACCTGAAAGGACCTATGCTCTATGTGTACCAGACCTCTGCTTTGCCCACCGACTCTGCATCCTCTCTACCAGCCCTTGAACCTCAGACCGTCTCCAGACTACGATTCTTGCCTAGCCCTTTTGTCTCCACGCTACCCCACAAGGTACTGTCTATAACCCCTGAATTCACTGCATAATGGGCTTAATACAACCAGACTGGGACCCCACCAGCGCTGATCCTGACAGAATGCAGAAGTCACACACCATTGAGCCCACCAGTGATCCTGTCAGCCCTGAAGGGCTTCGAGTTCCAGCTACTGGGGTTATTGGAGGATATATGGCACTTTAAAGACTCTGTAAATAACATCTCTATGGAGGTGCGTGTCCCACCAGGGAAAAGAGGCCCGCTAACCGCAGAGGAACGTGCCTGGAGAAAAACACAGAATCTCTGTACTGTGGGGATTCCTTGCATTTCCTCTTAAACTGCCCCGTGAGACCCCAGAGAAGGCCAGCTCCCGTGCCCGAGCCGGCAACAGTTTCACGGCAAGCCCCAATAAAAAGGACCGCACCTGTATCCAAGCCTGCTCCTAGAAAAGCTCCTGTTCCTGTGGCTAAACCCCGGCCCAGGCCTGAAACTAGAAGAGCTCCTGTAGCTGAGCCCGGGCCCAGGCCTAAAACTAGACGAGCTCCTGCGGCTAAGCCCAGGCCTGAAACCAGACGGGCTCCTGCGGCTGAACCCCGGTCCAGGCCTGCCACCAGAGGCCCTCCAGCACCCATATGTACATCCCTACCCAGAAAGAAGCTACCCTCTATGCTTGCTGACCCTAGGTGTATGGAGTTTAAGACTACCAGACCAAGTGAGGAGGAAGATCTGGTGATACCAATGGAAACCGAATACACTGTGACCATGGAACCTGTGTATCCCATACCTATGGAGCAAGATCCCACCGTGCCTGTGGCTTCTGATCCAGCCATGGAGGTTATGTGTATCCAGACTCCAGGTGTAAAGTCCATGTCCAGACAGCACCTCATGGGTAGTACTGCTGGCACCCCAGAATGTGTATATTCATCTAATGGGACTCTGGTTCACAGGGAGGACCTGGAAAGGTTTGAGGAAGCAGTGAACCAGAGAAAAACTGCAAAGCAACCTGTGGAGAAAATACCAGTTGCACCCACTTCTGCCACTGTGTATCAAATGCCCAGACAAGACCCGCCACCACCATCACTGTGCCACTCTTTGCATGAATCAGTCTGCTGATGAATGGTCCTCTATCAACTCAGACAGCCAGGTAGAGACAGCCCCAGTAAACTCATGCCATCATAGACCCCGATGCAAGACATGCCCAACGGCCTCCGGGTGGTCCTGCCAGAAGTATCGGCGATGCCATTCACCAGCCAAGTGTCAGACGAAAAGCTGCAGTTCCTTGCTATGATCCAGAGTGGGAATCCAGCGACGAGGATCTGGAAAACCTACCTTCACTGCAAGACCTATTGCTGGCATTTGAGAAAAATAATGGCTATATTGGCACGGCTATTGCCAACTCCAACCCCATCTCCAGTACTGCCCGACAATCACCTATGGCGTATCCTTTATTCTGTGGCGCTGTATTTTCTACCCTGGCTATCCAGCCCCCTCAGAGGGCTCCATGTTTCTGTACTGCTAACCCTGGCATCCTGGACTCCACTCCCTCCAATAACTGTTCAAGAACTCAAACCTGGGGATCCTGCGACCCTCGTTGAGAAAGCGCCTGCAACCCCAGTACCTGCAGCGGAGCCCGCACCCCTGGCACTACCAACGGAGCCTGCACCCCAGGTACCACCCCAAGTGACTTCAGTTGAGACCCCCAAAGTCATTACTGTAGAAGATTTTTTTCGTGTTATTGTCTCCTCCGTGACCAGCCTTACTAACCAGGTTAGTGCCCTCACTGAATTAGTGAAGGTTATTCAGCTTCACCAGCTAAAATATGCTGCCATCCTTGAGTCACCCCTGGAATCCACCCCTTCCATCATGTGCTGGCTGTCAATCTGCATATTCCCTCGGGGCATCCGAATATCCCAGAAGGGTTGCAGAAATACCCATCCTAGAAAACCTTACCCGTGAGCCATCTACTGTCCACCTCCTGTGAAGGTACTCCTGAAGCCCTCCAAAACCAAAGCAAGGAGACGTCAGAGGAAGGCCAGTACCCTGGCTACTGAAAAAAACGGAGGATCCGGTACCTTCTGGTGATGCACCTATATGAACTTTTATTTTGATTCTTGCAGGTCATCAAGCAAGCCTGTTCGTGTCCAGAGGTCGCTCCTTGGGGAGGGGCAATATGTCAGAATCCATGCCGGTTAATTACTGCTGAATCTGTGCTTGCAGCACATCCATGAAAAGTGCTACCCAGTCTCAGCTCTCGCTGACCAGAACCTTCAGTTAAACACAGAACACACACACACACCACACCCCTGTGTCTGCAATAAAGGTTCTCTCTGCCCCTCCCTCTGGACTTCTGCATTAACTACCATCCCTTGACCTGAAAGGACCTATGCTCTATGTGTCCCAGACCTCTGCTTTGCCCACCGACTCTGCATCCTCTCTACCAGCCCTTGAACCTCAGACCGTCTCCAGACTACGATTCTTGCCTAGCCCTTTTGTCTCCACGCTACCCCACAAGGTACTGTCTATAACCCCTGAATTCACTGCATAATGGGCTTAATACAACCAGACTGGGACCCCACCAGTGCTGATCCTGACAGAATGCAGAAGTCACACACCATTGAGCCCACCAGTGATTCTGTCAGCCCTGAAGGGCTTCGAGTTCCAGCTACTGGGGTTATTGGAGGATATATGGCACTTTAAAGACTCTGTAAATAACATCTCTATGGAGGTGCGTGTCCCACCAGGGAAAAGAGGCCCGCTAACCGCAGAGGAACGTGCCTGGAGAAAAACACAGAATCTCTGTACTGTGGGGATTCCTTGCATTTCCTCTTAAACTGCCCCGTGAGACCCCAGAGAAGGCCAGCTCCCGTGCCCGAGCCGGCAACAGTTTCACGGCAAGCCCCAATAAAAAGGACCGCACCTGTATCCAAGCCTGCTCCTAGAAAAGCTCCTGTTCCTGTGGCTAAACCCCGGCCCAGGCCTGAAACTAGAAGAGCTCCTGCTCCTGTAGCTGAGCCCGGGCCCAGGCCTAAAACTAGACGAGCTCCTGCGGCTAAGCCCAGGCCTGAAACCAGACGGGCTCCTGCGGCTGAACCCCGGTCCAGGCCTGCCACCAGAGGCCCTCCAGCACCCATATGTACATCCCTACCCAGAAAGAAGCTACCCTCTATGCTTGCTGACCCTAGGTGTATGGAGTTTAAGACTACCAGACCAAGTGAGGAGGAAGATCTGGTGATACCAATGGAAACCGAATACACTGTGACCATGGAACCTGTGTATCCCATACCTATGGAGCAAGATCCCACCGTGCCTGTGGCTTCTGATCCAGCCATGGAGGTTATGTGTATCCAGACTCCAGGTGTAAAGTCCATGTCCAGACAGCACCTCATGGGTAGTACTGCTGGCGCCCCAGAATGTGTATATTCATCTAATGGGACTCTGGTTCACAGGGAGGACCTGGAAAGGTTTGAGGAAGCAGTGAACCTGAGAAACTGCAAAGCAACCTGTGGAGAAAATACCAGTTGCACCCACTTCTGCCACTGTGTATCAAATGCCCAGACAAGACCCGCCACCACCATCACTGTGCCACTCTTTGCATGAATCAGTCTGCTGATGAATGGTCCTCTATCAACTCAGACAGCCAGGTAGAGACAGCCCCAGTAAACTCATGCCATCATAGACCCCGATGCAAGACATGCCCAACGGCCTCCGGGTGGTCCTGCCAGAAGTATCGGCGCTGCCATTCACCAGCCAAGTGTCAGACGAAAAGCTGCAGTTCCTTGCTATGATCCAGAGTGGGAATCCAGCGACGAGGATCTGGAAAACCTACCTTCACTGCAAGACCTATTGCTGGCATTTGAGAAAAATAATGGCTATATTGGCACGGCTATTGCCAACTCCAACCCCATCTCCAGTACTGCCCGACAATCACCTATGGCGTATCCTTTATTCTGTGGCGCTGTATTTTCTACCCTGGCTATCCAGCCCCCTCAGAGGGCTCCATGTTTCTGTACTGCTAACCCTGGCATCCTGGACTCCACTCCCTCCAATAACTGTTCAAGAACTCAAACCTGGGGATCCTGCGACCCTCGTTGAGAAAGAGCCTGCAACCCCAGTACCTGCAGCGGAGCCCGCACCCCTGGCACTACCAACTGAGCCTGCACCCCAGGTACCTGCAGCGTAATCTGCACTCCAAGTGACTTCAGTTGAGACCCCCAAAGTCATTACTGTAGATTTTTTTCGTGTTATTGTCTCCTCCGTGACCAGCCTTACTAACCAGGTTAGTGCCCTCACTGAATTAGTGAAGGTTATTCAGCTTCACCAGCTAAAATATGCTGCCATCCTTGAGTCACCCCTGGAATCCACCCCTTCCATCATGTGCTGGCTGTCAATCTGCATATTCCCTCGGGGCATCCGAATATCCCAGAAGGGTTGCAGAAATACCCATCCTAGAAAACCTTACCCGTGAGCCATCTACTGTCCACCTCCTGTGAAGGTACTCCTGAAGCCCTCCAAAACCAAAGCAAGGAGACGTCAGAGGAAGGCCAGTACCCTGGCTACTGAAAAAACGGAGGATCCGGTACCTTCTGGTGATGCACCTATATGAACTTTTATTTTGATTCTTGCAGGTCATCAAGCAAGCCTGTTCGCGTCCAGAGGTCACTCCTTGGGGAGGGGCAATATGTCAGAATCCATGCCGGTTAATTACTGCTGAATCTGTGCTTGCAGCACATCCATGAAAAGTGCTACCCAGTCTCAACTCTCGCTGACCAGAACCTTCAGTTAAACACAGAACACACACACACCACACCCCTGTGTCTGCAATAAAGGTTCTCTCTGCCCCTCCCTCTGGACTTATGCATTAACTACCATCCCTTGACCTGAAAGGACCTATGCTTTATGTGTACCAGACCTCTGCTTTGCCCACCGACTCTGCATCCGCTCTACCAGCCCTCGAACCTCAGACCGTCTCCCGACTACGATTCTTGCCTAGCCCTTTTGTCTCCACGCTAACCCACAAGGTACGGTCGGTCTATAACCCCTGAATTCACTGCATAATGGGCTTAATACAACCAGACTGAGACCCCACCAGCGCTGATCCTGACAGAATTAACCTCGGTTAGTCTCACCGCACTAGGGAATAATTATACACCAGCACTGTTGTGGATTTTATAGATTATATACTTTACTGATCCCAATAAAGTGGCATATATAATGTAAATACGGTATATGAACGACAGGATTTCGTAATGCGGGAAAAACACGCGGCGGCAAAAGAAAAAGGATTAACCCTTTAGTTCTGGAGTGTAAGTCCCGTGAATGTAATGTCTCAAAAAGGTGTACGTGTATTGATTCGTGTACCCGGGTACCGTATTCAACTGGCCAGTGAATGGAATAAGCAAATCTTCGACTAGTCACGTTGGGGCCCTGTAGATTTGAACAATAATGCAGCGTGCTTGGTTATACTCGGACTTTCGGCCTATAAGGCCTCTCACCCATCCGCTAGACCAGTGGTCCCCAACCCTGGTCCTCAGGGCCCACTAACAGGCCAGGTTTGCCAGATATCTGAAGCACAGCACAGGTGTTATGATTTGCTGCTCAGTGATTGCAGGATTCAGTCTGCATTTCCCCATGGTGATCTGCAAAATCTGGCCTGTTAGTGGGCCCTGAGGACCGGGGTTGGGGACCACTGCGCTAGACAATGTGTACCACTCCCCGATCAAGGATGTCTCTCCGCTTGTCCTCCGGAACTTTGTGCCACCGGATCCGCTCTCTTGCTTGTCCGATCTCCAACACAAGAACTACGGCCTACCACCAGCACTCCCAATGGATCATCGCGGTCTCCTTAGAGGGGGTCCAACTGGAACTGAAGTTCTGTGCAAACCTCTCAGCGATAATTTGGTATGCCTCAGCAAGTTACTGTCCCGATCTCCAGCGCCCTCGAGGTAGCGTCTGCGCTCCGGCCTGGTCTCGATCCCCGGCAGTCTCACTTGCGTCCTCTGGCGCTCCTCCGCATGAGGCTGCTTGCGTCCTTCCCCTCTGTCCCACCCACTTCCTGTATCTGCCGCAAAGCCTGATGTATATTGTAGTTCGTTTAGGTCCCGCATAGTCCATATGGCTTTTATCTCCCTCTGGTGGGCAAAAACTAGTGTAGCGCTCACTCCCGGAGGAGCCGCTGAAATTGAACCTCGGGTCAGTCTCCCCGCACTAGGGAATAAATATACTCCAGCACCGTCGTGGATTTTATAAATTATATAGTTTACTGGATAAACTGGCATATAATGAGTAACACGGTATATATATATTTACAGTACTTCGTAATGCGGGAAACGCGCAACGGAAAATAAATACAATGCTTCGTAATTTGAGAAACGCGCAGCGGAAAAGAGAAAAATATATCTTTAACCCCCTTTGTGGTTGGGGAGTGAGTCCCGTACAGGTTATGTCCGAAAGAATGTGAGTGTATTGGTACCCGGGTACAATATTCAACTGGCCAGTGAATTATTTATGAGGTATCTTCGACTAGTCACGTTGGGGCCCTGTGGGTTTTGAAACAAATTGCAGCGTGCTTTAGATTTTTCACAATGGCCTAGAAGGCCTCTCACCCATCCGCCAGATACTCTGTGCTCCGCTCGACCCAGGACGTCTCTCCGCTCGATTTTGACTGGGGTTCTATGTGTCACCGGCTCCGCTGTCTGGCTTGTCTGTATCTGCCTCAGAAGTCCAGCTCACCGTCTGCACTCCCTCCTTGGATCGATCTGCGGTTCTCCTAACTCGGGGTCCTCCAGCTCACTCGGTATCAGCTCAGGTTACTGTGGTGGATCACTGGGTCTTCATTAGATAAAAAGGCGGAAAACCCGGTCTCCAGCTCGGCCAGGCCCCACATGCGCTCCGGCCTGGTCACTGTCCCGTTCAGCTACACTGCGTCTTGCTTCGCTCACTCCTAGGCGCGCTCTGCCAGCTCTTTCCACGAGGCTCAGGATGTCAGCGTCTCTCCCCCACCCACTTCCTGTCCCCGCCCGCAAAGCATGCCGGGAAATGTAGTCCCAATGTTCAGTGTCTCACATCGCGCTTGTCTCCCTCCGGTGGCCAAAAATAAGTACTACACGGCAGGGGATTTAAAACCAGCGCTACACTAGCAATTGCAGCAACACAGTTTTAAACAGCGCTACACTCTCCCCGTCCTAGAACTCTTGGGTCTCTCCAAGGAGGTGTAACATTTACATGACATTTCAGCATTTACATTAGGCAATATATACAGGCTCAGCAGCAAACATACAATGAGTCAGATATATGTCCTCAAGTTGACTCATGCTCCTGACTACCTCAGCTAACATAGCAGACACTTCGGGCAACCTTCGCACTGTGGTGACAGCCTCTTCAGTGCTATGTCCTGGTGAGTCGTAAGTGAGTCTCTGAGGGGGTCGGATAGAACGTTTTGCCTCTGGCTCAATCATCTCCTCTTCAGGTGGAAGTGCCACAGGTACAGGCTCAATTCTTTCTTCCACAACTGGAGCAGACACCTCTTCGGAATATGACCCTTCCAGTGAAGGCATAGAACTATAATCTATGGACACATCTTCCGGAACTACAGGAACCTCCAAACTCTCAGAAACTTCCAATTGGAATTCAGGAGCCTCAGGCCTCAGGTTACTTTCCCACCGTTCAGAAACTGGGATTACCTCTTCAGGCTCAGGTGAGCGCACCCAGTCCAGACAAAAACTTTCCTCACTGCTTCCTTCACTTTTTCCAACAACCCATGTCTGTTGAGACCGAGTAACAGGAATCGAGCATGGAACAGGCGGTTTCGGCAAAGAAATTTTGTCTCCAACTGGTATTCTTACAGCTTCCTTCAGAGGTAACAGATGATTTCAGTGCCAGTTTTTTTTAGAGGCCCGGCCTTTCCATCAGGTCAAATTTGGTAAACCGGCAGTTGCTTGCAGACAATGTAGACTTGAGAACTCCATCTATCCGCCAGTTTAGGCCTTGCAGAAACACCCAAGTTCTTAAGCAACACTATCACCCGGCTGTAGATCTTGTATGCGAACTCTCAAGTCATAATTTCGCTTGTTCCTCTGTTCTCTGCTTCCTGAAGTCAAACGGGCCTGTTCAAACGCAGAGGCCAAATTCTTCTGAAGTCTATCCACATAATCTCTATGGAGAGGCCACAGACATCTGATCAAGAGATAGCCCAATCGCCAAATCAACCGGCAGTCGAGCTTCTCTTCCGAACATGAGACGGTAAGGTGAGTATCCAGTAGCATCACTCTCCGTACTGTTGTATGCATGCACCAGCGTAGCTATGTGACAACTCCAGCTCTGATTCGCTCTGTTTGACAGTGTCCAACATATTTAACAGTGTGCGATTAAACCTTTCTGGTTGAGCATCACCTTGAGGGTGATAGGAATTCAGAAGACCCGAACTACACCATAACAGTTCCAGCAATTGCCCAACGAGCCGGCTCTCAAAGTCTCTGCCCTGATCCGAGTGGATTCTCCTTGGTAGGTTATAGTGAACAAAAAACGTTTCCATCAAAACCTTCGCCACCGTAGGAGCTCATTGATCTTTGGTAGAGAACGCCTGGGCATAACGGGTGAAATGGTCAGTCACTACTAGAATATTTCCCTGCCCACTAGCATCCGGCTCTAAGCACAGGAAATCAATGCACACCAAATCCATAGGCCCTTGACTTTGCAGATGGCTCATTGGAGCAGTTTGAGTTGGTAGAGTCTTTCTCTGAATACACCTCAGACATGAATGGCAGTAACTTTCAACTTCAGATCTCATACAGGGCCAATAAAATCTGTCTCTCACCAGCTTAAAAGTTCTCTCAGCACCCAAAGGTCCATGGTCATCGTGCAAGGATCTCACCCTCTCTGTGTTTTGTGGGGAGGAACAGCTGTTGTGTCTCTTTGGCATTGTTCGAGGGGCCCCTTCGGTAAACCACCCCATCCAACATCTTCAACCGTTCCCATTCTTTATATACTAGTCGAGCTCCTTCTGCGGAATTTGTCAGTAGAATTTCTCTTTGGTTCATGTTTAGGGCCTTCATGGTTAATGAAATCAGAGGATCCCTAGCCTGATCGGCTCTCAGGTCCTGTTTCGAAAAAGTAGGCAAACTTTTATCCCTCAGCTGTGTCGGATTACAGTAAAACTCTGGGACAGCCACAGCCATAACTCCTATAGCTTCTGCTTCAACTACTCCCTTGACACAGCGCTCTGCTCCTTGACACAAGGCTTGCACCCCACCTGGAGTCAACTGAGTCCATTCTGTAGTGTAGGGCCTTCTCGACAAAGCATCTGCATCTCGATTATTCACTCCAGGGCGATACTTCAGGCTGAACCGAAACCCTGACAGAGCGGCCAACCACCGATGTCCCGTTGCATCCAGCTTCGTAGTAGTAAGGACGTATGTAAGAGGATTGTTGTCAGTCTTGATCACAAATTCGGCCCCATACAGATAATCTTTCAGTTTGTCTACTACCGCCCACTTCAAGGCTAGGAACTCCAACTTGTGGGTAGGATAGTTATTTTCTGAAGGTGTAAGGCTTCGGCTCATATACGCTACAGGCCTCAACAATCCACCATATTCCTGGTAAAGGACTCCTAGGCCTTCTCTGCTGGCATCCACATGCAATTCGTACGGCTTATGAGGGTCAGCGTAAGCCAGGACAGGAGCTCGAGTTAGACTCTCCTTCAACTTCATGAAGGCACTTTCACATTGATCAGTCCATTCTTCTTGAATGGATTCTCGGGCCTTCCTTTGCCCCTTTAGCCGACGAACCTCGATCAGAGGCCTTGAAGCCTTCTTCCACCTCTTCCTTCTGTAGGAGCTTATTCAAGGGTTGAGCTATCTTGGCAAATCCTCCTACGAATCTTCGGTAATACGAGCAGAACCCCAGGAAAGATCTCAGTTCAGTAACATTTCGGGGTCTAGGCCAGGAAGCTACGGCTTCCAACTTCCGAGGATCCGTCAACACCTTCAGCTGAAACACCATGTCCCAGGTACGTAACAGATGGTAGGCAAAATTGACACTTCTCCAGAGACCGTTTCAACCCTTCTTCGTGGAGCCGCTTCAAGACCTTTTCCAACCGCTGCTCATGCTCTTCCAGAGTCTTCCCGGACACAATAATATCATCCAGATACACCAATACTTCGATCAGGTTCATGTCCCCGACTGTCTTCTCCATTAACCGTTGGAACGTGGCGGGAGCCCCCGTAAGGCCTTGAGGCATTCTGTTGAACTCGAAGAACCCCAGTGGGCAGATGAACGCAGTCTTCTCTTTGTCCTCAGGATGCATTGGTATCTGATGATACCCACTTCGCAGGTCTAGTACACTAACCCATTTTGCTCCAGACAAACACTGTAGGGCATCTTCTATCCAAGGAGTGGCATATTGATCCGGAATGGTTCTCTGATTTAGCGTGCGATAGGCGGATAGAACCATTTTTCTTTCGAACCATCACTATTGGAGAAGCGTATGGACTCCTGGACTCTTGAATCACCTTAGTCCTCTGTAGTTCATTTAGCTGTTCCCGTAGATCATCCAAGTCTCCCAGCGGAACCCGTCTTGACCTTTCACGAAACGGCTTATCTTCTTGTAGTCGAATGCGATGTTCCGTACTCTTAGCTAAACCCACGTCGAACTCATCTTTCGAGAATAAGTCCTTCCATTTCAGGATCTGGGACTGAAGTCGTTTCTTCCATTCAGGCGAGATGGGAGCATCCTTAGGATAGAACCTTTCAGCTGGAATCCCTTTGTCCACTCTCCCTCCTAAATCGGTAGGGGAGAGAGGTGTAGCAGACGCTACTTGCCGATGGGCATTCGTGCTTTCAGGATCACTGGAGAATCGGACACATTGCACACACTAACCGAAACTCTTCCTTGTGTCCATTTCAAAGCTCTTGTGGAGATCTCAGGGACTACTTCTACTCCGGCCTCACTCCCATGACTGAGATCAGTTTCCAGTACCACATAAGGACCTGGTTGTGATCCGTTCAACTTGACTGAAGCCCGGAAACTCGCCACTTCTCCTGATTGCAGAATCTTCTCTTTTCCCCCCAATCTCCACAGATGCCCCACTTCGGCAGGAGCCCTCTGTTCGACCATTCGCTGATAGACCGGACGTAACATCGGGTGTACTCCTCGGGTAGAACCTTCTTTCATGACTATAGGAGTCAGAAGACGTCTCACCAGATCAGTATTCGTCCCCACTATCATAGAACTTCTGTTGGCCCCTGAAGGCCGAGGACACACAATGGCCAATGCGTCACAATCTCCAGACTGCCCGATGACTTCGGATCCAATTTATAACTTCACCTGTAGATATCCATCATAAGGAAGCTTCTCAGTTCCAATACCCCAGATCAAGGCCATTTTATTTCTGTAAAGGTATGTGTTTCAAGTGTTTCTCATAGAAGTCTCGATAAATCAATGTCACTTGAGCCCTTGAATCTAGCAGAGCTTTAGTGTAGATTCCCTCCACTTGGATTGGAACGATAGGAGAAGGCCCTATCAGCTCTTCAGGAAACTCGGTAGTAGCCGCAGGAGGCATGGACCCGGTCCGCTGTACCCTGGCCTTCTTCTTGACTCGTGGTTTTGGGTGTGCATTGCTTCCCATTACATAGAATCGGATACTAAGGGAGTAACTCTTTTAGTCCTGGTAGGTTCAGCAGTTGGTAAAGATCCAGGCCCTTTCGGCCTTTCAGTTCTGGCTTGAAGTTTGGAACGGTTTTCAACCATTGGGCACCTAGTTCGCTCCTTCACTTGGGCACTCTGGCGTTTCCCACCGGTGAGGTAGATAGCAGCCCTTCCAAGGCTTTTAAGAACTCTTCCATTTTCGTTCCTTCAGGCCTTTGGGTTTTGCACTGTGCTCGGAAATGACCCATTTCCCCACAAATGAAACATCTCTTCTTTGAAGACGGGGGTGCGCTTGCTCGCGGTGATGCTGTTGAAGGACCCTGGCCAGATGCCACAGCAACCCCAGTTATCCGCATATCAGTCAGGAACTTCTGCATATCGGTCTGTGTTTCTGCCACCTTCAAAAGTACTCGGCACAGGTCCGCATGTGCCTGTTCCAGCTCAGCTTGAGCTTCTTGCACCTTCTTAACGGTCTTGTGTATCTCCCTATGTGTAGGCGACTCTTTTAGCAGCACTCTCGGTGGATGTATGAACAAACAGATGCTCTTGTCTGTCAACTTCAGATCCATAGGTGTCTATCGAATCATCTTCGGTTTGCAAATATTCATTATGTCTTACAGGTTGTGCGTAAGCTCTTTCGCCTCTCCTTAAAGATTTTTCCTCCAGCAGAGCCTCTTCTTCTCTTACAGCTCGAATCAGTTCCAGGTATTTCAATTCTCGGTTACCTTCTCTGGTTTTCAGCTGTAACATCACAGGATCTAGAGGTTGAGCGCCCCTCAATATCTGCTGCATTCGGATTTTATCTATTTCGGCCAGTTCGGCCCCTTTCTTATCTAGGCGCCTCATATATTCAGTCATTTTCTCACCTTTCCGCTGGTAAGTATGCTCATACTGGTACATGAGCTCAGCAGCCTTTTCTGTTCGCCCAAAGACTTCCTGTAATACATTTAGGTAATCTAAAGCAGTGCAGTCTTCCTTACTCAACTTCAGTTTTCTAACAGCCTCTGATGCAGGTCCCTTCAAGCTCTCAGTAATCCTTTGCTTCTTCTGCGCTTCAGGGACGTCCCACTCATCCAGAGCCTGCATCGCCTGTTCTACCCATTCAAAGGTTTCTTCTCCCGCTGGAGTTGGTACGTTTCCTGTAAAATTCCTCAACCGTCGATAACCAAAATTAGTGTGTGGAGGGCTTGTTCTTTGACATTTAGCCAGCAAATCTCCGATAACCACTATAAATTCAGGCCCGATCATGGCCAGCGGACTGGGCGCGGGAACATTCGTGGGCTCGCCACGTGGCGCACTTGGCTGAATCAGTTGAACTTCTACCTCGTCGGTCAGCTTCACGCTCACGCCCTGAAAACACACAGGAACACCATTTCTCCACTCAAAAAGAACATATGTGTGAGATGTGTCCGGGTTCGTCTTAATGTCCAGAATTAACCCCCGATGTTCTGGTGTCAGCGTGGCCACGGCCCGGCGATTCTGATCTTCTGCCCAAGTGTCTGCAGGAATGTCCATGACTATGCTTAACTCTATCTGGCTATTGTGCTCCTCACACCATTTGGCAGCAGTGTCTGGATCCATAATTAACCCTTTAATTGCGGTTATTTACAGATACTGGAATCCCGGAACGAGCCCCCATGTGTAGCGCTCACTCCCGGAGGAGCCGCTGAATTAACCTCGGGTTAGTCTCACCGCACTAGGGAACAAATATACACCAGCACTGTTGTGGATTTTATAGAGAATATACTTTACTGATCCCAATAAAGTGACATATATAATGTAAATACGGTATATGAAAGACAGGATTTCGTAATGCGGGAAAAACACATGGCGGCAAAAGAAAAAGGATTAACCCCTTAGTTCTGGAGTGTAAGTCCCGTGAATGTAATGTCTCAAAAAGGTGTACGTGTATTGATTCGTGTACCCGGGTACCGTATTCAACTGGCCAGTGAATGGAATAAGCAAATCTTCGACTAGTCACTTTGGGGCCCTGTAGATTTGAACAATAATGCAGCGTGCTTAGTTACATAGTTACATAGTTATATAGGCTGAAAAAAGACATGCGTCCATCGGGTTCAGGCTCTCCCACATAACCTACTGCTGTTGATCCAAAAGAAGGCAAAAAACCCAGTCTGAAATATGCAACATACTGGGAAAAATTCCTTCTTGACCCCAGAATGGCAGTCAGATTTCTCCTTGGATCAAGAAGGTTTTACCCACATATTAAATATTATAACCCTTAATATTCTGTGTCTGCAGGAAGTCATCCAGTTGTTTTTTAAAAGTCTGTACAGACTCTGACCCAACCACCTCAACAGGCAGAGAATTCCACAGCTTTATTGTTCTCACCGTAAAATAACCCTTCCTATGCTTTAAGCTAAATTTTCTTTCTTCCAGTCAAAACTCGGACTTTTGGCCTATAAAGCTTCTCACTCATCCGCTAGACAATCTGTACCACTGCCCGATCAAGGATGTCTCTCCACTTGTCCTCCGGAACTCTGTGCCACCGGATCCGCTCTCTTGCTCGTCCGATCTCCAACACAAGAACTACGGCCTACCGCCTGCACTCCCCATGGATCATCGCGGTCTCCTTACAGGGGGTCCAACTGGAACTGAAGTTCTGTGCAAACCTCTCAGCGATAATTTGGTATGCCTCAGCAAGTTGCGGTCCCAATCTCCAGCGCCCTCGAGGTAGCGTCTGCGCTCCGGCCTGGTCTCGATCCCCGGCAGTCTCACTTGCGTCCTCTGTCTTTCACCACTCCGCTCACTCTGGCGCTCCTCCGCACGAGGCTGCTTACGTCCTTCCCCTCTGTCCCACCCACTTCCTGTATCTGCCGCAAAGCCTGATGTATATTGTAGTTCGTTTAGGTCCCGCATAGTCCATATGGCTTTTATCTCCCTCTGGTGGGCAAAAACGAGCAATTGCAGCAACACAGTTTTAAACAGTGCTACAACTCCACCAATGGCATCAAAGAACAATGACAAAACACAAGGGACTCTATTACATTCTTCGCGCGAAAACGCACACGCAACGTGTTTTTTTTGCGCAAAGCGGAAAACGTTAAGGCGCGTAAATCAACGCTGGTATTACAATCTGTGCCCATTTTTTTCATCCATCAAAAAATAACATGCGTAAAAAAGACGCACATTAGCGTTGCGCACAGAAATCTGTGTGCGGACTGTTTTTTCACATGATTCAGTCAATCAGAATTAAGAACCACAATTATCCCACAAGACACGGAGGCTCATATTATGCTATCTTTTCTTTACTTAAGCCGATAGCAGCAAAGAAAATCTCTCAAATACAACAATAAAAGTATTGAGAGAAAAATACAGTTTAACAATACATATAACAATAGCAGGTAATGGTACAGTCCAGCTCCCTGCTGTCCAATCGTCCAGTAGACCGCTCCATAAATTCCCTGGCAACCCTTGGCTCCTCCTCTTTTCTTTGCTGCTCTCTGAGTTAAGATGAGTATTGGCAGCAATGCAATACAGTTTATTGAAAAGGAAATGTTTTACTTTCACTTATACTATTATGTAGTTATTTCATTTCTATAAACACACACACACACACTTATTGTGTCTTTTTGATTATTTTTCTGGATGTTACAGAGTTCATGAGTCAGTGTTTTAGTTGGCTTTTACTGTATTTTACATATATATGAGTTGGGCTGTACTGAAGAATTTTTTTTGCTCCCTGTTAGCACGGTTTCCCCTCCGGAGAGAGGAGCCTCTCTGACGGTTACCAACGCTTTTTCCGCACACTTCCCCAGCAACGGCTTCGGGGAGGTGCGGCTTTCGCACCGCTGGTTTCTATGAGGTGAACGCTCGTGGCTTGCGCATATGCAGAGCGTCGCGGTCAGTTTCCTCGAGTAGCGGCGTTCGTGAGGCGGCAGGTTTCTCTTCATTCAATAATTTTAGCCCAAAAATAATTTATGTGTAATCCGGTCCTGCCAACCTCCCCTGGTGCCATTATATCTATGCCCCATGTAACATAATTCAGCAGACGCACTTATGGCGCGTCTTCGCGCCACTGCTCTGAGGTAGAGCTCGTGGTGGTTCACGCATGCGCAGAATGCCGCGGCTTGTTGCCTTGGGAAATTTCCATTAAAATGAATTAAAATGTAAAATAAGTAATTTAAATAAATCAAATAAATATATAAGTGGTTTATGACTGGCCCGAACCTGCCTGTTGCCCAGGTGTCCTCGTTATTATGCCCACGTTTTTCCCTCATACTTGGAGTATAATATGGTTAAAATGTCTAGAGAATCTCTCAGCCAGACGTTCATTTATAATTTCCCCAACTTCAGATAGATTTTTATCTAGTGATTCCTGACAGGATAATGAGGTCCCTGAGACTTCAATGAGGGAGAAGAGAAACTCCCAAAAAATATCCCTCATAAAACCTACGTCTACCCGTACTTGTAATGAATTCCCACAGCACATCACTGTGACGAAAAAAGGAGCCAGTTAACTCCGGCTGACAAAGAAAGTGGAAGCGCGCTAGAGGCGCAAAGATACCGGCAGCTCCTCAGAACATTCTAGAGAGGAAGCAATGTCAGACTCTGAGGTGAATTCCTCTGACCCGGAGTACGATCCGGTCTCCTCTCCTGAGGCCTCACATTCAGTTTCCTCACCTGATTCCACTGATTCTAAAAACCGCTTATTGATCCGGTAGATGCTGTAAGAAATTCAATGTTTGTACCAGAGCAATTAAAACATCCCCGGTCAGTGGAATGGACACACATAGAGCATGTGGCTCGTTATATAGAACAGCATATCCGTATGTCAATGGATAAACAAACCAGAAGTAATTTGAGGGCTGAGTGTCCAGCCCCAACTTTGTCACATAAGCTTAATGTAACCCCGAGTTAGATCCCGAAATTATTCACATCCTTAACCAGTCAAATTGGTCCCGAAAAAGGGGAGTAGAGGCCACCTTAAGGGGTGTCATAATAAATTGTTTGATTTTGTAGGTCCATTGGTAAAATTAATGGATTCGATTGAGGTTTCTCCTCACTAATGAAAACCAGTCCTGTTTGAACACAGGGGCCGAGTACAGAGATTAGTCTGTGTTTTGGTAACATAACACAGCTTTATCAAGCGAAAAGGAGACGCTCAATTCTCCTCAGGATCCACCCTAAAGTGGCGACCTTAGCGCATAATAAACTGTTGGCGCTATATAAAATGATGATAATAATAATGACCCTGATCCCAGCGCTGAGGGTCAATTTTTTGGAGAAGGCATCTTCAAGGAGATGACCGAATATACAAGGTCCTTCTTGACCACAGGTAAGATAAAAGCTAATATCAGGAAAGTTTTCTCGAATAGGTTTTTTCGTCAAACCTTATTCCACCTCAAACCCTCTAAACTTAACTTAACCCTCTTAACTAGAGACCCAAAAGGACCCCACCTTTTTCTCCACAATGGACCAGAATTTCACTGTCAAAAGTGGTTACAGGGATTCGAGAAGATCAGGATTTTTGTGGATTATAATTTCACACCAACATCCCAAGGCAGAGAATTCCGCCCAGTATCAATTTGAAAAACATCTAAACGAGTACGTTGTGTACAATCATTTCAAAATGGAAGACATTCCATCATTAAAAGGAGTTTTATCTCCGCAAGATTGGATGGTGAAAATAATTTTGAAAGACGCTTATCTGTCAATCCCAATAAACTACAAAATAATCGGTCCTTACACCGACACAGTCTCTCGAATTTTTAGGTGTCACCGTAACTACGATGGAGATGTCTCTTTCTCTGCCTTCAGCTAAAGTTCGGCTGATTCACAGAGAAATCAGATGTCTTCTATCTGCAGAAGAATTCTCTCTGAGATGGTTAGCTCACCTCCTGGGCCTATTCTCCGCAGCAATAGTCTTTCCAGGACCGCTTTATTGTCGAGCTCTTCCTCGTCTGAAATAGGGATGAGCCGAACACCCCCCGAGTTTGGTTCGAGCCCGAACCCGAATTTTTCCAAATGTTCGGGTCTGAACCCGAACCCCATGCAAGTCAATGGGGCTGAAAATTTGGTTTTTAGAGTGCCCTCCAAAAGGTCATATATGCTACATATTTGCCATAAAAGGTGTATGGGGGTCCGGGTAGTGCCCTGGGGGACAGGAAACAAGGTCAAAAAGTAAAACAAAAACGTTTTTAAAGGGACAGTGAGTTTTCCATGAAATAAGGGTTAAAAATAAAAATATCGTGCCTAGGAGGTCCCCATAACCTGCCCATGAAGTGGCGGATTTCTAGGATGTATAGAAACACTAAAAACCCCAAAAAATATGTTTCAAAAGACGGTAAATGCTTTTACTTTAATCTGTCCATAAACAACTGCTTGAGGCGACAGTCTGTATGAAAAGAGGAGACATTTTCGGACACGCAGAAAAAGTTAACTGATTTTTTTGGCTAAATTATTGTGAAACTTATGCAGGCTTTGGATGAAAGTAACAATAGGTGCTTCAAAATTGGTCCTTTAGCGTCCCCAACAGTGCCGTCACACCGTAACCCCTCTGAGGACATGAATCTGACACAGGCGTCAGTGGCAGTGCACCCAAATATTGTGCTTTTGGTGCCAGGCCTGCAAGTACTATCATACAGTAACCCCTCTGTAGTATTGTGGAAGAATGCAGGGGTGGACCATGTGGTCCTATATTGAAAAGATATGATTCTGGTCAAGGCGTCAGTGCACCCAGATATTGTTGATTAGGGAATGTGTATACGGATATACACTATACAGTGTGGGCGCTTGTTTATTTGATGAATTGATTAAAGTGCTATGTGGATTACTAGTAAATAGTCAAATGCAGCCTATAGTATGGTAAAAAACACATAAACAACCAAAATATGTGTCAAGACTAGACAAAGAGAGAAAAAAGGACCATACGGCGCATAAAATAGTGTATAAAATAGTGAACAGCTGATTAATAGACAACTGGTTTAATATTGGATAAAATGTAAAATATAAGTGAATAAAATTGCCCTTTAAATACCAAATAGAAATATTAAAGATGCATAGAAAAAAAGAGTAAAATGTGCAAAAAGTATATATGGAGATAAGTCAATTAGTGCAAATGAGTGCTCAAAAAGTGCAGCAGTTCAATACTCAAAGGAGTGTTGTTGATTGAAGACAAGTGTATCAATCTTCTCTGTGGTGTGAGTATCAGATCTTCTCTTTAAAGATATCCCTCAGAGAGAAATAAAACATAAAGGCAATAATAGTGCAGATGGTCGTACTGGAATGGAGCAATTCAATAAAGTCAATGTATGTACCACTCACATTTATAGGAGCCTAAGGAAATCCAGGCTCAAGGAAAATAGCTTGCGGCCAGATATAGGGTGGCACGTCCTCCTTTCGTCTATGGTGGTTGCTAGGTAAAGCAGAGAGAGTCGGGAGACGACACCATCATAGCGTAACTCTGTGCGTATATGTGGAAAAATTTAATTAAAATTGATCACACTCACCAATTTATAGAGCCTCTCAATACCAGGCTCAAGGGATACCGCCTTGGGCTCTCTTAAGGTGGAGGCCCGAACCCCTGCCGCCTGGATCCTCCTTTCAGCACTGAGCTCTCTGCTATGAACAAAGGCTTCTCTCCCAGGGAAGTTCCCTGGGAGAGAAGCCTTTGTTCATAGCAGAGAGCTCAGTGCTGAAGGAGGATCCAGGCGGCAGGGGTTCGGGCCTCCACCTTAAGAGAGCCCAAGGTGGTATCCCTTGAGCCTGGTATTGAGAGGCTCTATAATTGGTGAGTGTGATCAATTTTAATTTAATTTTTCACATATACGCACAGAGTTACGCTATGATAGTGTCGTCTCCCGACTCTCTCTGCTTTACCTAGCAACCACCATAGACGAAAGGAGGGACGTGCCACCCTATATCTGGCCGCAAGCTATTTTCTTGAGCCTGGATTTCCCTTAGGCTCCTATAAATGTGAGTGGTACATACATTGACTTTATTGAATTGCTCCATTCCAGTACGACCATCTGCACTATTATTGCCTTTATGTTTTATTTCTCTCTGAGGGATATCTTTAAAGAGAAGATCTGATACTCACACACACAGAGAAGATTGATACACTTGTCTTCAATCAACAACACTCCTTTGAGTATTGAACTGCTGCACTTTTTGAGCACTCATTTGCACTAATTGACTTATCTCCATATATACTTTTTGCACATTTTACTCTTTTTCCTATGCATCTTTAATATTTCTATTTGGTATTTTAAAGGGCAATTTTATTCACTTATATATTTTACATTTTATCCAATATTAACAGTTGTCTATTAATCAGCTGTTCACTATTTTATACACTATTTTATGCGCCGTATGGTCTTTTTCATCTCTTCACCCAGATATTGTGCCTTTCATGGCAGCTAGTGCCTTCACACCGTAACCCTTTTGTGGTATTGTGGAAGAGTGCAGGGTTGGACCCTGCGGTTCAAAAAATTAAGATGATATAAATCTGGCACAGGCGTCAGTGCAGCCAAATATTGCGCCTTTCATGGCAGCAAGTGCATTCACACCGTAACCCTTTTGTGGTATTGTGGAAGAGTTCAGTGCTGGAGGTTTTGTGAATGCAGAAGACATCCCCGATCTATTCCGTTACGTCAGCATCAGGGGGTTGATAGCTGCTAATCCAGGACTGATTCATTTTTATAAATGTCAGCCGGTCTACAGAGTCGGTGGACAGACGCACTCTTTTGTCTGTGACAAAACCTCCAGCGGCACTGAACGTCCTTTCAGAAAGCACGCTGGATGAAGGGCAACCTAGTAGCTGCATGGCATATTGGCTAAATTCTTGCCAGTGATCCAATCTCAACACCCAGTAAGCCAGTGGATCATCTGCTGGAAAGGTATCCAGGTCTGCCCTTGCCCCTAGGTAGTCCTGCACCATATGGTGAAGACGCTGGCAATGGGTGCCTACATTTGACGTCCCTGGGCGTCGTGGACTAAAAATTTTTAAAAATGCATCAGTCAAGCGGCCCTGGCCTTCACCACTATTCCTCTGGTTATCCGCAGCCTCAGAAGCACTTGTGTCAGCACTTGGTAATCTACCAGTGCCTGGAAAGGTGTTACACAAGTGTCGCATTAGAGCGTCCTCAGGTTTTTCCATCCTGTGCTCCCTCTGTGCGGGCAGGATGAGCTCTGCAACTTTACCCTTGTATCGTGGATCAAGAAGGGTTGCCAACCAGTAATGATCTCTCTCCTTGATAGCACCAATCCTGGGGTCCTTTAGCAGGCTTTGCATTATTAGGGAGCCCATGCAGCGTAGGTTGGAGGTGGCATTAGCTTCCGAGTCTTCCTGGTCAATGAGGATGACCGTATCGTGCACTTCCTCCTCCCAGCCACGCACTAGCCCTTCTGTTTCTGGGCACACGAAACCCTTGCTTGAGGAATCCCCACCTTCAATGCCCCTACTACTTAAATATTCCTCCTCCTGTCTGATCTGAGTAGGACCCGCTGGAATGCTGTCTGCGGAAAGACTGGGGCCTTGAGAGCTAGGGAAGGCCTCCTCTTCCTCCCGCTGCTCTGCCTCTAGAGCCACATCTATAATTCCCCGCAGAGTGTGCTCCAGCAGGAACACTAAAGGAATTGTGTCACTGATGCATGCACTGTCCCTGCTCACCATCCTCGTTGCCTCCTCAAATGGTGACAGTACAGTGCATGCATCCTTGATCATCAGCCTCTGCAGGGGGAAAAAAAACAAGTTGACCTGAACCTGTCCTTGTGCCATACTCACACAGGTACTCGTTGATGGCCCTCTAGCAATGCTGCAGCGTCTGCACAAGCAGCAATGTCGAGATCCACCTGGTGGGCATGTCACAGATCAGACGGTTTGTGGGAAGGTGGAATTCTCTTTGAATTTCTGCCAGGACGAACGCTTGCTGGGAATGACAGTCTGAAGTGGCTGCAGACTTTTCTGGCCTGGCTGAGAAGCTCTGGCAGCCCTGGGTACTTGGTTAGGAAACGCTGTACCACTAGATTTAGGACGTGTGCTAGGCATGGTACATGCGTCAATTTACCCTTGCGTAGGGCGGAGAGAAGGTTGCTGCCATTATCGCAGACGATCATTCCCAGCTCAAGCTGGCGTGGTGTTAACCATCTCTGCACCTGGCCCTGCAGAGCTGACAGAATTTCTGGCCCGGTGTGGCTCTTGTCCCCTAAACAAACCAGCTCAAGCACAGTATGGCTTCTTTTTGCTTGAGCCATTGCGTAGACCCTGTCAGGCGTCGGTTTAACTGCCACTTCAGAGACAGAGAAGGAGGAGGAAGAGGGATAGGTGGTGGTGGAGCAGACAGACCTCATACAAGCAGCTTTCTGGAGGTGTGGTGGATGAACAAACTCCAGTACAGAGCCCCGTCTTGGATCCCTCCCAGCTGCAATCAGAGTTACCCAGTGTGCAGTGAAGGAAATGTAACGACCATGTCCATGCTTGCTGGACCACGTGTCTAAAGTCACATGCACCTTGTTGCTGACTGCCTTTCCCAATGACTGGATAACATTGTCTTCCACGTGCTGGAATGGCCTTGCGTGAAAAGTAATGGCGTTTTGGAACCTGCCACTGTGGTACAGCACATTCAGCAAATTCATGGAAGGGAGCAGAGTCCACCAGCTGGAAAGGCAGCAGCTGCAATGCGAGTAATTTTGCTAAGCTGGCATTTAGACACTGTGCTTGCGGATGGTTGGGACTATATTTTTTCTTACGCTGCAGCAGCTGCAGCAACGTAATCTGACTGCATAAATCTTCAGCTGCTGGGAGGATGTCACATTGTGAGGAAGGACCTGGTACATCCATTACTGTAGCATCATCCCTGACAGTGGAGGTTGAAGGCAATGACATGGCAGGACATACAGTGGGGGTAGAGACAGATGAGGAGGAGGAGGACCTACGCAAAGTTTTGCGTCAACGGGATGTGTGGCGGGTGGTCATATGTCACCTCAAGCACGTGGTACCCAAGTGTCCGGTGTTTATCCCACGCTTCAGTCTCCTCTGACAGATTACAAATAGCAACGGTGGGGTCTGCTGCACATTTCTTAAAGCACTCCCAGACAGCAGAGTTCCTGCATGTGTTCTTTGAGACAACAGCGCTCTGCACCGGAGTGTAACGGTTAGCCCCTGCTTGGGCCATCGTGGTGGCTTGGAACATGAGATGAAGCCCTTAAGGCAGGTGAGTAACTGACTGGACACAAGGACAGACGGATATCTCCAAAACCAAGGAGCACCAAAAAACAGAACAGAATTGCCACTAAGCTCCGAAGGCTTCAAGACCGACAGACAACTTAGGACACTCAGAAACACAAAGATACACTTGACAATCTGTGAAGGGAGCAGGCTGCAGGACAGTAAACTTAACAGACAGACTATACTAAAAGAGGTCCTTATAAGCGGCCTCTGAATATAATACTAAATTAAGACAGACAAGGTACATAAAACATGAAACATACAAGAATCGTCAATCAGGCAGAGGTTGGCAACAGATCAGAAATATACGGTACCATGGAGGAGTAGAAGGGATAGTCAAAAATAAAGCCGAGGTCAGAACCAGAAAACACTTGAACAGGAATGCTTTGCAGCAACTCAAGAAACACGAACCAGACAGAACCACCATCAAACTCCACAAACAGTCAATGAAGCTCTGTGCTGCTGGGAATATATAGGGAGTGGGTCTGTGTGATTGGGCCATGTGACCCCAGACCAGGAGATCACAACAGAACCCCAGATCAGTCCTAAACAGCACAGCCAGACACACCATAGGGGAAAAACAAACACGAAGACCCTTCACCACCAGGGGGCAAGGCCGAGACGTGACACGGAGCAGCTCTGACATGTGATGCCTTGGACTGGCTAGTGCTACGGTTGGTCACAGAGGATGCTGTGCCTCCTCCTCACTTGATTCCTCAGTTCGATCTGGCACCCAGGTGGAGTCAGTGACCTCATCATCATTGTCATCTTCACCCCCTATCTCCTCGTCACTGGAGCCAACTTGGCAGTATGCTGCAGATGCTGGGGCAACATGAGTGCAAGTTATTTGTGTGTCATCACTGGCACCCCCTTCCTCTAGGTTGATTATACTCCCTTGCTCAACCTCAGAGATTGAATCAGAGCACTGTACTTGCTGCGCATCCTCAAGCAGCATGTCACGGTCATTGTAGTCAAACAGTTCAGCTGGCTCCTCCGTGTGTGATAGCGAGGCTACGGCAGGAGTAGCTGTGGACATGGAGGCTGCATTAGATGCTTTGGCAGCTGAGGTGGACTGTAAAGCACTACAAGCCTAGCTGGCAGAGGACTCGGAGGATGAGGATGGCCTGGCTAGCCAATCCACCAAATCCTCTGTATGTTGCTGCAGCTAAGAAGACGGCCAGCACCAGTTAGAAAGGACAAGCGTGCCCCTGCAGAGGATGCACCACGTCCACCACGACCAGAGGCACAGCTTCCCGACACAGGGGCTGCTTGCCCTCTTATCTGTGTCTGGGAGCGTCTGCCTGTCCTTTCAGACATGGTGAGTGATATATAGATTAAATATATACAGAACTCTGATTCAACTCTGGTATAAAGATTAAAGATTTACAGAACTCTGGTATAACTCAGTGAGACACCCTGATAGCTGGCAGCCAGTGACAAGACACAGATTACAATTCCCAGAAACCTCCTATAAATCAGTGAGACCCCCTGATGGGTGCCAGTGACAAGACACAAACTACGATTCGCAGAAATCTGCTACAAGTCAGTGAGACCCCCTGATAGGACCCCCTGATAGCTGGCAACAGTGACAAGACACAGATTACAATTCGCAGAAACCTCCTAAAATGCAGTGAGACCCCTTGATGGTTGGCAGTGAAACCTCCTATAAATCAGTGAGACCCTTTGATGGGTAGCAGTGAAACCTCCTATAAATCAGTGAGACCCCCTGATGGGTGGCTGCCAGTGAGAACACACGGATTATAACAATTCCCAAATATTTTGTAGAAATTAGTGAGCCCCAAAATACTGCGTGGTACTGGCTGTGTGACAAGACACACATCACCTCACTTCACAAATGTTTTAAAGAAATTAGTGAGCCCCAAAAAAACTTGCTGGCTGTGTGACAAGACACACATATCAATTCCCTGATATTTTGTAGAAATTAGACCCCCCCCAGTAGCGTGGCAGTAACAACACACAACAATCTCCTCTGAAATTTCCTCTGAAATGCGTGCAGAATCGGTTCATGGAATCGTTATATAGTGTGCTGCCGGACTTAGCTCTGTGAGCCCATGATTGGGCAAAATTTGCCCAATCAGGACTCTGAGCGGTGATTGGCATAGTGTTGAACCGGTCTTGCATCAGACCTGTGGTGAGGTGCAAGGCTGTACCCAATTACGAGCTTCAGGCCAGTGGGAAAATGCATTGTGGACTCGAACATGCGCCGAACACCCGCAAATGTTCAGCGTTTGCGATCTACCCGAACAGGCTAAGTTCGGGCCGAACTCCGAACTGTCCAAACCCGAACCGCTCATCCTTAGTCTGAAAGCACGATTTCTGCGGAGGAGATGGCTTTATCCAGATTGCATCTCTCTGGACGATGAGTCGAAATTGGAGATGCAATGGTGGCTAAATCATTTAGATTCATGGAACGGCAAAACCATCATCCATCCAACTCCAGAATTGGTCATAGTCAGACGCCAGCAGATCTGGCTGGGGCGCGCTGCGGATCGCTTTACACAGGTGTCAGTTGGGTTTCCACAGAGATAGGATTGTATATAATGGTTTAGAACTCCTTGAGGGATTGTTGCTATTCAAGTTTATTAAGCTTTTCCAGACGAGTTCCATACTCCTGAAGATGGACAACCAGTCCGCTGTGCATTATAGCGATCTTATAGGTGGCCCCAGGTCTAAACAGTTGGCAGAGACAGCAAAATCTTTTGGGGATTTTGCCGGCTTCACAATCTCTCAGTCCAGGCCAATATATTCCAAGGTTCAGACAACGTAGTGACGGACTGGAATTCAAAGTATCTGATAGACTCCAGCAATTGGAGATTAGACGCCAAGGTATGGGCCAGTTGGACATCCCTCTGGGGTCCCTTCTCTACAGATTTGTTGGCTTCTTGCCTTAATATTCCTTTACCACAATACTACTGTTGGAGACCAGATCCCATGGCTTTGGCCACGGATGATCTGGTCCAAACCTGGACGCTTTACGCTTTCCCTCTATTCATTCGCATTTCAACAGTAATAAAGACTAGTACAAGGACAATTAGCTACAATAGTGTAGGTTGTATAGAGTCCTCGCGCTTGCAAAAAAGTTGTGCTTCAGGCAATCTAGAAAATATAATAGGGGACACACGTTGCGCAGTATTTCCTTATCACACCTTCATTACATAAAAAAGTGAGTTGACTACTGAGCGTTAAGAGCCACATAAAGCCGGCTCTAAAATGTAAAGGCATATGGTTTTGTGAATGGTATCTCACCAACACGTCCTAAACACGTCGATCTCCAATGGTAACCCAGTCCATATGTTAGAATATTGGATCCCCGGAACACACCACGAGCAAGACGTCAATTAAGTTAAATATAAAATAATTTAATAATACGGCACTATCGCGTGTCGACCAACGGTCTTTGTCAAAGTGCATATAATACATACAATGCATAACATTCATATATACTCCAAAAAAACAGAAATAGTAGGCGGTGTCATGTCACAACCTCATTGTTCCAATTTGCTTCGGCACACCCCACTTCCGGTCATTCCGGATCCTGACGAGTTTCCGGTGCTTAGACGAATGCGCAATACCTTCGTCCAGTTAACTGGACGAAGATATTGCGCATTCTTCTAAGCGCCGGAAACTCGTCAGTATCAGGATCCGGAGTGACTGGATGTGGGGTGTGCCGAAACAAATTGGAACAATGAGGTTGTGACATGACACCGCCTACTATTTCCGTTTTTTTGGGGTATATATGAATGTTATGCATTGTATGTATTATATGCACTTTGACAAAGACCGTTGGTCGAAACGCGTTAGTGCAGTATTATTAAATTATTTTATATTTAACTTAATTGACGTCTTGCTCGTGGTGTGTTCCGGGGATCCAATATTCTAACATATGGACTGGGTTACCATTGGAGATCGACGTGTTTAGGACGTGTTGGTGAGATACCATTCACAAAACCATATGCCTTTACAGTTTAGAGCCGGCTTTATGTGGCTCTTAAAAAAGGGAGTTGACTACTGAGCGTTCTGTAATGAAGGTGTGATAAGGATATACTGCGCAATGTGTGTCCCCTATTATATTTTCTAGATTGCCTGAAGCACAACTCATCTTCTGGACTGTTTTTTGCAAGCGCGAGGACTCTATACAACCTACAATATATCGATTATCTACACTTGGGAGTGTGTGTTTGTGTCCTTGCTGCTGCATAAGTGACTGTCTATATATAATCTGCGCCCATACACCACCTTGTTTGTTTTTACAGTTAGCTACAACAGTGCTCATAACACCCTTATGGAGGTCTCAACCATGGTTCCCGCACCTCTTGAAACGGTCTGTGGACATTCCCAGGCTAATTCGTGTCCCTTCGTCCACCCTGGGAGACCCGGAGGGAACGCGTCGGAATTCTTTGAGTCTTCATTCACTTTTTAAGCTGTTAAGTGTAATATAAAGGGTCACTGGCCTTCAGTCAACATTTCGGATGCATCTGTCTCCTTTCTGTCAAGTTCCTGGGCCCCTTCTATTAGGAGGAGATATGGTACTGCAAGGAACTCATGGCTCTCTTGGTGCGTGGTACATCAAGTTGATCCCATATCAGTTCCTTGAGTAACTTGTTTAGTTTCTTCACACATCTATTTGAGGATGGTAAAGCGTACCGCACGATTAATAACCTCAGATCGGCGATACCTGCTTCACATCAGGGTTTAATTGGTATTCCTGCTGGAAAGCACCCCATTACATTTTTTGAAGGGTATACAGTGTAACGACCCCTCGTTCCCATTATTCTAACATCTGGGATGTCATTCTAGTTAATTTTCTGGATAAGTGGCCCGAGAATGAAACTCTGTCTATTAACCTGATTCCTGTGAAATTGGCCATTTTACTTTGCTTGATTTCCTGCAATAGAGACTCACACGTTCGAGCCCTAAACTTAGTGGGAAGGAGTTTTATCCGAAACGGGGTGAAATTTTCAATTTTCCTATAGGACAAAGTGTTCACTGTCAGAGGACTTCTATCCAGCTTTTCCACAGTGTCCTGTTCTTTGCCCAGTACGTTGTTTAAAAGAATATGAAAGAGTTACTGCCCCTAACAGGACACTCCAATCCCAATGGTTTTATATCCTTATGAAAATTATACCATTCTGTAACTTCCACCACGCTCGCTGGGCGGGTTAAATGGTCATGTCGGAAGCTGGTGTAGACGTCTCCATATTCGGAGCTCTTTCTTCCCGGAGTGCTTCTGCTTCCGAGGTATTTTCTTCCGTGGATGTCGTCTTGTAGACATCTTAAAACAGCAGACTGGTCCAGAGAATCCACCTTTAGGGAGTGTTATTTTAAACCAGTGTGTCACAGGTCACATTCACTAGTTAACTAAGCTTTGAACTAGCATAATATGAGCCTCCATGTCTTGTGGGATAATTCCCAGATTCCCCTATTATCATGACGGGGAATCATAATTATAATAAAGACACGGAGGCGAGTATTATCCCCACCTTTATATTTGGTTATTAAGTTTTAATGTTTCAGTAGTCATTACGGATTTTTCAAACCTTCTTAATATAAGCTCTTGGTGATCTTTAATACATTTATTTTCTGACAGCCTAAACTTCATGTCGAAGCTTTCATTGGATGATGAAGGGTTCTTCCGTTGTTCTGTTCATTGGAGAAGTGCTTGAGCTTCATGTTGGAGTTTGCCTTGAAGGCTGGAGCTTCATGCTGGAGTTTTTCGTTGAAGGATGAATGTTCTTCCATGCTTGAGCTTCGAGTTGGAGTCTACGTTGAAGGTTTTAGCTTCCTGTTGGAGTTTGTCAAAGGATGATTATTCTTCCATTGTTTCCATTTCATTGAAGATGATGTTGACCCATCTCACATCAAGAAAAGAGGAGGAGCCAAGGGTTGCCAGGGAATTTATGGAGCGGTCTACCTGACAACTGGACAGGAGGGAGCTGGACTGCACCATTACCTGCTATTGTTATATGTATTGTTAAACTGTATTTTTTTCTCTAAATACTTTTGTTGTTGTAGTTGAGAGATTTTGTTTGCTGCTATCGGCTTAAGTAAAGAAAAGCTAGCATAATACTCGACTCCATGTCTTTATTATAATTATGATTCCCCGTCATGATAATAGGGGAATCTGGGAATTGCAGATCAAAGTAAAACTGAGAATCACTTTATTCGTGGTTTATAATTCCCAGATTCCCCTATTATCATGACGGGGAATCATAATTATAATAAAGACACGGAGGCGAGTATTATGCTATCTTTTCTTTACTTAAGCCGATAGCAGCAAAGAAAATCTCTCAAATACAACAACAAAAGTATTAAGAGAGAAAAATACAGTTTAACAATACATATAACAAGAGCAGGTAATGGTATAGTCCAGCTCCCTGCTGTCCAATCGTCCGGTAGACCGCTCCATAAATCGTCCTGGTAACCCTTGGCTCCTCCTCTTTTCTTGATGTGTGATGGACTAACATCTTCCTCAACGAAATCGAAACAATGGAAGAATAATCATCCTTTGACAAACTCCAACAGGAAGTTAAAATCTTCAACGTAGACTCCAACTTGAAGCTCAAGCATGGAAGAATATTCATCCTTCAATGAAAAACTCCAACACGAAGCTCAAGCTCTTCAATGAACAGAACAACGGAAGAACTCTTCATCATCCAATGAAAGCTTTGACATGAAGTTTAGGCTGTTGGTGATCTTTAATACATTTATTTTCCAAGAGCTTATATTAAGCAGGTTTGAAAAAAATCCGTAATGACTACTGAAACATCAAAACCTAATAACCAAATATAAAGGGTGGGAATAACCCAATTATCGGGTGGGATAATACTCGCCTCCGTGTCTTTATTATAATTATGATTCCCCGTCATGATAATAGGCGAATCTGGGAATTATCCCACAAGACACGGAGGCTCATGTTATGCTAGTTCAAAGCTTAGTTAACTAATGAATGTGACATGTGAAGCACTGGTTTAAAATAACACTCTTTAAAGGTGGATTCTCTGGACCAGTCTGCGGTTTTAAGATGTCTACAAGATGACATCCACAAAAGAAAAACCCTCAGAAGCAGAAGCACTCCTGGATGAATGAGCTCCGAACACGGAGACGACTACACCAGCTTCTGACATGATCCATTTAACCCACCCAGCGAGTGTGGTGGAAGTTACAGAATTGTATGGTTTGCGTAAGGATATGAAAAACCGTTGGGATTGGAGTGACCTGTTAGGGGCAGAAACTCTTCCATATTCTTTAAAACAATCACTGGGCAAAGGACAGGATGCTGTGGCAAAACTGGTTAGAAGACCTCTGACAATGAAGTCTTTGTCCTATAGGAAAATTGAAAATTTCACCCCGTGTCGGGTAAAACTCCTTCCAGTTAAGTTTAGGGCTCGAACGTGTGAGACTCTATTGCAGGAAATCAAGCAAAGTAAAATGGTCAATTTCACAGAAATCAGGTTAATAGACAGAGTTTCATTCTCGGGCCACTTATCCAGAAAATTAACTAGAATGACATCCCAGATGTTAGAATAACGGGAACGAGGTGTCGTTACATTGTATACCCTTCAAAAAATGTAATGGGGTGCTTTCCAGCAGGAATACCAATAAAACCCTGAGGTGAAGCAGGTATCGCCGATCTGAGGTTATTAATCTTGCGATACGCTTTACCATCCTCAAATAGATGTGTGAAGAAACTAAACAAGTTACTCAAGGAACTGATATGGGATCAACTTGATGTTCCATGCACCAAGAAAACCATGAGTTCCATGCGCTACCATATCTCCTCCTAGTAGAGGGGCCCAGGAACTCGACAAAAAGGAGGCAGATGCATCCGAAATGTTGACTGAAGGCCAGGGAATGTCCACAGTTTCAGGAGGTGTAGGAACCATGGTTGAGACCTCCATAAAGGTGCTATAAGCACCATTGTTGCTAATTGTACCTGTACTAGTCTTATTACTGTTGAAATGAGAATGAACAGAGGGAAAACGTAAAGCGTCCCTAGCGTCCAGGTCTGGATCAGAGCCAAAGCCATGGGTCTGGTCTCCAACAGTAGTTTTGTGGTAAAGGAATATTAAGGCGAGAAGCCAACAAATCTATAGAGAAGGGACCCCTGATAGATGACAAACTGGCAAATACCCTGGCGTCTAATCTCCAATTGCTGGAGTCTATCAGATACTTTGAATTCCAGTCCGCCATTACATTGCTGAACCCTGGAATTTATTGGCCTGTACTGAGAGATTGTGAGGCCGACAAAATCCTCAAAAGATTTTGCTGTCTCTGCCAACTGTTTGGACCTGGGGCCACCTATAAGGTTGATATGACGCACAGCGGACAGGTTGTCCATCTTCAGGGTATGGAACGCGCCTGGAAATGCTTAATAAAACTTGAATAGCAAACAATCCTGCAAGGAGTTCTAAACAATTATATACAATCCTATCTCTGTGGAAACCCAACTGACACCTGTGGAAAGTGATCCGCAGCGCGACCCAGCCAGATCTGCTGGCGTCTGACTCTATGACCAATTCTGGAGTTGGATGGATGATGGCTTTGCTGTTCCATGACTCTAAATGATTTAGCCACCACTGCATCTCCAATTTCGACTCGTCGCCCAGAGAGATGTGATCTGCGAAAACCAGTGGCGTAGCGTGGGTTGTCAGCGCCCGGGGCCAGCAAAGAATTGTGCGCCCCCCCCCAACCTGTGGACGTTATCGATATTGCCCCAGCTCACACATGGATTTGCCCCCAGCTCACACATGGATTTGCCCCCCAGCTCACACATGGATTTGCCCCCCAGCTCACACATGGATTTGCCCCCCAGCTCATGGATTTGCCCCCAGCTCATGGATTTGCCCCCAGCTCATGGATTTGCTCCCCAGCTCATGGATTTGCTCCCAGCTCATGGATTTGCCCAAGCTCATGGATTTGCCCCCAGCTCACTCATGGATTTGCCCCCATCTCATGGATTTGCCCCCAGCTCACTCATGGATTTGCCCCCATCTCATGGATTTGCCCCCCAGCTCACTCATGGATTTGCCCCCATCTCATGGATTTGCCCCCCAGCTCACTCATGGATTTGCCCCCATCTCATGGATTTGCCCCCCAGCTCACTCATGGATTTGCCCCAGCTCACTCATGGATTTGCCCCCCAGCTCACTCATGGATTTGCCCCCAGCTCACTCATGGATTTGCCCCAGCTCTCACAATGATTTGCCCCCATCTCATGGATTTGCCCCAGCTCATGGATTTGCCCCAGCTCATGGATTTGCCCCCAGCTCATGGATTTGCCCCCAGCTCATGGATTTGCCCCCCAGCTCATGGATTTGCCCCCCAGCTCACTCATGGATTTGCCCCCATCTCATGGATTTGCCCCCAGCCCTTACCTGGATATTGCCCCAGGCCCCAGCTCGGCGGGGGTTGAGGGACCGGGACCCAGATGCCGGGCAGCGCGGGAGCGCCTGCCCGGTCTTTAACAGTCCGTCCTGTTAGGTGATGCCGCGCAGCCGGTCACGTGGTCCGGCCAATCAGGTGGTACAGAGACCCCGTACCACCTGATTAGCCGGACCACGTGACCGGCTGCGCACGCCGCGCAGCCGCATCACCTAACAGGACGGACTGTTAAAGACCGGGCAGGCGCTCCCGCGCTGTCCGGCATCTGCGTCCCCTCAACCCCCGGGCCAGTTTTAGGGGTGCAAATGCGCCCCTAACAAAACTGCGCCCGGGGCCACGGCCCCCCCAGCCCCCCCCACGCTACGCCACTGGCGAAAACCATCATCTCCTCAGAAATTGTGCTTTCAGACGTGGAAGAGCTCGACAATAAAGCGGTCCTGAAAAGACCACTTGTATTGCTGCGGAGAGTAGGCCCAGGAGGTGAGCTAACCATCTCAGTGTCATGCCCCGGTCCACACCGCCATGCTGGGAGAGGTTCCCTACTCACCCGAGATCCCTCGTAGCGCGTCGCTCCAAGTTCTGGGCCCGCAGGACGGAGAGGAAGAGCCAGGAGACGCCCCACGCCGCCGGCTGAATCCGAACGCTGAGAAGGAAAGTGCGCACGCGCGAGAACAAACCCTCCTATGTAGTGTAAAACCAGGTACTCTGGCGCCCTCGGCTGGCCGATTAAGGGTACTGCGTGACACCTGTTCTGGAGATCCTCGAATGCCTCCCATTGACCTACCAAAGATCCAGGTACCTCTACTCCACCCACAATATCCAGGTGAGAGGTATTTTCATGATCCCATGAACCCTATTTAAATCCGCCTTCCTTCCCAGCACATTATCCAGGTTCTACTGTGCCTTCCGCCTCAGTTTTCCTAGTGCTCCTCGTATTCCTTGATCACGTACCTTCTGACCCTTCAACCCGGATTGTACCACCGACTACGCCACCTTCTTCAACCCTCGACCCGGATTGTGCCACCGACTACGCCGCCTTCTTCAACCCGGACTGTGCCAACGATTACGTCGCCTTCTATACCCTCCGACCCGGATTACACCATTGACCACGCCATCATCCTCGTTATTATCCGTTGTTCTTTCTGGGACTTTGTTTACGAATTCCACTCCAACCTTTGACTGTATTATTTTCTGGACTTCAGCTACTATTCATGGTTCACTAAAAGATTACTTAACTCTCCTTCGGCTCCTGATTTCCTTATCTATAGCTTGCCATTGGGTTTCATACACATACTTCACAGGGGATCCAAACCCTGCATTACAGAAGAACCTGGATCATCATGGAACCCGCAAGCACAGCTCAAGTTCTTGCCATTCTCACCGAACAGATGGCCGCCCTAGCCAAGATGGTACAGAACCTACAGATCAGCCAAGAAACCTTACTCCATAGAGAGAGGAGTCGTGCTGAGGCCACGGCATTGCCTCCTTCACCCTCCGGTTCCGTCATTCAGCCGGCTGAACTCCTCGCTCCAGAACCCAGAGCCAATGCACCCGAACGGTTTTCCGGTGATCGCACAAGGTACCGCACCTTTATTACCGCCTGTGAACTAATGGATCCGACTCCGTAAAAGTGCGTTCAGCCATTTCGTTGATGTCCGGGGCTCCACAGGACTGGGCCTTTCAACTCCTGCGTGAAGGGAGTCCTCTTCTATCCTCCTGGAATTCCTTCGTCCAAGCCATGAACCCTATATATGATGACCCTCTGCGTTCATCAACCGCATTATCCACCATTCGGCATCTACGACAAGGACGACGACCAGTGGAGGACTACATCTCCGAGTTTCGAGCTGTGGCCGCAGATACAGGCCTGAACGACGTAGGTCTTAGATATCATTTCCGTCATGGCCTCTCTGATCAGCTAAAGGACGAACTGGCCCGAATAGGGGTTCCCACAACACTGGACGCCATGATCCTGCGATCCCTAACCCTGGACCAACGTTTCAGAGAAAGACGTCAGGAAAGAATGGCCACCGCTCCTTCCTTACCTGTCCGGCGGTCTGAAACTCCACCTACGACCTCTGTCAGACCTCCCAACTCCACTCCTTCACCTCCCGAACCCATGGAGATTGGCTTAGCACGAGGTCCCTTGTCCCCTGCTGAACGAAGCAGATGACGCACTCAAAACCTCTGCCTGTACTGCGGACAACCCGGTCACCTCTTGCGTGGCTGCCCTATACGACCACCGCTTCCTTCTGACGGAGGTAAGAACCATCCTTCCTTAATATCACTTCAATGTGTATTTGGTTCCACCTCCGCTCATCTGACCATTCCTGTCATCCTGCAGTCGGGAGATAGAAGTGTGAACGTGTCCGCCATCCGGAGCCAGTAACAACTTCTTCGATCTCACCCTCGCTACCTCCCTAGCGGTTCCTACACGATTAAAGAAGAATCCCACGCCTTTACAAATGGTCGACGGAAGCACGCTACGTACCGGTCCCATCACCCATGAAACTACCCCTTTGATGCTGCTCATCAGAACCAAACACCAGGAACACCTCCAATGGGACATTGTACCCTCTCCTTTGTTCCCTTTGGTTTTAGGGCTTCCCTGGCTCCGCACCCATAACCCTTCCATCGACTGGTCCTCCAATACCGTCTCTTTTCCCTCTCATCATTGCCAACACTTCTGTATGAACGGGTATACCACCGAAAAGATCGGGTTCTCTACCTACCCAGCTTCTGAACTACCGGTCAAATATTCTGACTTCCAAGATGTGTTTGAGAAGCGAGGGGCCAACACGCTACCTCCACACAGAGAGTACGATTGCCCCATCGACCTCCTTCCAGGAGCACCCATACCCCATGGGCGCATTTACAACTTATCCGTTCCTGAATCTCAATCCTTGAAGGAGTATATTGAGGACGGACTCCAAAAAGGATTCATACGTCACTCCACTTCACCTGCCGGGGCCGGTATCTTCTTTGTTGGGAAAAGAGATGGTGGACTTCGACCATGCGTCGACTACAGAGCATTGAACGCAATCACGGTACGTAACCGTTACCCGTTACCACTGATTCCCGAGCTACTGGATCGAGTAAAGAACACTTGTATCTTTACAAAGATTGATCTCCGCGGAGCCTATAATTTGGTGCGAATGAGACGAGGGGACGAGTGGAAGACCGCCTTCCGTTCTCGATATGGTCACTTTGAGTATCGCGTCATGTCATTCGGCTTGTGCAATGCCCCAGCTGCCTTTCAACACTTTCTCAATGACATCTTTCGTGACGTCCTGGATACCTTCCTGGTGATTTACTTGGATGATCTACTGATATTCTCCCGTTCTCTCCAAGAGCACGAACAACACGTCCGGCTCGTCCTGTCTCGCCTCCGTCAGCACAAATTATATGGAAAGATTGAAAAAAGCACTTTCGAAACTCCATCCATCGAGTTTCTGGGATACATCCTATCACCAGGACAAGTCGAGATGGATAAAGCCAAAGTCAAGGCCATCCTTGATTGGCCAACACCTAAAGACAAAAAGGCGGTCCAACAATTCATGGGGTTTGCCAACTTCTACCGACGTTTCATCCGATCCTTTTCACACCTCAGCGCACCTATAACCTCGCTAACCAAAAAGGACGTGCGATTTCAATGGTCTACGGAGGCTCAACAGGCCTTCGAAAGACTTAAGAAGAGCTTCACTCAAGCACCCGTTCTAAAACAGCCTGAAACTCATCTCCCATACTACTTAGAGACAGATGCCTCCGACATTGCCCTGGGAGCAATCTTATCCCAAAGATCCGGGGACAAGAAACTCCTGCATCCGGTAGCCTTTTATTCTAGACGCCTCAATTCTGCCGAACGAAATTATAACATAGGTGAGAAAGAACTGCTGGCGATAAAAAATGCTCTCGAGGAATGGAGACACCTTCTTGAAGGAGCGACACACCCTGTAACAGTTTTTACTGACCACCGCAACCTTGAATACCTCCGTACCGCCAAACGACTTCAACCCCGACAAGCCAGGTGGGCACTTTTCTTTTCTCGTTTCTCACTACTCATCACATATCGACCTGGAAAGAGAAATGGAAAGGCGGATGCCCTCTCCCGTCAGTACGATTCCAGTATCCCTACTACCACGATTTCAAACGACACTATCCTGTCTAGTGACTTTTTCTGTGCCACAAAAGTCACCCTAATGGAACACATACGAAGGCACAGTCGACATCCACCAACTAACATCCAAGGACTCGTACCCATCAAAGGATACCTGTATCATGAAAAGCAAATATATGCGCCTCCTGAGACCCGTCTACAAGTGCTACAACATGCACACGATATTCCAGCTGCCGGACATGGGGGTATTAAGAAAACCATAAACACCGTACAACGATACTTCTGGTGGCCAGTCAAGAAGGATGTTGCCGCCTTTGTTCTTTCCTGTCCTATCGGTGCACGTAATAAACAACCACGAGCCCACCCTGCCAGTCTTCTACAACCCTTGGCGCTTCCATTACATCCATGGAAAGACCTCTCGATGGATTTTATCGTGGACCTACCTCCCTCACGCCAACACACAACTATCTTTGTAGTGGTGGACCGTTGCACCAAAATGGCCCACTTCATTCCAGCGATAGGCCTCCCTACCGCTGCCCATACGGCTACCCTCTTTATCAGAGAAATATTCCGACTGCATGGCATCCCTCATTCCATCGTCTCAGACAGAGGATCCCAATTCACTTCGATTCTGGTCTCAGATGTGTCGCAGCCTAAAAATTACTAGGTATCTCTCTTCTGCATTTCATCCCCAGAGCAACGGACAAACCGAACGGACGAACCAGACGTTGGAACAGTATCTTCGCTGTTACACCACACATCTCCAAGACGACTGACTGGACATCTTACCACTCGCTGAGTTCGCCTATAATAACCAGGTACATTCGTCAACTCGTCTTTCTCCTTTTTATGCCAACTACGGATACCATCTCGATATTCTACCCGACATACCTCTGAATACTCCTGTTCCTGAAGTGTCAAACTACAACTGGCTCAAGACAGCCAAAAAAGGTATGCAGATCGTAACCGAAGACCCGCTCCACAATACACACCCGGAGACAAGGTGTTGCTGTCCACTGCCCATCTTCGATTGGACTGTCCATCCAAGAAATTGGGGCCTCGCTTCATCGGCCCGTTCCAGGTCCTCAAGATGGTCAACCCTGTGGCGGCCCATTTAACCCTTCCTTCCTCCTACAGGATTCACCCTGTTTTCCATGTCTCCCTCCTAAAGCCTTGGCGTGAGAACCCTTTTCCTGGACGACACGCCGAACCGGTCACTCCTGTGTCTGTGTCCGGAGAGGAAGAGTTCGAGGTCTTGAGGATCCTGGATTCCCGACTTCGTTATGGCAAGCTGGAATACCTAGTCCACTGGAGAGGTTACGGTCCTGAAGATCGCTCCTGGGAACCTGGCGCCAATGTACATGCTCCGGCTAAGGTTCGTGCCTTTCACCTTCGTTACCCCTCCAAGCCATCGGTGAGGCGCGCCCGGGGGTCGCGCCTTGGTGGGGGGGGTCCTGTCATGCCCCGGTCCACACCGCCATGCTGGGAGAGGTTCCCTACTCACCCGAGATCCCTCGTAGCGCGTCGCTCCAAGTTCTGGGCCCGCAGGACGGAGAGGAAGAGCCAGGAGACGCCCCACGCCGCCGGCTGAATCCGAACTCTGAGAAGGAAAGTGCGCACGCGCGAGAACAAACCCTCCTATGTAGTGTAAAACCAGGTACTCTGGCGCCCTCGGCTGGCCGATTAAGGGTACTGCGTGACACCTGTTCTGGAGATCCTCGAATGCCTCCCATTGACCTACCAAAGATCCAGGTACCTCTACACCACCCACAATATCCAGGTGAGAGGTATTTTCATGATTCCATGAACCCTATTTAAAACCGCCTTCCTTCCCAGCACATTATCCAGGTTCTACTGTGCCTTCCGCCTCAGTTTTCCTAGTGCTCCTCGTATTCCTTGATCACATACCTTCTGACCCCTCGACCCGGATTGTACCACCGACTACGCCACCTTCTTCAACCCGGATTGTGCCACCGACTACGCCACCTTCTTCAACCCTTCGACCCGGATTGTACCACCGACTACGCTGCCTTCTTCAACCTTCGACCCGGATTGTGCCACCGACTACGCCGCCTTCTTCAACCCGGACTGTGCCAACGATTACGTCGCCTTCTATACCCTCCGACCCGGATTACACCATTGACCACGCCATCATCCTCGTTATTATCCGTTGTTCTTTCTGGGACTTTGTTTACGAATTCCACTCCAACCTTTGACTGTATTATTTTCTGGACTTCAGCTACTATTCATGGTTCACTAAAAGATTACTTAACTCTCCTTCGTCTCCTGATTTCCTTATCTATAGCTTGCCATTGGGTTTCATACACATACTTCACAGGGGATCCAAACCCTGCATTACACTCAGAGAGAATTCTTCTGCAGATAGAAGACGTCTGATTTCTCTGTGAATCAGCCGAACTTTGGCTGAAGGCAGAGAAAGAGACATCTCCATCGTAGTTACGGTGACACCTAGAAATTCGATAGACTGTGTCGGTGTAAGAACGGATATTTTGTAGTTATCGGGATTGTCAGGCGTCTTTCAAATTTATTTTGACCATCCAATCTTGCGGAGATAAAAACTCCTTTAAATGATGGAATGTCTTCCATTTTGAAATGATTCTACTCAACGTACTCGTTTAGGTGTTCTTTTTCAGATTGATACTGGGTGGAATTCTCCGCCTTGGGCAGTGGCGTCACTAGGGTTGGTGTCACCCGGTCCGGTAACTTATGGTGTCACCCCCCCCCCCCCGAGTTTTACGGATTTTTTTTTAACTACTCTTACTCCTGAATCAGTACTCCCATATAACACTGAATGCTCATACACACAGCGCACATTACTGTGAGGTTTATTGCTGTGGAGCTCTCATATGCTCACACAACTTTTTGCCAACTGCCAGCAAGTACGATGCCTGTTCGAAGGCAGTGAAAGCACACATGGATATATATTTCCCCCAGCAGCTCTGGATATATTGCCCCCAGCAGCTCATCCATGGATATATATTGCCCCCAGCTCACATATGGATATATTGCCACAGTTCACAATCATATATTGCCCCCAGCAGCTCACCCATGGATATATATTGCCCCAGCTCACACATGGATATATTGCGCCTCAGCTCACACATGGATACTGCCCCCAGCACACATGGATAATGCCCCAGCTCACATGAATATGCCCCAGCAGCTCTCATGGATATACTGCCCCAGCTCCTCATGGATATACTGCCCCAGCTCCTCTCATGGATATACTGCCCCAGCTCCTCTCATGGATATACTGCCCCAGCTCCTCTCATGGATATACTGCCCCAGCTCCACTCATGGATATACTGCCCCAGCTCCACTCATGGATATACTGCCCCAGCTCCACTCATGGATATACTGCCCCAGCTCCACTCATGGATATACTGCCCCAGCTCATGGATATGCCCTAGCACATTGATATACTGCCCCAGCTCATGGATATTGCCCCCAGCTCATGGATGCTGCCCCCAGCTCATGGATGCTGCCCCCAGCTCATGGATGCTGCCCCCAGCTCATGGATGCTGCCCCCAGCTCATGGATGCTGCCCCCAGCTCATGGATATTACCCCAGCACATGGATATATGCCCCAGCTCATGGATATATGCCCCAGCACATGAATATATGCCCCAGCACATGGATATATGCCCCAGCTCATGGATATATGCCCCAGCACATGAATATATGCCCCAGCACATGGATATATGCCCCAGCACATGGATATATGCCCCAGCTCATGGATATATGCCCCAGCACATGAATATATGCCCCAGCACATGGATATATGCCCCAGCACATGGATATATGATAGATTTTTATCTAAGGATTCCTGACAGGATAATGAGGTCCCTGAGACTTCAATGAGGGAGAAGAGCAACTCCCAAAAAATATCCCTCATAAAACGTACGTCTACCCGTACTTGAAATGAATTTCCACAGCACATCACTGTGACGAAAAAAGGAGCCAGTTAACTCCGGCTGACAAAGAAAGTGGAAGCGAGATCCATGAAGCAGGAAGCACGTGGCCGCCGTGTCGGGTATATTAGAGAGATAAAGAATTTAAAATGGATGCTTGTAGCCATTTTGTTTTAAAGACCGTTTTTCTTTCAAAATATTCTCTAGGTTTAGAAATGAACAAGATTTTTTTTTTTTTTTACAAAGTTCATTCCTGGGTTAAGAAGTCCCAGACATGAAGGAACCTAGAATGAATGTGAGATAATGCTAAGACATGTCATAAGTAAATTTATTGGTCTGTTTTAAATTTTTAAAACAAAAGAGATTTTGTCTTTTGAGTATAGGAATAAGAGAAAATATTCTGTAATATAAAATTATATTCACAAAATATATGTTTATAATCAAGGTATATTTTATTAGAATTACAATAGTGAAATATATACTCCAATAAATATTGTAGAAAGTATAATTGATAAATAAAAGAAATTACTGAAGAATATTCTGTAACCAGAAAAGAATTTAGCTGAGAGGGCTCTAAGTAACTAAAAGGGAGGAGAGCTATAAATATAATTTTGACAGACAGAGACAGTCTAACTGAGAAGAGACAAGGTCTTTGTTAAGCTAAGTCTGACCTTGTGACCCTAGATAAAGACCGAGAAAAAGAAATTGGGGAATTAATTGGAATTAAATTAGAAGTGCAACACTGCCCTCTACAGGATAGTAAAAATAATGATTTATATTATCATTAATATTAACTGTGTGGCTATAATAAGCAGGAAAAAGTTTTTGGTAAGTCAGTCAGAGATTGCCAGCCATCGGGACGCATCGCAATGCACTCAGACGTCCATTACACATGACCTTCTGAAGAGTCAGAGATTCCAACAGACAGAGACTCACATCACCATGCACTCAGATCCCAAGACATGAGGCAATCAATATTCTCACCAAATCTCTAACTCACATGCATTGATTATCTAATATCGATAATTTTCACATATTCCAAAACAAAGCATCACATAGAAAATTCCAAGGCAGACTCATCAACATCCAAATTGGACAGGTAATGTATGAAATAAGGAATTAATGTAAAAAATATATTTGTAGAGATTTTTGCAACGTAGACTGAGACTTCTCGGATAAGGTTAAAATCCAAATTCTAAGTAATTCTATTCTGCAGATAGAAATATGAAGAATAGGAATAAATCCTTATATCCACAAGAAATGTTGCAAGATTGATACCAATATATATATTGAATTTGGAAATTACTGTGATTAAAATTAATGAGCAAGGAATTATATAACTACAAAATAAAAAGCAAAAGATTAGAAGTTTAATTCTCGAGATTAGGGGAGGATTCACTAAATAAGTTTTTATTACTTATTATTAAATTAGCTCATCTTTTGTTGATCCATGTAGCATAGAGATATATATATATCTATAAGAGTTGGCTGGTTAAACATTGTTTGCTGGGAAATGCATGTTGTATTAAGCAGAAATGTTTATTAACCATTTGTGTATTAGTTACTAACTGAGAAAATAGATGATATTAATCATATATGCAGTTACTAACCGGAGATACATATATTGTGAAGCTAGTTTTTATATGCTGATGGAGTGTGGTTTATAAATTGTTGTTCATGATATGAGATTTGAAATTCTTTTGTATACGTAATAAATATATATATATTTTTATCCGATTATTGATTATTGTATTTTTTAAAGCAAAACACAGACAATTAAAAGAATTCAGGATAATTTCTAAGAGATATAGACGATTGATATTTGTGTCTCGTATAAAGTTCTTATGAAATAATAATCCCTGATATATTGGAGACGACTGCCGAGGTAGGTTCAGTAAGTCCAATATAGACATATTGGAGGCTTGGCTGATAAATCCAATATATACAAACGTGTTGTATTCACGTGCAGAGATTATATCCGACAGCCGGCAATAGCACGTGGCCGCCGGCAATGTGCGGCAGCAGCAGAAGCAGAGGAGCAGCAGAGGTGAGCTGGGATGGGGCAGTATCCATGAGACCTGGGGGGGCATATCCATGAGACCTGGGGGGGCAATATCCATGAGACCTGGGGGCAATATCCATGAGACCTGGGGGGGGCAATATCCATGAGACCTGGGGGGCATTATCCATGAGACCTGGGGGGCATTATCCATGAGACCTAGGGGCAATATCCATGAGAGCTGGGGGCAATATCCATGAGCTGGGGGCAATATCCATGATCTGGGGGCAATATCCATGTGCTGGGGCAATATCCATGTGCTGGGGCAATATCCATGAGCTGGGGCAATATCCATATATCTCGGGGGGGATATATACATGTGAGCTGGGGGTATTTGTATGAGGTCTGTTCTTATTGGAAAGTGGTCACATGCAGGGCTCGAGTCAAGCAGGAACGCACGGGAACGGCGTTCCCGCACTTCTCCCACAGCGGGAACGCTGCGGGAACACAGCGCTCCCGCTGTGGCCCAAGCCCGAACGCTTTAGCAGGCGGCTGCCGCACATTGCCGGCGGCCGCGTGCTTCCTATTAGAACGTCCGGTGACCAGAAGTGGAGCCGCTCCCCTGGCTGTTTCATAGATCCCAGGCGAGCGGCTGCACTTCCTGTCAGCGGCCGCTGAAGCAGGAAGCACGCGGCCACCGGCAATGTGTGGCAGCAGCAGCAGCAGAGGTAAGCTGGGCTGGGGGCAGTATCCATGAAACCTGGGGGGGCATTATCCATGAGACCTGGGGTGGCATTATCCATGAGACCTGGGGTGGCAGTATCCATGAGACCTGGGGGCAATATCCATGAGACCTGGGGGGGCATTATCCATGAGACCTGGGGGGGCATTATCCATGAGACCTGGGGGGGCATTATCCATGAGACCTGGGGGCAGTATCCATGAGACCTGGGGTGGCATTATCCATGAGACCTGGGGGGGCATTATCCATGAGACCTGGGGGGGCATTATCCATGACACCTGGGGGGCATTATCCATGAGACCTGGGGGGGCATTATCCATGAGACCTGGGGGGGGCATTATCCATGAGACCTGGGGGGGCATTATCCATGAGACCTGGGGGCAATATCCATGAGACCTGGGGGCAATATCCATGAGACCTGGGGGGGGCAGTATCCATGAGACCTGGGGGGCAGTATCCATGAGACCTGGGGGCAATATCCATGAGACCTGGGGGCAGTATCCATGAGACCTGGGGGCAGTATCCATGAGACCTGGGGGCAATATCAATGAGACCTGGGGCATATCAATGAGACCTGGGGGCATATTCATGAGACCTGGGGGGGCAATATCCATGAGACCTGGGGGGCAATATCCATGAGACCTGGGGGGCAATATCCATGAGACCTGGGGGGCAATATCCATGAGACCTGGGGGCAGTATCCATGAGACCTGGGGGCAGTATCCATGAGACAATATCCATGAGACCTGGGGGCAATATCCATAAGACCTGGGGGCAATATCCATAACACCTGGGGCATATCCATGAGACCTGGGGGCAATATCCATAAGACCTGGGGCATGTCCATGAGACCTGGGGACATTATCCATGAGACCCTGGGGGGCATTATCCATGAGACCTGGGGGCAATATCAATGAGACCTGGGGCATATCAATGAGACCTGGGGGCATATTCATGAGACCTGGGGGCAATATCCATGAGACCTGGGGCATATCCATGAGACCTGGGGGGCAATATCCATGAGACCTGGGGGGCAATATCCATGAGACCTGGGGGCAGTATCCATGAGACCTGGGGGCAGTATCCATGAGACAATATCCATGAGACCTGGGGGCAATATCCATAAGACCTGGGGGCAATATCCATAACACCTGGGGCATATCCATGAGACCTGGGGGCAATATCCATAAGACCTGGGGCATGTCCATGAGACCTGGGGACATTATCCATGAGACCCTGGGGGCATTATCCATGAGACCTGGGGGGCATTATCCATGAGACCTGGGGCATGTCCATGAGACCTGGGGCATGTCCATGAGACCTGGGGCATATCAATGAGACCTGGGGCATATCAATGAGACCTGGGGGGCAATATCCATGAGACCTGGGGGGCAATATCCATGAGACCTGGGGGCAATATCCATAACACCTGGGGGCAATATCCATAACACCTGGGGGCAATATCCATAACACCTGGGGCATATCCATGAGACCTGGGGGCATATCCATGAGACCTGGGGGCAATATCCATGAGACCTGGGGGCAATATCCATAAGACCTGGGGCATGTCCATGAGACCTAGGGGGGCATTATCCATGAGACCTAGGGGGGCATTATCCATGAGACCTGGGGCATATCCATGAGACCTGGGGGCATTTTCCATGAGACCCTGGGGCATTATCCATGAGACCTAGGGGGCATTATCCATGAGACCTGGGGCATATCCATGAGACCTGGGGCATATCCGTGAGACCTGGGGGGCATTATCCGTGAGACCTGGGGGGCATTATCCGTGAGACCTGGGGGGGCATTATCCGTGAGACCTGGGGGGGCATTATCCGTGAGACCTGGGGGGGCATTATCCGTGAGACCTGGGGGGGCATTATCCGTGAGACCTGGGGGCATTATCCGTGAGACCTGGGGGGGCATTATCCGTGAGACCTGGGGGGGCATTATCCATGAGACCTGGGGGGGGCATTATCCATGAGACCTGGGGGGGCATTATCCATGAGAGCTGGGGGGCATATCCATGAGAGCTGGGGGGCATATCCATGAGAGCTGGGGGCAGTATCCATGAGAGCTGGGGGCAGTATCCATGAGAGCTGGGGGCAGTATCCATGAGAGCTGGGGGCAGTATCCATGAGAGCTGGGGCAGTATCCATGAGAGCTGGGGGGCATTATCCATGAGAGCCGGGGCAGTATCCATGAGAGCCGGGGCAGTATCCATGAGAGCCGGGGCATTATCCATGAGAGCCAGGGGCATTATCCATGAGAGCCAGGAGCAGTATCCATGAGAGCCGGGGGCATTATCCATGAGAGCCAGGGGCATTATCCATGAGAGCCAGGGGCATTATCCATGAGACCTGGGGGCATATCCATGAGAGCCGGAGCATTATCCATGAGAGCTGGGGGGCATTATCCATGAGAGCTGGGGGGCATTATCCATGAGAGCTGGGGGGCATTATCCATGAGAGCTGGGGCAATTATACCCATATGAGCTGGGGGCAATTATATCCATGTGAACTGGGGGCAATTATATCCATGTGAACTGGGGAAAATATATCCATTTAACCAGTAGGGATGTGCGTTTCGGGATTTCGGAATTTTCACAAAATTTCCCAATTCGTGTTTTCGGATGCGGCCAATTTTCCGAAAATTTTTAGATCCGAAAATGGCAGATCCGAAAAGTTTTCCGAGCCGAAACGAAATATTTTCGGAATTTTCGAATGGACTTGAAATGTGTCAAATTGAAATTTATTTTTGCTCTATTCATGATTTCAGTTCCATTCGTGATTTCGGTTCCATTTCGGTAATTCTGGACATCGTATATTTAGCTATTAATCGGTTATATCGCTGATTCTGTAAATTTTGTATTTGTAAATGCGTATTTTTGATCAACTATTTTTCCATTTTAAAAACCTTTTGTTCTGGTTTTTATTTTTAAAGTCAGACCATTTGGGTCAGTTTAGCGTTTTTTAAATCGTTTTGTTCATTTTTTTTGCTCCTTGGCTTTCATACCATTTTAATATGATTAAATAAAGTTGTGAAATGGAAAAACAAACCAAAAATTTATTATAAAAAAATATAAAGTATAAAAAAAGTAAACCATAGCAGTTTCCGTCAAAACGAATAGAGTTAGACACTTTGAAACGAGGAGAACAGAGGTTCCGAAAAAAACCGAAAATTTCCGAAATCTCGAAAAGTCGATACAAACAACGAGCAAGGTGACCCGAAAATACGAAAAATGGTCGATATTCCGAAAAAAAAATGTACACGAAAAACGAGTCGAACCGAACCAGAAATCAGTTGAAACAAGCCGAATCGAAAAGTTTAAACATCCGAACGAGCCGAACCGAATAAAAAAAATAAATAAATAAATTGGTGCACAAGCCTAATAACCAGTGCTGTGCATATTATTCTTGGGGTTCAGTGCTGTGCATGTTATTATGTTATTCTTGGGGCTCAGTGCTGTGTATATTATCCTGGGGCTCAGTGCTGTGTATATTATTCTGGGGGCTCAGTGCTGTGTATGTTATTCTGGGGGTTCAGTGTTGTGTATATTATTCTTGGGGTTCAGTGCTGGGTATATTATTCTGGAGGTTCAGCGCTGTGTATATTATTCTGGGGTTCAGCACTGTGTATATTTTTCTGGGGGCTCAGTGCTGTGCATATTATTCTTGGGGTTCAGTGCTGTGTATATTATTATGGAGGCTCAGTGCTGTGCATGTTATTATGTTATTCTTGGGGCTCAGTGCTGTGTATATTATCCTGGGGCTCAGTGCGGTGTATATTATTCTGGGGGCTCAGTGCGGTGTATATTATTCTGGGGGCTCAGTGCTGTGTATATTATTCTGGGGGCTCAGTGCTGTGTATATTATTCTGGGGGCTCAGTGCTGTGTATATTATTCTGGGGGCTCAGTGTTGTGTATATTATTCTGGGTGCTCAGTGCTGGGTATATTATTCTGGGGGCTCAGTGCTGTGTATGTTATTCTGGGTGCTCAGTGCTGTGTATATTATTCTGGGGGCTCAGTGCTGTGTATATTATTCTGGGTGCTCAGTGCTGGGTATATTATTCTGGGGGCTCAGTGCTGTGTATGTTATTCTGGGTGCTCAGTGCTGTGTATATTATTCTGGGGGGTCTGTGCCTATATATAACGTGTTAGTCCAGTTGTCAAAAATCACGAGTATACCTGTATGTAGTGATACCTTTCACTGATCAGTATAGTTTCCAGACCTGAAGAGGAGAGGTTACACTCTTGAAAGCTTGTCTTTTAAATGTAATGTTAACCCAATAAAAATGGTATCACCACGCACTGCTATACTCGTGATATATATAGATATATATATATATATATATATATATATATATATTTTCTTCAGGTAATGGGGGTTGTGGAATTCGTGGGTGAGTTCCCTCACTTTTTTTCCCCAGGACTTGACCCCTGGTCACATGACATAAAATAAAAGTATCGGTACTCAGTATCGGTGAGTACTTGAAAAAAGTATCGGTACCCGGTCTTACAAAAGTGGTATCGGTGCATCCATAATACATACATACAACAAAATAGTGTTTAAATAAAGGTCTTTATTCATAACAGCCTATAGAGGCAGCGTCAGATACATGTGATGAATAAAGACCAATATTTAAACACTATTTTGTTGAAATTATCAGGACAAATTGATCGTCCTGAGGGACAAGTAGATTTTTTTTAAATTTCCACACCCCTGCACATAACCCGGTGTAATAGACAATGGCTGAGGAAGGGTCAGAGAGATCTGCTGTAAACCAGATCCTAGGGTATTAAATGGAAGCATGGAGAAGCAATAAATCAAGTACTTACAGTGTATATATACATGACACTACAATAAATACAACAGGTAATAATAATATAACACAGATATTAGGGGAGAGAGCTCAGAAAACACTAACACCCCACACCTAGAATTATAGGAGAGGGCTAAGGAATAACATGAAACATCAGGCCCACAGCCCCCAAACGCATTTTTAGGTTCATGTATCCCGAGCCTAAAGTGACAACAGTCACACTCACCATTGGGCCTCTTTTCCCCAGAGGGCCTGGAAGTCCTGGAAGTCCTTGTGAGCCCTTTATAAGAGAAAAACAATAATTTTATTTTAGCAGGTTTTTGGAAGGTAAACTTTATATTTTAACAGGCATCAAAGAAGAGATAAGTACATAGAAATGTTCAATCCGTCCTGTGATTCTGCATGGAATTTCAATAATAAACTCTCTTACCTGGGCGGGGGAGAGGAGACATGGAAAGGAATCCCAACCGTTTAGTTGTGGGTTCCTCTGTAATATTACACGTGCAAATCACATCAAGTAATTATTATTATTTATATAGTGCCAAATGTTTCCACAGCGCTAATCATTGCTTGCCCATTAATAGCATTACCTTCAAGGTGTAAGTCGAGTGCAATCTCAGTAAGAAGGCTTTATTGCAGCATTACAACCAGAGAGATTGTGGCAAATACAACACAGCTATAATAAGCTGATTAAAACCACTTGCGCTGGTATCAAATAGAAGACATAAATTAAACATATAAATTTTATTAGATTGATTCTAGAAATAGATTGACATACAATTCTATATAGAAAGAATACTCAGTATACTGAAAAACAGTGAGAAAATATGTATAATGAGAGATAAAAATAGTATAGATTACCCCTATCCTCAATTCAGCAAATACAACTTAATTGGTTGATTAGTTAGCAGGATAGCTGGTCTCCTTAAGACATTAGTGTATGGTTAGAATATCACTTAACAGTAAATAAAGGGTGTAGAGTAGACAACTGGATGAGCTAATGTGCTGCAGTATAAAGATCCTAGATTGAGCAATTAACGAACTTCTATAATAAACTTAGTCTCAGTCCTAAAAGGGATACAACATGGATATAAATATATACTGAAGGCTTGGTCAGACTCCTTAATAGGCATGAAGGAATATAAAGTCAGTCGTATTGAAAAACATGTTTTAATTAATTGGAAATCTCAAAGCTCCAATGAGCTATGTTAGGTAATGATTAAATATCACCAACCTATACCATGGATAATTAAACCATTCAATTGGTCAATATCTCATGTCCAGAGGGTACAGCCCTAAATACGAGCGTTCATTTGGAAAACATGTTATATCAAAGTTGAATAAACTCAAAAAAGGATAAATGACTGTATTGAATAAAGATGGTATCCCCAACACATAAGCTATACTAGATAATGATTGAATATCGCCAACCTATACCATGGACAATTAAACCATTCAATTGGTCAATATCTCATGTCCAGGAGGTACAGCCCTAAATATGAGCATTCATTTGTAAAACATGTGATATCAGAATTAAATAGTTGAATAAATTCAAGAAAAAAGTACATTGAACTGTGTTGAATAAAGATTGATATCGCCAACATATACCATGGAAAAATACACCATTTAATTTGTAAATAGCTTGTATCCAGAAGGTGAAGCCCTAAGTAAGAGCGTTCATATGAAAACACATATTGTATCAAAGTTGAATAGTTGGACGAAGCCGCTCTCGTTTAGTGTCAAAACGCGTGTTAGCGTTTGTTACTGATCATGTCACATTACTTTTAGCAGTTGGCTCATGTATACTGTTGTCACTGGTGTTATGGTTTACAAACAATTACTGTTATTGGGGCGATTTTACTGCAGCAACCAACTTGAATAATCCATTGTGCAGTACTGTGTGTTTTTGTAGATTGGGTCAGCACAAGATTCTCCATTTTATCAGGGCAGCACCTTCTGGACACGAGTTACTTACCAATTAAATGGTGTATTTGTCCATGGTATGTGTCGGCGATACCAATCTTTATTCAATACAGTTCATTGATCCTTTTTTTGAATTTATTCAACTTTGATATAACATGTTTTCCAAATGAACGCTCGTATTTAGGGCTGTACCCTCTGGACATGAAATATTGACCAATTGAATGGTTTAATTATCCATGGTATAGGTTGGTGATATTTAATCATTACCTAACATTGCTCATTGGAGCTTTGAGATTTCCAATTAATTATAACATGTTTTTCAATACGACTGACTTTATATTCCTTCATGCCTATTAAGGAGTCTGACCAAGCCTTCAGTATATATTTATATCCATGTTGTATCCCTTTTAGGACTGAGACTAAGTTTATTATAGAAGTTAGTTAATTGCTCAATCTAGGATCTTTATACTGCAGCACATTAGCTCATCCAGTTGTCTACTCTACACCCTTTATTTACTGTTAAGTGATATTCTAACCATACACTAATGTCTTAAGGAGACCAGCTATCCTGCTAACTAATCAACCAATTAAGGCCCCCGGCACACGAGCGTATAGGTACTGCGCACAGTGCGTCCGTTACGGACGTAATTTTTGACGGGAGATAAATGTGTTCAAACAGGGCCAAGTTAATAATTACAGACGTTGAAAAAAAAAGGAGGGAAAGTGAAAAAAAATAAGTATTTTGGTGTTTGGAGTTCCAGCCCACAGGAAGCAGCATGTATTTCCCACGTCCGTCTAGCTTTTTTACGTCCATGCCATTTTGACGTCCGTTGCAGTACGCGAATGCCGTGCGTGAAACAGTGCGTAGGTGCATCGTGTGGTGTTCAGATTAACTTCTTTGCAAATCTATAACGGACGTCAAATTTTACGCACAGACGGACGCAAAAATAACGCTCGTGTGCCGGGGGCCTAAGTTGTATTTGCTGAATTGAGGATAGGGGTAATCTATACTATTTTTATCTCTCATTATACATATTTTCTCACTGTTTTTCAGTATACTGAGTATTCTTTCTATATAGAATTGTATGTCAATCTATTTCTAGAATCAATCTAATAAAATTTATATGTTTAATTTATGTCTTCTATTTGATACCAGCGCAAGTGGTTTTAATCAGCTTATTATAGCTGTGTTGTATTTGCCACAATCTTTCTTGTTGTTGTGTTATGAAATATAGGTTTAATCCTTAAATGTGCTGGTTTGACTCCTTTGTCCTTGAGGCAAAAGTTCTTCTTTTCTGATTTATTGCAGCATTGTTTCTTTTTAGTTAAAGGCTTTGGGCTCTATTACGATCCTAACGCAAATGTTAACACTAGGGATGAGCTGTTCGGTTCGATCAGTTCGGAGTTCGATTCGAACTTTGACGGTTCGCAAGTTTGCGAACTTCGAACTTTTTGGCATGTTCGGTTCGAGTTCGCAAAAAAAATAAATTAAAAAAATACAAAAAAATCTAGAAATAAAGAGACTCTTTACTGCAGAATATTATAAGCAACAGTTTATTAGATATTGAGTTAAAAACTAATGTCTAAGTGCATTATCACCTCTAAATGACCTGTGTTCTCAAACGGTGTAAACAACAGGTGTTTTTCGTCTGGTCTAATGAATTTGATACATCGTATGTAGAATGAGGGTGTGGTGTGTCTCCTGATGTATCAAACAACACCTGTGCTTCTGAGAAGTGTTCATTTCTCTACTAAATCTTCCTCTGATATGCTGTTTAACCCCTTAACTAACCCTGCATTTCACTGCTGTGTGCTCAGCTCATTTTACCGCTTTCGCTCATCATGTTTAAACGTGATTTGAAGCCACATTTTATTAAATGACCCAGACATATTATATATCGTTCTTTCGTCAGACTCTGCAGATTCATAATATATCATTTTAATATGTATACGTCATGTCCTGCCTGTATATTATGACAAAAAATGCAATAAAAATTGAATTTTTAATCATCTGCAGTGTGTAAAGTGTTTTTTTTTTACATTTTAGCACATGAGCGTTTGCGGTTATGTTTTCTATGGGGTGCGCTTGTACAAAAATTAGAAATGGGGACTTGTTACATTTTTTGGGGGGGAATTACGTGATTTATAGCAAACACACCCCATAGAAAAAATCATTAGTGCAGCATCATTGTTCACATTATAATTGAAATGTGAACAATATTGCTGCATTAATAAAAATAACACGCAAAAAAAATACATGTTTTTTTTATTTTTTGTTACTTTATACCTGGTCATGTTGGGTATCATTCGAAAGGCCATGCTCAGGCCTTTCAATTGAAACCCTCCATGACCCCCTAGCTGCCTGGAGGTATCGGGGTTCAAATGAACCCCCTATCTCCACCAGGGGATTCCGGGTAGCTAGGGGTTCCCCGGCTATCTGACGTCATTATGATATGCGTGAGGACGTCAGGCAGTGAGGGGGGACCCAGGGGTGGAGCCACCATCCAAGATGGTGGCCACCACCTGAGCTAGGCTGCACTCCGGCGCCGCAAAGCATCTCTATACAAAGCCCCATCAGCATCTCTATACACAGCCTCACAGCATCTCTATACACAACCTCACAGCATCTCTATACACAACCCCATCAGCATCTCTATACACAAACAGCATCTCTATACACAACCCCATCAGCATCTCTATACACAAACAGCATCTCTATACACAACCCCATCAGCATCTCTATACACAGCCACACAGCATCTCTATACACAACCTCACAGCATCTCTATACACAAACACCATCTCTATACACAACCCCATCAGCATCTCTATACACAAACAGCATCTCTATACACAACCCCATCAGCATCTCTATACACAGCCACACAGCATCTCTATACACAGCCACACAGCATCTCTATACACAGCCTCACAGCATCTCTATACACAACCCCATCAGAATCTCTATACACAAACAGGATCTCTATACACAACCCCATCAGCATCTCTAAACACAGCCTCACAGCATCTTTATACACAGCCTCACAGCATCACAGCATCTCTATACACAGCCTCACAGCATCTCTATACACAACCCCATCAGCATCTCTATACACAGCCACACAGCATCTCTATACACAGCCTCACAGCATCTCTATACACAAACACCATCTCTATACACAACCCCATCAGCATCTCTATACACAGCCACAAAGCATCTCTATACACAGCCTCACAGCATCTCTATACACAAACACCATCTCTATACACAACCCCATCAGCATCTCTATACACAAACAGCATCTCTATACACAAACAGCATCTCTATACACAACCCTATCAGCATCTCTATACACAGCATCTCTATACACAGCATCTCTATACACAGCATCTCTATACACAACCTCACAGCATCTCTATACACAGCATCTCTATACACAACCCCATCAGCATCTCTATACACAGCCTCACAGCATCTCTATACACAACCTCACAGCATCTCTATACACAGCCTCACAGCACAGCATCTCTATACACAACCCCATCAGCATCTCTATACACAGCCACACAGCATCTCTATACACAGCCTCACAGCATCTCTATACACAGCCTCACAGCATCTCTATACATCTCTATACACAGCCTCACAGCATCTCTATACACAACCCCATCAGCATCTCTATACACAAACAGCATCTCTATACACAGCCACACAGCATCTCTATACACAACCCCATCACCATCTCTATACACAGCATCTCTATACACAACCCCATCAGCATCGCTGTACACAGCCTCACAGCATCTCTATACACAGCCACACAGCATCTCTATACACAACCCCATCAGCATCTCTATACACAGCCTCACAGCATCTTTATACACAGCCTCACAGCATCACAGCATCTCTATACACAACCCCATCAGCATCTCTATACACAGCATCTCTATACACAGCCTCACAGCATCTTTATACACAGCCTCACAGCATCTCTATACACAGCATCTCTATACACAACCCCATCAGCATCTCTATACACAGCATCTCTATACACAGCCTCACAGCATCTCTATACATAACCCCATCAGCATCTCTATACACAGCATCTCTATACACAGCCTCACAGCATCTCTATACATAACCCCATCAGCATCTCTAAACACAAACAGCATCTCTATACACAAACAGCATCTCTATACACAACCCTATCAGCATCTCTATACACAGCATCTCTATACACAGCATCTCTATACACAACCTCACAGCATCTCTATACACAAACACCATCTCTATACACAACCCCATCAGCATCTCTATACACAAACAGCATCTCTATACACAACCCTATCAGCATCTCTATACACAGCATCTCTATACACAGCATCTCTATACACAACCTCACAGCATCTCTATACACAACCCCATCAGCATCTCTATACACAGCCACACAGCATCTTTATACACAGCCACACAGCATATTTATACAAAGCCACACAGCATCTCTATACACAACCCCATCAGCATCTCTATACACAAACAGCATCTCTATACACAGCCTCACAGCATCTCTATACACAAACAGCATCTCTATACACAGCCACACAGCATCTCTATACACAGCCACACAGCATCTCTATACACAACCCCATCAGCATCTCTATACACAAACAGCATCTCTATACACAGCCTCACAGCATCTCTATACACAAACAGCATCTCTATACACAGCCTCACAGCATCTCTATACACAACCCCATCAGCATCTCTATACACAGCCTCACAGCATCTCTATACACAACCCCATCAGCATCTCTATACACAAACAGCATCTCTATACACAACCCCATCAGCATCTCTATACACAACCTCACAGCATCTCTATACACAACCCCATCAGCATCTCTATACACAGCCACACAGCATCTCTATACACAACCTCACAGCATCTCTGTGAACCCTCAAATGAACCCCCTATCTCCACCAGGGGATTCCGGGCAGCTAGGGGTTCCCCGGCTATCTGACGTCATCACGCTATGTGGCCCCCACCGGAGCTAGGCAGCACTTCGGCGCCGCAAGGAGCCGAAGTGCGACCCGGTGCCTAAGGGGTTAAAGCCAGGCACCGCTTAAGGCTAGGGTCAGACGAATGCATTTTTCACGTTGTCCGTGAAAAAGTGCATTCGAACGAATGGACGTATTTTTTCACGGAATACGCGATAGCGTCATACGACGCGCATTTTCGTCCATGATTTTGTACGGATCATCAATAAAACACTTTTTGCATCTGGACGTTATGTTGGCCGGACGTGTGCAGCGTCTGACGTCTCCCAATCACGCAAACACGCCGCTATGAGGACGCAGCGCACTCTGTACGTCAGTACTAGCGGTTTGACGTTCTAGAAAAAATGCGTTCGTTTGCCACTTGCGTTGCACGGACGAACGTTCGTGCTGCCGTTCGTCGTATGTTCCCCGGCATTGGACGTCATTTGCTGCTAGCACGGCCGTGATTTCGTGCGGCTAAACGCACGTGAAAAATGCGTTCGTCTGACCCTAGCCTTAAAGGGGAGACTCTCTCCTTTTAAGCGGTGCCTGGCTTTTTTTTGTGGGACCTCCCGATCGGGAGGGAGAGGGATCCGAACGGATCCCCCCCTCCCTTCCAGGCGATCTCCCGGCATTGCCGGGGGGTCGCCTGGAAATGACGTCATCGCGCATGGCGCAATGACGTCATTTACATCGGGAGGAGCTTGACTTCAGCGTCTGAGGACGCTGAAGTCAGAACGCCGCGGGACCCCGGACAGAGAGGTGAGTATCTCCGCCGGGGTCCCGCAAAGCTGATGACGTGTGGGACACGTCCTCCTCAGCATACAGCGGAAGTAACTGAGGACGTGTCCCACACGTCGTCAGCAGTGAAGGGGTTAAAAACGTATTTTTTCTAAACTTTTTGTCATTGTTTCCTGTCCCCCAGGGCACTACCCGGACCCCCATACACCTTTTATGGCAAATATCTTGCATATATGCCCTCTCGGAGGGCACTCTAAAAATCGAACTTTTGAGTCCCATTGACTTGTATTGAGTTCGTGTTCGAGTTCGAACTTCTGAAAAGTTCGAGTTCGAATGCGAACCGAACTCGGGGGTGTTCGGCTCATCCCTAGTTAACACTCCCTGCGTGAGCATTAACGTTTGCTGCGATATTTACCACATATTACAATCCAAACGCAAATGGGTTAAAAAACCCGTTTGCGTTTGGTACCTTGCAGCGCGAGGTTACTGTACTTTGTGCTCAATATACCTAACATGGGGAGCGCAAAGTGTTAATCAGTGCTGGATTACAAAGTCCCAGCGCTGATTAATGCCTGCCTCTGGACAGCGAAAAGTTAACCAGAGCCAGAACCTGGTGTTAACGGACTCCGCTTCTGCACAATCCGTTAACACCAGGCAGGAAAATAAAAAAAAAATATCACATACTTACCCTCTGTCCCGGGCAAGGACCGCGGCTCCGTCTGCTTCCTCTGGCCGGCGGGAGCAGGGAAAGACTGGGGGAAAAAGTGCCACCGGTCTCTCCCTGTGTATCCTTGAGGCGAGATCCGGCTGGTCATGTGACTGCCGGTGTCTGTTTCAATGGAGGCCTATGGACTCCATTGAGAGGATGCGTGTGGCTGCGTTTAGCATGCGCAAACAATGCAGGCAGCAATTTTTGCGCCTGCATTGTAATCCCCCGTTAAAACGGGGGCGGTAGGGGGAAAACTGTAGGCGCAGATTTTTCTCTCTACCGCCCACGTTTTAGCGCGGGGATTGTAATAGAGCCCAAAAATGAAGAACTTGTAAACTGGTGGGTTTTGTGACCCTAATTTACTTACTTATTTATTTATAAAGGATTTTACCAGGAAGGATACATTGAGATTTCTCTTGTTTTCAAGTATGTCCTGGGTTCAAGAACACTGAAATTTATACAGTCGTTACAGAAATACAAAGTGATAAATGAAAGATATTAAAAACAAAACACAAATGTACAGATCAACACGGAAAATAAATATGGAGGAAATAAAGTCACTATGTTACATGTTTACAGGCGCATTCTGTATATAGTCACAGAGTTACATGTTTACAGGCGCATTCTGTATATAGTCACTGTGTTACATGTTTACAGGTGCATTCTGTATATAGTCACTGTGTTACATGTTTACAGGTGCATTCTGTATATAGTCACTGTGTTACATGTTTACAGGTGCATTCTGTATATAGTCACTATGTTACATGTTTACAGGCGCATTCTGTATATAGTCACAGAGTTACATGTTTACAGGCGCATTCTGTATTGAGGTATGTTAATAGGGAACTCTTAAGTGACTTAAGACTGGGGGAAGATTTGAAGATGTCTGGGAGGTTATTCCATAATTGCGGTGCTCTGTAGGAAATTGAGGATCGAATCACTTTCTTTTTGTATTGTGGCACTCCAAGTAAGGTCCTGGATCAGGGGTTATAGGATGAGGGAACTGCAACAGGAAGCAGTCTATTCTAATCTAATCTAAGTAGGGTGGCAGCTTCCCAGAAAACCTCTTAAAAAACAGGTTGGAAAGGTGAAGAGTACATCTAGATTCCACCGACGGCCAGTTTAGCTCTTAACATATCACAATGGTGGGTCATGTATTTACATTGTAGTACAAAGCGGCAGAAGGAGTTATACAATGTAGTAAGTTTATGAAGGTGCGTTTGCGGGGCAGTTGCATGCACTACATCTCCGTATTCAATAGCCAGCATAAGCATTTGTACTGTGTTTTTTTTTTTTTACTGAGGGGCTAATCTTGGTTTATTTATGTCAGGGAGGTGATTTGTGCCAAAATAAGAAAATGCCTTTGCGTGTATGAGGTTCCTCTCCATTTCTCTCTCAGGAATTATTTTGAATTTGAGAAAATAGTCCTTTAAATAGATAATGATAATCCGATATCCAGAGAACGTTGGTGTGATGTGAATATTATCTGCATATATGGAGTAAATTACCTGATGCTTGAATGATCTACATTGAACTTGGGAGTTCCCACAAGGATAATGCAACAATTTACCAAAATTAAATCTGCAATGTTCTTTCCATTATATGTAGAATAGAAGATGCAACGTGAGGGATTCCCAGATTCCCCTATTATCATGACGGGGAATCATAATTATAATAAAGACACGAGGCGAGTATTATGCGATCTTTTCTTTACTTAAGCCGATAGCAGCAAAGGAAAACTCTCAAATACAACAACAAAAGTATTTAGAGAGAAAAATACAGTTTAACAATACATATAACAATAGCAGGTAATGATACAGTCCAGCTCCCTGCTGTCCAATCGTCCGGTAGACCGCTCCATAAATCGTCCTGGTAACCCTTTTGCTCCTCCTCTTTTCTTGATGCGAGACGGGTCAACATCTTCTTCAATGAAATGGAAACAATGGAAGAATAATCATCCTTTGACAAACTCCAACAGGAAGTTAAAATCTTCAACGTAGACTCCAACTTGAAGCTCAAGCATGGAAGAACATTCTTCCTTCAATGAAAAACTCCAATACGAAGCTCCAGCCTTCAACGCAAACTCCAACATGAAGCTCCAGCTCTACTCCAACGAACAGAACAATGGAAGAACTCGTCCTCATCCAATGAAAGCTTCGACATGAAGTTTAGGCCGTCGGAAAATAAATGTATTAAAAGATCACCAAGAGCTTATATTAAGAAGGTTTGAAAAAAATAAATCCATAATGACTACTGAAACAACAAAACCTAATAACCAAATATAAAGGGTGTGAATAACCCAATTATCGGGTGGGATAATACTCGCCTCCGTGTCTTTATTATAATTATGATTCCCCGTCATGATAATAGAGAAATCTGGGAATTATCCCACAAGACACGGAGGCTCATATTATGCTAGTTCAAAGCTTAGTTAACTAGTGATAGTGACATGTGACACACTGGTTTAAAATAACACTCCCTAAAGGTGCATTCTCTGGACCTGTCTGCTGTTTTAAGATGTCTACAAGACGACATCCACTGAAGAAAAAACCTCGGAAGCAGAAGCATTCCGGTAAAAATGAGCTCCGAACACTGAGACGTCTACACCAGCTTCCGATATGATCCATTTAACCCACCTAGCAATTGTGGTGACCGTTACAGAATTGTATAGTTTTTATAAGGATATAAAACCGTTGGGATTGGAGTGACCTGTTAGGGGCAGAAACTCTTCCATATTCTTTTAAACAACGTACTGGGCAAAGGACAGGATGCTGTGGAAAAGCTGGATAGAAGACCTCTGACAATAAAGTCTTTGTCCTATAGGAAAATTGAAAATTTCACCCCGTGTCGGATAAAACTCCTTCCCGTTAAGTTTAGGGCTCAAACGTGTGAGACTCTATTGCAGGAAATCAAGCAAAGTAAAATGGCCAATTTCACAGAAATCAGTTTAATAGACAGAGTTTCAGTCTCGGGTCACTTATCCAGAAAATTAACTAGAATGACATCCCAGATGTTAGAATAACGGAACGAGGTGTCGTTACACTGTATACCCTTCAAAAACCTATATGTAATGGGGTGCTTGCTGGCAGGAATACCAATAAACCCTGATGTGAAGCAGGTATCGCCGATCTGAGGTTATTAATCGTGCGGTACGCTTTACCATCCTCAAATATATATGTGAAGAAACTAAACAAGTTACTCAAGGAACTGATATGGGATCAACTTGATGTTCCATGCACCAAGAAACCCATGAGTTCCATGCGCTACCATATCTCCTCCTAGTATATGGGCCAGGAACTCGACAAAAACGGAGGTAGATGCATCCGAAGTGTTGACTGAAGGCCAGAGACCCTGATATTATACTTAACAGCTTAAAAAATGAGTGAAGACTCAAAGAATTCTGAAGCGTTCCCTCCGGATCTCCCAGGGTGCACGATGGGACACGAATTAGCCTGGGAATGTCCATAGACAGCTTCAGGAGGTGCGGGAACCATGGTTGAGACCTCCATAAGGGTGTTATGAGCACTATTGTAGCCAATTGTACTTGTACTAGTCTTATTACTGTTGAAATGAGAAAGAATAGAGGGAAAGTGTAAAGCGTCCCTAGCGTCCAGGTCTGGACCAGAGCATCCGTGGCCAAAGACATGGGTCTGGTCTCCAACAGTAGTATTGTGGTAAAAGAATATTAAGGCAGAGAAGCAAACAAATCTATAAAGAAGGGACCCCAGAGGGATGACGAACTGGCAAATACCCTGGCGTCTAATCTCTAATTGCTGGAGTCTATCAGATACTTTGAATTCCAGTCCGCCATTACATTGCTGTATTGGCCTGGACTGAGAGATTGTGAGGCCGACAAAATCCTCAAAAGATTTTGCTGTCTCTGCCAACTGTTTGGACCTGGGGCCACCTATAAGGTTGATATAATGCACAGCGGACAGGTTGTCCATCCTCAGGAGAATGGAACTCACCTGGAAATGCTTAATAAAACTTGAATAGCAAACAATCCAGCAAGGAGTTCTAAACCATTATATACAATCCTATCCTGTGGAAATCCAACTGACACCTGTGGAAAGCGATCCGCAGCGCGCCCCAGCCAGATCTGCTGGTGTCTGACTTTATGACCAATTCTGGAGTTGGATGGACGAAGGCTTTGCTGTTCCATGACACTAAATGATTTAGCCACCACTGCATCTCCAATTTCGACGCGTCGTCCAGAGAGATGCAATCTGGATAAAGCCATCCCCTCCGCAGAAATCGTGCTTTTAGACGTGGAAGAGCTCGACAATAAAGTGGTCCTGCGAAGACCACTTGTATTGCTGCGGAGAGTAGGCCCAGGAGGTGAGCTAACCATCTCAGATAATTCTTCTGCAGATAGAAGACATCTGATTTCTCTGGGAATCAGCCGAACTTTAGCTGAAGACAGAGAAAGTGACATCTCCATCGTAGTTACGGTGACGCCTAGAAATTCGATAGACTGTGTTGGTGTAAGGACCGAAATTTTGTAGTTTATCGGGATTGTCAGGCGTCTTTCAAATTTATTTAAACCATCCAATCTTGCGGAGATAAAATTATCCCACAAGACACGGAGGCTCTTATTATGCTATGTTTCCTTTACTTAGCCGATAACAGCAAAGAACAATCTCTCAAATACCACAACAAAAGTATTTAGAGAGAAAAAAATACATTTAAACAATATATAACCATAACAGATAATGGTACAGTCCAACTCCTTAAATCCTCCTTCCACCGATAGCTCCTCCTCTTTTCTTTGCTGCTCGCCGATGAGATGAGTATCTAGCAGCAAATTGCCATTATTATTATATCTGAACAGTTTTAAATACTATCAGGGTTATTCAGAGAGCGTGAAAAGCAGGAGAATGACTGGAGAAAGAAAAATTCTACGTCAAAATAGCCGATTTGGAAAGTGAGATGAAAGGGAGAATTTTTCTGGTTTGGCTATTTTGACCTAGTATTTTTCATTCCCCAGTCATTCTCCTGCTTTTCACGCTCTCTGAATAACCCTGTATGTGTTTTATATATATAATTATATGTATATATACAGTATTGTGGCGGAACGGGTGTTGTCCGCCTGCGGGTGTGCTCCTATCTGCTCCTCCCACTGCGCTTACCGCCGACCCGACTACCGAGTGTCTCGGTGTCTCGAGCGGCCTGGGATGACCCTGGGGAAGGGTTGGCAGGCTGTGGAGGGGACCCCGGGGTGAGATCAGCCCGACCACTGAGTGACACGGCACTCAGCGTCTCGAGCGGCTGATCTACTGACCTTGGTGTGATTCAGATCGGGTGTGGAGCGGCCGTTCAGGTGGGAAACGTTTCGTCCGGGGAGCTGTTCGGATGGGAAACGTTTCGGATTTCCCTCGGATATGCAGCGCTTCGGTATATCGATGCGCAGCAGACGCGCCGCGGCTTCGGATCGGGGAAACAGCACCGGAGCGTGATCGATCGTTCGGCACGGTCGAAGCCCGTACGATGCACCTCTGTTCTGATCCGAGATGCAGACACAGGGTGATCGGATCGTACCTCGGGATGCCGCACTCTGGAGACCGCGCGGGATCTCAGCAATACGGTCGAAAATAAAGGACACCAGGCGGAGCTGTATGCACTAGATGATCTGATCTTTTACTGGGAAGGCACATATATTTATAAACATTTGTACAGCAAGAAAACAATAGGAATCCCTGCCCGCCCCCACAAGTCTCATTGGCCCTCGCTGGAAGGAGGCACCTGGGTCCCGATTCGTATTGGCGGTTACGAATCGGGGTGTTGCCGATTCGCAACCGGATAGTCCGAATCGGCCATTTTACGATTCGATCGGATGGTCCGAATCGGACATTTTCCGATCCGATCAATTCGACCGGATCCACGAGGCACTGGGAAATGGCGGCAAGCAAGGCACACAATGGGATTTACACACATTTCACAATACACATACGGGGACACTTTTATTACACCACACAATGAAACCACATCTAATAAAATAAAGCAAGGAGTTCTGCTGGTGCAACGGCACCTAGGAGTCTATGAGAATAGAAACGTCACAAAGGACTGTCCCTGGCTGAGGGTCCTGGGCCATTCCGTGACAAGTATATTTATATACTTGTGTTTAAACGTATATGCATGTTTTACTGTGGTTGTAGTATTTTCATGGGCAAGTAATTTTTTTCCACAATTATTCTTTTTATTCACAGCTGTTGGTGAATTGGGGAGAATTTTATTATTATCATTTGTGGTTTCACTAGTGTCATGATTCACGCCGTCGCCGCCGTGGCAAGAAGGCCAAGAGTGGTACTGCACCCTCCTGACTGGACTTATACAGCATGCTTCTTGCTAAGCCATTTTCTGCTTTCCTTCAGACTGTGTCTACCTCAGGTGCTACCAATAATAGGCCTGTGATTCCCTTTATAAGGGTGGAGCTCCCATGATTCAGGGCTGCATTATACATTCACTTCCTGGTAGCCTTTCTCCTGTGACCTGCTCCCATCCTCTGCTGATATTGATTTCCCTGTGTACCGACTTCTTGCTTATGGACATTCACTACGTTTGCCAGCCACCTGCCACGACCTATTGCATGGACTTAGAACTACGTACATTACTTGCCAAGTATCCAGTACCCGCTGCAACCACGTATCCAGTACCCGCTGTTGCCAAGTATCCAGTACCCGCTGTTGCCAAGTATCCAGTACCCGCTGTTGGCAATCATCCAGTACCCGCAGCTGCCAAGCCTCCTGTGCCCTCTGCCTCAACTTCCAGTGCACTCTGTTTCCTGTCTCGTGTTGTATGTAAGTTTCCTGCTGTGTTTTCCCTCAGTGTCTCCCTGTGTCTGGTTCCTCCCTGCATTGCCTTCTCAGTCATCTCCATTCCTGCATTGTCCATATTGCTGTATTGTAATAAACCCCCTCTTGTACTTCATCTACGTGGCTCAGCTTGGTTATCACCGCATATCAGGCTCATACCGTAATCCCCTCTGCCAGGATCCTGACAACTAGACTCTTGGTTATGTTCCCTCCGGAGGGATGACTCGTCTCTCCGCGGGTTCTGTGAAGATTTGCCACCTCCCTCACAACTGTTGTTGAGGAGAGGCGCAGCTTCACGCCACTGCCCTAAGGTAGTGCTCGCGGCAGCTTGCGCATGCGCAGTGCGCCGCGGCTTGTTACCTCAGGGAATCGTAACTTAATTGCGGCAAGTCTTTTTTGTTCCTTCACAAACTAATCAGCGCTTAGTTAGTTACCCAATTAATTATCATATTATGCCTAATCCTAATGTCCCATCCACACAGGTGCCTTAATATCGGCACCTCATTCTAATAACCCGGCAGACGCCTTTGTGGCGGCTATGTCGGCGTTTTCCTCAAAAATTTTAAATACTTTAGAGTATTGGAGAGTCGTTCTAGGAGATCCTCAATAATTTCTCCAACATCGGACAGATTCCTTTCAATTGACTGCCATCGGGAGGACGAGGTCCCTGGGATTTCGAATGAGGGAGGTGAGCAACTCCCTAAAAAATGCTCTCATAAAAGGCGTATATACGCTGATATACAAGAGGAATCCCCACAGCACTCCACTGTGGTCCATAAAAGAGGCCGTTTAACATCTGCCACCACTAAGAGAAAGTGGAAACGCGCTAAGGAGACTGACAGCTCCTCTGAATTTTCTAGTGAGACAGTGTCAGATTCTGAGGAGATCTCTGACCCTGACTATGATCCGGAGGTTTCTCCGATTGAGTCAGACACGGTATCTTCATCTGACTTTAATAAGGTTAAACAACCTGTTGTAGACCCGGTAGACGCACTGGGAAACTCTATGTTTGTCCCTGAACAGCTCAAGCACCCGCGATCTGCGGAGTGGACACCAATAGACCACGTTGCTAAATATATTCAGCAGCGCATTCGCATGCCGATGGACAAATAAACTAGGAATAATCTGAGGGCTGAGTGCCCAACCCCAACTCTGGCACATAATTTACATTTAACACCAGAATTAAACCCTAAAATAATTGATATTTTACTAGGGTCAAATTGGACTCCTAAAAAAGGGGGTAGAGGCCACCTTAAAGGTGTGCCAAGATAAATTATTTAATTTGTTGGGTCCATTGACTAAATTAATGGACTCAGTCGAACGAGCTCTTCTCACAAATGAGAAACCAGACCTATTTGAGTACAGGGGCTGGATACAATGGCTGGTCTGCATGTTCGGAAACGTTAACACGTCATTATCTAGTGAAAGGAGGCGTTCTATCCTCCTTAAAATTGACCCTAAAGTGTCCACTTTAGCGACTAATGAACCAGGCCCTAGTGCTGAGGGCATGTTATTTGGCGACAGCATCTTTAAGGAGATGACCGAGTATACGGGGTCCTTGTCAACGTTTGGCAAGGTAAAAGCCAACATTCGAAAAGGCTTTCCCGAATAGGGTTTTCGACAGGGCCGGGAAAAGCAAGGGCCGTTTTCCCGGCTTATTCCACCTCAAGAGGTTCTTTTAAGTCCTCTTATAAAGAGGTCCCAAAAAACCTCACCTTTTTTCCACAAAGGTCCAGACCTCAGAGGCATCGAGGTTACAGAGGTCCTAGGAGATCAGGATCTTTTGGTGAGTATGTGTTCACACCTACATTCTACCACACAAGAGGTGGGGGACAGGACATCAAGTTTTTTCAAGCATTGGCAGATAGTTACGTCAGACCCATGGGTTCTTCAGACAATACGGGTTTCAGGATAGATTTCACTTCACATCCTATACAATATATATTTCCAGGGATAATGATAATGTCCGAAAAGGACAGAGCGGTTACTTCACTAGAAGTAAAAGATTTATTCAGAAAGAATGCGATAGAAAAAGTGGTACCTCACGCAGAGATATTTCTCAGCAATATATTCCTGGTAAAGAAAAAAGACGGAAGTTTCCATCCAGTAATAAATTTAAAATATCTCAACGAATATGTTGTGCACATTCACTTCAAAATGGAGGGCATTCCATCATTAAAAGGGGTCTTAACTCCACCAGATTGGTTGGTCAAAATAGACCTAAAAGATGCGTACTTGACAATTCCGATAGAGGCTTCAAGCAGGGATTTTCTTCAGTTCCTCTGGGAGGGCACCCTTTGGAGATTCAAGTCCCTTCCTTTCGGGCTGTCATTCGCCCCTTGGTGTTTCACCAAGTTAATGAGACCAGTGGCGGTGTTCCTCCGCGGCAGCGGAGTGCATCTGGTAATTTACCTGGACGATATTCTCCTCCTGGCGGAGGATCCAAAATTATTAATGGTCCACAGGGATTGGACGGTGAATCTGTTATCCAATTTGGGTTTCTTAATAAATATCAAGAAGTCGATTCTCACACCAACACAATCCATCGAATTTCTGGGTTTCACCATAGATTCGGTAGAGATGTCTCTCTCTTTGCCGTCAACCAAGGTTCGGCTGATTCACAAGGAGATCAGACGTCTTCTATCTACACAGGAGTTTCCCCTGAGATGGTTGGCTCGCCTGCTAGGACTTCTCTCCTCTGCAATACAAGCGGTCTTTCCAGGACCACTGTATTATCGGTCCCTTCAACGTCTGAAGGCACGATACCTGAGGAGGGGGTGGCTTTATCCAGATTGCATCTCTTTGGACGACGAGTCGAAGGAAGAGATGCAATGGTGGCTAAACCATTTGGAATCATGGAATGGAAGAGCCATCATCCATCCATCTCCAGAGTTAACTATAGAGTCAGACGCCAGCAGATCTGGGTGGGGTGCGCAATGCGGTTCGCTATCGACAGGCGGCAGATGGGATTCTGCAGAGATGGAGTTACACAAACTGTCTGGAACTCCTCGCTGGTTTGTTTGCTATTCAAAGCTTTACCAAACACTTCCAGGCGAGTTCCATTCTATTAAAGATGGACAATTTGTCCGCAGTGCGGTATATCAACCATCTGGGAGGTCCCAGGTCCAGACAGTTGGCGGAGACAGCAAAATCCTTTTGGGGTTTTTGCCTATCGGTTCAAGCCCAATATATTCCAGGCCTCAGCAATGTTGTGGCGGACTGGAACTCAAGATATCTGATAGATTCCAGCGATTGGAGATTGGATACCAGGGTGTTTGCTGCTTTGTCATTCCTCTGTGGTCCTTTCTCTATACATTTATTTGCGTCACACCTCAATACCCTTCTTCCGGAGTATTACAGTTGGAGACCAGACCCCATGGCTCTGGCTACAGATTCTCTGGTTCAGACCTGGCCTCTAGGGACTCTCTACGCGTTTCCTCCGTTTTCCCTCATTCTAACAGTAATACGGTTAATACTATCACAGTTAGCTACAGTAGTACTCATAACACCACTCTGGAGGTCTCAACCATGGTTCCCACGACTTCTGGAACTGGTTGTTAGGGATGTGCGTTTCGGGTTTCGGAATTTCGGAATTTTCACGAAATTTCCCGATTCGTGTTTTCGGATGCGGCCGAATTTCCGAAAAATGTTAGATCCGAAAATTTCAGATCCGAAATGTTTTCCGAGCCGAAACGAAATATTTTCGGATTTTTCGAATGGACTTGAAATGTGTCAAACGAGGAGAACAGATGTTCCGAAAAACGAAAACTTTCCGAAAAACAAAAATTTTGTAAAAACGAAAATTTTCTGAAAAACGAAAATTTTTCGAAAAAACGAAAAGTCGATACAAAAAACGGGCAAAATGACACGAAAAATACGAAAAATGGTCGATATTCCGAAAAATGTGCAATTCCGAAAACAAAAATTTCCGAAATTACGAAAAGTCGATACAAAAACCGAGCACAGTGACACGAAAATACGAAAAATGGTCGATATTCCGAAAAAAAAATGTACCCGAAAAACGGCCCGAACCGAATCAAATCGAAACCGAAATCGGACGAAACGAGCCGAATCGAAAAGTTTAAAAATCCGAAAAATCGAACCGAATCGAACCGAAAAAAAAAATCGGTGCACAAGCCTACTGGTTGTAGACGATCCCAGGTTGATTTGAGTCTCCGCCTCCACCCTGAGGGACCCAGAGGGAACACTTCAGAATCTCATGAATCCCCACTCAATGTGGTTAGTAGCGTGGAAAGCTTCAGGGATCACTGGTCTTCCTTCGAGGTTTTGGAGGCAACTGCCTCCTTATTGTCAAGCTCATGGGCACCATCTACTAGAAGGAGATATAGGTCAGCATGGAACACATGGGTTTCTTGGTGTGTGGAAGACAGGTTGATCCCCTATTGGCTGCTTTGAGTAATTTGTTAAATTTCTTCACTTGTCTATTTGAAGATGGGAAAGCGTATCGCACAATTAATAACTTCAGGTCAGCGATATCTGCTTCACATCAAGGTTTTAACGGGGTTCCTGCAGGGAAACATCCAATTGTATGTAGGTTGTTAAAGGGTATACGGTGTAAGAGACCTCCTGGTCCTCGTTATTCTAACACCTGGGATGTTAATGTTGTGATTAGTTTGTTGGATGGATGACCTGATAATGAAGTTTTGTCCATTAAACAAATCTCAGCTAAATTAGCCATTTTACTTTGCTTGATCTCCTGCAAGAGAGTCTCGGACGTTCGGGCCCTGGATTTAGGGGGTAGATGTTTTTCCCCCACGGGAGTGAAATTTTTGATTTCTAATAGGACAAAAACTTAATTGTTGGAGGTTTTCTATCCAGGTTTTCCACAACGTCCTAGTTTGGGCCCGGTGCGTTGTTTAAAAGAATACGAAAGAGTCACTGCCCCTAACAGGTCGGTTCAATCTCAACGGTTATTTATTTCACTACGTAAACCATATAAATCTGTAACTTCTACCACACTCGCTAGGTGGGTTAAGTGGATCATGTCGGAAGCTGGTGTGGACATCTCCATGTTCGGAGCTCATTCTTCCCAGAGTGCTTCTGCTTCCAGAGCTTTTTCCCGTGGATGTCGTCTCGAGGACATCTTAAAGACAGCAGACTGGTCCAGAGAATCCACCTTTAGGGAGTTTTATTTTAAACCAGTGTCTCACATGTCACATTCATTAGTTATTTAAGCTTTGAACTAGCATAATAAGAGCCTCCGTGTCTTGTGGGATAATTCCCAGATTCCCCTATTATCATGACAGAGAATCATAATTATAATAAAGACACGGAAGCGAGTATTATCCCGCCAAAACATTAGAGTGTTCTTTCCCACCCTGATATCGGAGGATAATGTTAAATGTTCAATAGGTGTTATAGATCGGTCGATCATTATCTTTACATTTTTTAAGTAAGCTCTGTTGATCTCTAACTTGTTGCTTTCTCTGACAGCTTGAGTGTTACGTTGGAATTTACTCGGAAGCTTTGGACTTCATGTTGGAGGTTTTTTATGAAAAATGAAGCTCTTCCGATGTTCATTTCATTAAAGAAGAAGTTTATTACGTCTCGCATCAGAAAACAGGAGGAGCTAGCGGTGGTCGGAGGATTTAAGGAGTTGGACTGTACCATTATCGGTTATATATTGTTAAAATTAATTTTTTTCTCTCTAAATACTTTTGTTGTGGTATTTGAGAGATTGTTCTTTGCTGCTATCGGCTAAGTAAAGGAAAGATAGCATAATACTCGCCTCCGTGTCTTTATTATAATTATGATTCCCCGTCATGATAATAGGGGAATCTGGGAACTCCTTTTAATGATTGAATGTCTTCCATTTTGAAATGATTGCACAACGTACTCGTTTAGGTGTTCTTTTTTCAGATTGATACTGGGCAGAATTCTCCGCCTTGGGATGTTGGTGTGAAATTATACTCACCAAAAATCCTGATCTTCTCGAACCCCTGTAACCACTTTTGACAGTGAAATTCTGGAGCCTTGTGGAGAAAAAGGTGGGGGTCCTTTGGTGCTCTAGTTAAGAGGGTTTAAAGGAGCCTCTTGAGGTGGAATAAGGTTTGATGAAAAACCTATTCGAGAAAGCTTTACTGATACTAGCCTTCATCTTACCTGTGGTCAAGAAGGACCTTGAATATTCGATCATCTCCTTGACGATGCCTTCTCCAAATAACTGACCCGCAGCGCTGGGACCAGGCTCATTATTATTATTATTGTCATTTATATATAGCGCCAACAGTTTATTATGTGCTAAGGTGGCCATTTTAGGGTTGATCTTGAGGAGAATTCCCAGATTCCCCTATTATCATGACAGGGAATCATAATTATAGTAAAGACACGGAGGCGAGCATTATGCTATCTTTTCTTTACTTACACCGATAGCAGCAAAGAACAATCTCTCAAATACAAAACAAAGTATGTAGAGAGTGAAAAAACACGTTTAAACAGTATATATTCATAACAGATAACAATGGTACAGTCCAGTATAACAATGGTACAGTCCAACTCTTCAAATCCTCTGACAACCATTGGCTCTTCTCTTTTCTGATGCGAGACCGTCCCGATTCTTCTTTAACCAATCAAACAACGGAAGAACCTCATTCCTTTATGGAAACCTTGAACATAGAAACATAGAAAAATGTCGGCAGATAAGAACCTTTCGGCCCATCTAGTCTGCCCAATTACATGGATACTTTACCTGGATTTATCTTTTGTTTAGGATAGCCTTATGCCTATCCCATGCTTGCTTAAATTCAATCACTGTTTTGGCCTCTACCACTTCAACTGGAAGACTGTTCCATGTATCCACCACCCTCTCAGTAAAATAATGCTTCCTGATGTTACTTTTAAACCTTTGCCCCTCTAATCTAAGACTATGTCCTCTTGTTTTGCTATTTTGTTTCCTTTTAAATATACTCCCTTCCTCTACCTTGTGGATTCCCTTTACGTATTGTAGTGGAAACCTTGTATGATAAATTCCAATCCAAGGATTAAGCGGTCAGAGAAAACAACATATTAGAGATCACCAGAGCTTGTTAACGAATGATCGAATGATCTAAAACCTATCGAACACTTAACATTCACGTCAGATATTAGGGTGGGAAAAAATTCTCCACATTTGGGCGGGATAATACTCGGCTCCGTGTCTTTACTATAATTAGGATTCCCCGTCATGATAATAGGGGAATCTGGGAATTATCCCACAAGACACAGAGGCTCTTATTATGCTAGTTCAAAGCTTAAGTAACTAATGAATGCGACAGGAGTAGTGGTTTGGTGAGATGTCTTCCTGGGGCTACTGCTCGTAGAGACAAGAGACGTATTCTCAATATTGTCAAACAAGCAAAGCAGCAAGGGGAAGTGGATGTTCTAGTACATCTAGGGACAAATGACTTGGCTAGCAATGAGGTTTCTGAGATTAAGGAAGATTTTTGTGTTCTTGGAGGTGAAATACAGCAGATTGCGTCCACTGTGTCATTCTCTGAAGTTTTGCCGGTGCATAACATTCAGGATAGGCAGATGTGCAATAGGGAATTTAATTTGTGGCTTCAGGAATGGTGTCGAGAGCAAGGATTTGGCTTTGTGTCCCATGATAGCTCTAATTGGAGCAGAAAGGAACTGTATAAAAAAGATGGTTTGCATCTTACTCATAGGGGAACATATGTTCTCAGTGAGAAGTTCAAAGGTTTCGCAAAGAAATATTTAAACTAGGAGGGGGGGACAAAAGGGTTAAAAACAATCTGCCTGATTGTCCCCCAAAACTAAATCGGAGGTGCAAGCAACATGCGGGGAAAAAAATGACAAGCTCAGAGTCGTGTCTATAAATGCTCGCAGTTTAGTCAATAAAATCAATGAACTGGAGGCAATGATGGCAGCTGAAAGAGTAGATTTAGTGCGGTTACTAAGACATGGTTCAGTGAGAAAAATAACTGGGACATAACAATACCGGGGTACTCTTTATATAGAAAAGACAGAGAAGGTAGGAAAGGAGGAGGAGTGGCCCTGTATGTGAAAAACAACATAAAAACGAACCAAATAAAAGTGAGCGAGGTGAACATAGAGTCAGTTTGGGTTACGCTAACATTTGGCAATCATACAGTAGCTCGTGTAGGTGTGATCTATAGACCCCCTGGACAAGTAGAAGAGCTAGATAATCTGCTGCTTGAGGAAATAGCCAAAATGGCAATGAAGGGGGAAGTTATTATCATGGGGGACTTTAATCTTCCTGATGTGAACTGGAAAACCAAAACAGCTGGGTGCACCAGGAGTACAAATATTCTAAACTCCCTACTGGGATTATCTCTAACACAAGTAGTTGAGGAGCCGACCCGTAAAGAGGCCATATTGGATTTAATACTCACAAATGGAGGTTTGGTATCGGACGTTGTTGTAGGTGAAAATTTGGGATCTAGTGATCACCAGTCAGTATGGTTTAATATAAGAACAGGGATGGAGCCGCACCACACCAAAAACAAAAGTTTTAGACTTTAAAAAAACAGATTTTTCTAAAATGAGACTGTGTGTGAAGGAGTCATTATCAGACTGGAGGAGTTTAAGGGAGTCCAGGAGAAATGGGATTATTTAAAGGAAGCATTATTGAAGGCCACAGGCAATTGCATTCGACTTGTTAGCATAAACAAAAAAGGGAAGAAACCACTGTGGTACTCTGCAGAAGTGGCCAAAATAGTGAAGAACAAAAAGACAGCATTCAATAATTATAAAACAACTCAGAGTGAAGAAGATAGGCAAACCTATAAGATTAGGCAGAAAGAGGCAAAGCAATTTATAAGAGCTTCCAAAGTACACGCAGAAGAGAAAATATCTCAGTCAGTAAAAAAGGGGGACAAAACAAAACATTTTTTAGATACATAAACGAGAAAAGAAAAGTAAAACAAGGATTAGTTAGATTAAAAACAAAGGAAGGAAGGTATGTAGAAGAGGATAAAAGTCTCGCTGACTGCCTCAATGAATATTTTTGTTCAGTCTTTGCAGAAGAAAAGGAAGGAAAGGGACCTCAGTTAGGAGGAAACACTAACGAGACAATTACATATCAGTTTACAGAGGAGGAGGTTCTACAGCAGCTGTCTAAAGTAAAGACAAATAAGTCAATGGGGCCTGATGGGATCCACCCTAAATTATTAAAAGAGCTCAGTGATGTAATAGCAAAACCAATAACAGATTTATTTAACCAATCCTTGCTAACGGGAGTCGTCCCAGAAGACTGGAAATTAGCAAATGTTGGGCCCATTCACAAGAAGGGTAGTAGGGAGGAATCTGGGAACTATAGGCCAGTTAGTCTTACGTCAGTAGTGGGGAAATTAATGGAAACCATGTTAAAGGAAAGGATTGTTGACCATCTAAAAACACATAGATTACAGGATCAGAAACAACATGGGTTTACCTCAGGGAGATCATGCCAAACTAATCTTATTGATTTTTTTGATTGGGTAACAAAAATAATAGACACAGGTGGTGCAGTAGACATTGCTTATTTAGATTTCAGTAAGGCTTTTGATACTGTTCCGCATAGAAGGCTTATCAATAAATTGCAATCTTTGAGCTTGGATTCCAATATTGTTGAATGGATTAGGCAGTGGCTGAGTGACAGGCAACAGAGGGTTGTGGTAAATGGAGTTTATTCGGCGCAAGGTCTTGTTACCAGTGGGGTACCTCAGGGGTCAGTACTTGGACCCATTCTATTTAATATTTTTATTAGTGATATTGCAGAAGGTATTAATGGAAAAGTATGTCTTTTTGCTGATGACACAAAGATTTGCAACAGGGTTGATGTTCCTGGAGGGATCAGCCAATGACAAATGATTTAGGTAAACTAAAAAAATGGTCGGAACTGGGCAATTGAGTTTTAACATGGATAAGTGCAAGATAATGCACCTGGGGCGTAAAAACCCAAGGGCTGAATATAGAATATTTGATACAGTCCTAACCTCAACATCTGAGGAAAGGGATTTAGGGGTTATTATTGCAGAGGATCTAAAGGTAAGTAGTCAATGTAATAGAGCAGCAGGAAATGCTAGCAGAATGCCGGGAGGGAGGGTGTATGGTGAGCAACCCGCCTGTAGGATGGGGGTTGTATAAATTGATATGGGGGCTTTTTATTTGGATCATTTGGGGGGTTTATAAATTTATATGGGGGCTTTTAATTTGGATCATTTGGGGGGTTGTATAAATTTATATGGGGCTTTTTATTTGGATCATTTGATTGAGGGTTGTATAAATTGATATGGGACTTTTATTTGGATCATTTGATTGAGGGTTGTATAAATTGATATGGGGCTTTTTTTTGGATCATTTGATTGAGGGTTGTATAAATTGATATGGGGGCTTTTTATTTGGATGATTTGATTGGGGTTGTATAAATTGATATGGGGCTTTTTATTTGGATCATTTGATTGAGGGTTGTATAAATTGATATGGGGCTTTTTATTTGGATCATTTGATTGAGTGTTGTATAAATTGATATGGGGCTTATTATTTGGATCATTTGATTGGGGTTGTATAAATCGATATGGGGCTTTTTATTTGGATCATTTGATTGAGGGTTGTATAAATTGATATGGGGCTTATTATTTGGATGATTTGATTAGGGTTGTATAAATTGATATGTTGGCTTTTAATTTGGATCATTTGGCGGGGTTGTATAAATTTATATGAGGGGCTTTTTATTTGCATAATTTGGGGGGTTGAATAAATTGATATGGGGGGCTTTTGGTTTGAATAAATTGATATGCTGGGGGCGGTTGAATAAAGTGGTATTGGTACATTGCAGTGAGTTTTATTGCTGTGGGTGCTCTGTGATACACTTATACAAACTGCACATTACTTTGAGTTTTATTGCTACATACCCCGGGGTGTAGGGGATATATGGTTATGCATGTGAACATGTATGGCTGTGTGTGTAAATGCATGTATTAGTCTTTAAAAAGGCTGCTATGTGTAAAATTCTGCGCCTGTGTCCTTGTCGCAGTCCAGCTCGCTGCCTGACACTTTATGATGCCTCATGGTGAGTACCCCATCTACTTTCCTAGAAAAAAAGCACTGTATATTGCTAAGATATTTTCTTTAATTAGCTCTATTATTGTGCGTGTGAGAGCTGTGTGTGTGTGTGTGAGCGTTGTGTGCGTGTGAACTGTGTGTGAGCTTCAGCTGTGATATGCTCATACACACTGCACATTACTGAGTTTTTTTGCTGTAGAGTCGACAATGTGGACCTGGAGGGGTCCAGCGCATTGGGGGGGGCACAATTCTTTTCCTTGCCCCTTGCGCTGACAACCCACGCTACGCCACTGTCTGTATATAGCCCCATTACTCTGTATTAGCACACTGTCTGTATTTAGCCCCATTACTCTGTATTAGCACTGTCTGTATATAGCCCCATATTACTCTGTATTAGCACTGTCTGTATATAGCCCCATTACTCTGTATTAGCACTGTCTGTACATAGCCCCATAGTACTCTGTATTAGCACACTGTCTGTATATAGCCCCATATTACTCTGTATTAGCACTGTCTGTATATAGTCCCATATTACTCTGTGTTAGCACTGTCTGTATATAGCCCCATATTACTCTGTATTAGCACACTGTCTGTATATAGCGCCATATTACTCTGTATTAGCACACTGTCTGTATATAGCGCCATATTACTCTGTATTAGCACACTTTCTGTATATAGCCCCATTACTCTGTATTAGCACTCAGTGGCGTCACTAGGGTTGGTGTCACCCGGTGCGGTAACTTATGGTGTCACCCCCCCCCTGAGTTTTACAGATTTTTATTTAACTACTCTTACTCCTAAATCAGTACTCCCATATAACACTGAATGCTCATACACACAGCACACATTACTGTGAGGTTTATTGCTGTGGAGCTCTCTCATCTGCTCACACAATTTTTTGCCAACTGCCAGCAAGTACAGTGCCTGTTCGAAAGCAGTGAAAGCACACATGGGTATATATTGCCCCCAGCTCACATATGGATATATTGCCCCCAGCAGCTCACCCATGGATATATATTGCCCCAGTTCACATATGGATATATTGTGCCTCAGCTCACATATGGATATATTGCCCCAGACCAGCTCACACATGGATATATTGCCCCAGACCAGCTCACACATGGATATATTGCCCCAGACCAGCTCATACATGGATATATTACCCCAGACCAGCTCACACATGGATATATTGCCCCAGACCAGCTCACACATGGATATATTGCCCCAGACCAGCTCACACATGGATATATTGCCCCAGACCAGCTCACACATGATATAGTGCCCCAGACCAGCTCACACATGGATATAGTGCCCCAGACCAGCTCACACATGGATATAGTGCCCCAGACCAGCTCACACATGGATATAGTGCCCCAGACCAGCTCACACATGGATATATTGCCCCAGACCAGCTCACACATGGATATTGCCCCAGCTCCCATGGATATTGCCCCCAGCACACATGGATACTGCCCCAGCTCACATGGATATTGCCCCAGCAGTTCTCATGGATATTACCCCAGCTCCTCTCATGGATATGCCCCAGCAGCTCTCATGGATATTGCCCCCAGCTCCTCTCATGGATATTGCCCCCAGCTCCTCTCATGGATATTGCCCCCAGCACACATGGATATTGCCCCAGCAGTTCTCATGGATATTGCCCCAGCTCCTCTCATGGATATGCCCCAGCAGCTCTCATGGATATTCTGCCCCAGCTCCTCTCATGGATATTGCCCCCAGCTCCTCTCATGGATATACTGCCCCAGCTCCTCTCATGGGTTTTGCCCCAGCTCCTCTCATGGATATTGCCCCCAGCTCCTCTCATGGATATTGCCCCCAGCTCCTCATGGATATTACCCCCAGCTCCTCATGGATATTGCCCCCCAGCTCCTCTCATGGATATTGCCCCAGCTCCTCTCATGGATATTGCCCCAGCTACTCTCATGGATATTGCCCCAGCTCCTCTCATGGATATTGCCCCAGCTCCTCTCATGGATATTGCCCCAAGCTCCTCTCATGGATAATGCCCCAGCTCCTCTCATGGATATTGCCCCAGCTCCTCTCATGGATATTGCCCCAGCAGCTCTCATGGATATTCTGCCCCAGCTCCTCTCATGGATATTGCCCCCAGCTCCTCTCATGGATATACTGCCCCAGCTCCTCTCATGGGTTTTGCCCCAGCTCCTCTCATGGATATTGCCCCAGCTCCTCTCATGGATATTGCCCCCAGCTCCTCTCATGGATATTGCCCCCAGCTCCTCATGGATATTGCCCCCAGCTCCTCATGGATATTGCCCCCCAGCTCCTCATGGATATTGCCCCCCAGCTCCTCTCATGGATATTGCCCCAGCTCCTCTCATGGATATTGCCCCAGCTACTCTCATGGATATTGCCCCAGCTCCTCTCATGGATATTGCCCCAGCTCCTCTCATGGATATTGCCCCAAGCTCCTCTCATGGATAATGCCCCAGCTCCTCTCATGGATATTGCCCCAGCTCCTCTCATGGATATTGCCCCAGCTCCTCTCATGGATATACTGCCCCAGCTCCTCTCATGGATATTGCCCCAGCTCCTCTCATGGATTTACTGCCCCAGCTCCTCTCATGGGTATTGCCCCAGCTCCTCTCATGGATATTGCCCCAGTAGCTCTCATGAATACTGCCCCCAGGCCCCAGCTCACCTCCTGCTGCCGCCGCGTGTTCTGCTCCCTCTGAGCGTCCGGCAGCATGGAGCTTGGGCGCTCGCCTGGGGGAGCCACATGACCATCCGCGATCTCGCAAGAACTCGGCAGGTGACGTGGTTCCCCCAGGCGAGCGCTGAAGCTCCATAGCTTCGGACGCTCGCAGGGAGCCGAACACTGCGTCACAGGGTGAGACACACGCCCTTAGGGTGACGGTGTCACCCGGTGCGGGCCGCACCCCCTGCCCCCACCTTGCGACGCCACTGTTAGCACTGTCTGTATATAGCACCATATTACCCTGTATTCGCACACTGTCTGTATATATCGCCATATTACTCTGTATTAGCACACTTTCTGTACATAGCGCCATTACTCTGTATTAGCACTGTCTGTATATAGCCCCATTACTCTGTATTAGTCGTTGAAATACGTTGTTGAAATATGACATTCTGCGCAAATGGTTTTGTCATCGCGCAAATGCGCATTTGCGTGCACAAAACCGATGCGCGAGGAATGTAATATGACCCTGTCTGTATATAGCCCCATTACTCTGTATTAGCACACTGTCTGTATATAGCCCCATATTACTCTGTATTAGCACACTGTCTGTATATAGCCTTATACCTGATGCCACCTCTGCGACTTTGCTATCCTGCTGGCCCTCAAACTCCACCAAACCCTAGTGTCCCGCAGTCCTCAGCCATGATGCTGCTGGAGTGCAGGGGGAGAAGACAGCCCACACCTCGCTGCAAGTAAGAAATTCTATATATGGGCCACCATGGCAATGCCTCCATGACTGACCAGGACAGTCACATGACTGTCTGGAGTCAATCAAACCATGAGGAGCTCTGCCTCCCATGGTGAGCGTTTAAAAAAAAAAGAAAATGCTTGAGACCAATGGGAGCTTTCCCATTGGCTGAAGCTTTCATGTGCTCTCTGTGCCTGGAGGCACGGGGCAGCGTGCCACCAGCTTGGGCTTCTCAATTAGCGCAGTGTAGAGCTGCGCAAATTGAGTAGCCTAGGCTGGGTCAGTGCTGCCCCTGCTGTCTGTGCAGTGGCGTAGCGTGGGTTGTCAGCACCCAGGGCAAGGCAAGATTTGCGCCCCCCCAAACCTGTGGACACATTGGCACGCCCTGATTCACTTCCACCTACCAGTAAAGTGTATGTATGTGAGGTGGTGTGCACTGACTGCAGGGTTATTCTCATATTTCTATGTATTTGTGCATGCCCTCAGGCTTTGCCCTGGGCAGTCTGCTTAAACATCACAGCAATAAAAGGAACAGTAATGTGCGGTGCATATGAGCACATCACAGAGCTCCACAGCAATAAGATGCACGGTAATATGCAGTGTATACGAGCGTATCACAAAGCTGCGCAGAAATAAAACTCATAGCAATATGCTGTGTGTATGAGCGTATCACAGAGCTGATTGGGAATAAAACTAATAAAATAATAATAAATTAATATAAAATATATTTAAAATTAAAATATTCAAGTAATTACACAACAAATTGAAATTGATTAAATTATATATTATATAATAAATTATATATATTAAAATTATAGAATCCAGATCTCCACACTCAGTCTCTGCTGTATCTATTGCTCCAGTGCTGGGAACTGGCTGCTCACATAGAAATATTCCCGATAGTATTCCTGCCACATGGAATACCAGTCTCCGTGTGGCGGGATATCGGGAATATTATATATTAAAAGAATATATTAATAGTCTATAAATATAGTACATTATATTTAAATATTAAAATAAATTTTAAATTATATTAAAACTTATTAAATTACAGATTATTAAAATTAATTATATCTTAATATATTAATATAATTATACAAAATTTCAAAATAAAATATATATATTTCTATTTATTACTAGTAATAAGCCCCTGAGCATCCTGTGAGTGCCGCGTGGGGACAGGACACGGGAGGAAGAACTGGGTAAGGAAGCTGCGTGTTCTCATGCTGCACAGTGCTGTCTGCGCTCAGTCCAATGCCTGGTACCTCAATTTTTGATTGGGATCCCAACTGGCAGAGCCTGAGCCCAGTGCCAGCTCCTCCATCTCCACTGTCTGGAGCAAATAGCCAGTCCCTGTGTCTCCTGTCCCCCAACCATCCAATGTTTCAAAAAAAGGCAAGGCTGATTTCTCTGATGCAGTTCATGTCCCCCCCCCCATTTTACTCACTGTCTTGGCTGTTATGATGGGGCTCGTGCTGTGTCTGCAGCCTGTGATAGTCTCCTCCTTAACACTCTGTGTGCAGAGGCCATGCAGTCACACCTGGAAGAGGATGGAAGCGGGGGAGGAGCCATATACGTGAGCTGCCTGCACTCAGCTTGTGTGACCTCATGACCAGGAGGCTGCAGGCAGCTCCTCCTCCTCTTAGTCTCCTCCAATCCCTTAGAACTCTGGAGCAGCACACGGAGGGAGCCGAGCGACACCCCCTCCCTCTCTCTGCCGCGGCGCTGGAGTCTGAGTGCAGGTGCTCGCCCAGACATATAGAAGAAGATAAAAAAATCAGGAAAAAAACGGCTGGACTTCAAGCCTGCGGTACCTGGACATTAATAGGGGGCGCAAATTTCTTTTGAAATTTTGCGCCCCTAAGTAAATTGCGCCCGGGGCCACGGCCCCCACGCTACCTCACTGTGTCTGTGTAGTGAATCACACACACACACACAGCAGCCGGCAAACTGAAGTGAAAAACAAGCGGAAGAGAGAGAGAGAGAAGCACCAAGCACAGCGAGGGAGCGTGGGGAGGTGAGTTTGAGAACTTTTTTCAATATAACCATTTATTTACAGTTTAAATACACACACACACGTCATTACAGCACATTGAGCACATTAATTTACTGGAATGGCAGTGGAGGCTCTGCCACCCCTGACTGCACGTCCCTGTCTAAAATTCAAACGTTCGAGTCCCATTGACTTGTATTGAGTTCGAATCGTGTTCGAATTCAAACTTTTTCAAATGTTTGTGTTCGAAATCTAACTGAACACGGGGGTGTTCGGCCCATCACTAGTCACAATCACTAATTAAGTAGGCTTTGAACTCGCATAATAAGAGCCTCCGTGTCTTGTGGGATAATTCCCAGATTCCCCTATTATCACGACGGGGAATCATAATTATAATAAAGACACGGAGGCGAGTATTATCTCACCCTTGTTATCGGGTTTATTCCCGCCCTTATGTTTAATTGATATTGGGTTGTACAGTAATTACCGGTCTTTTGAACTCTTAAAATAATTCTTGGTAATCTCTAATGTATGTTTTCTCGACAGCTTAAACTACATTTCGAAGCAATAATTGGAAGCATAATCGGTTTGTCATTAAACCATTCATCACAGGATTGTTGTTTGCCAAGTTCTTCAAGTTCCAGTTTCCGTTCTAAGTTCCATCGGTCTCTCACCAGAAAGAGGAGTGGCCAAAGGTTACCTCAGGATTTATACACCTGGCTAATCGCTGATTGGTTGGGAGAGACTATAGGACAATACTATTGGACATGTCTTAGTTGATTGTTAAAAGTTTTTTTTTCTCTCAAAATACTTTGTGTTTTGTGTTAATCTTTGCTGCTATCGGCTTAAGTAAAGAAAAGATAGCATAATACTCGCCTCTGTGTCTTTACTATAATTATGATTCCCCGTCATGGTAATAGGTGAATCTGGGAATCCCTTAAGATACTGAGTGGGCATGGCTTTCTGCTGGCTCTTCCTACTAGAACCCCTACAGAGATTCTGCTTATTTAAACCAAAGGAATGGAAAACTGAATTAAATCACATTTACAGTGATCATTAAATTGCTCCAACGCTTGCTTCTTCAGAAAAAAACACCAACATATACATCTTTAAGTAAATATATTCGTTCTAAAATGTGTGAAAAGAATGTATACAATTTTGTGTTTTAGGAACATACGTTATTAAAAAAAGGAGAATAAAACCAAGCAAAACTTACTGGGGGTCCAGGTTCGCCTTTGTCTCCTCTCAGCTGCTCCATTTCAAACATGGCATTGATTTCTTCATAGTCATAGTCATAGATGTCGTAACTGTTTTCAACATTATAATGATAATCATCATAAGAAACCTGGTTCATGGGACTGAGGTCTTCACGCACGGGCATACCATTTGATGACCTGTATAGAGTCCTGTTTAAGATCCTCCACACTTCAGATTTAGTCTGTGAATCATTCTTATTCATCGTAGTTTGGGGCAGTAACATTTCTGTTTGTGTTAAGTCGTCTGTTGATGAATTACGAGAACTTCCTTTTGAATCTAGAAGATTCTTTGCTCCTGATTCTAGAAGCGTGATATTTTTTGACACGACTGTACCATGAAACTGATTGACATGTTGAAGAAACAGAGCAACGTCTGAAGAGGAATCGGTGTATTCCCTGGAAGGAGTTGCTGAAGTTGAATTTCTCTTTACTGCTGCTTGAATTTCATTCTCCACATTTCTGTTTCCATTAAAAGGAGTATAATCCCATTCTGTGCTTTGATCTGTTGATCGGTAAGTGTCTGCATGACGACACTGCCGTTTCACATATTGACAATAGTTTGCAGAGGCTTCAGCCGATGGAATCATTTCTAATTGGCAAATAACACCCTCAAATTGGGCCGAATGAGGATCCATCCTTCCTAAAGTAAACACAGTGCCAGTACCAAGGTCCTGAATTTCAAAAGCAACTTTTTTAGTGAAGAATTTTTTCCCACAATGGAAAGACAAGGAGACGGACTGATCTCCAATGCCAATAGCAAAACTGTGCCACCGTCCACCGTGAACATTGTAGTCAAAGAATACAGATTTCCTTCCCCCTATATGCACAATTAATTTCTTGGGGAGTAACTGTACCCCAAAACATAGCCTGCTTTTGTTTCTAATACTGAAAAGGAAAGGCATTGTTAACTCTGTCTGATCGAAGACTGACTAGTATTGAAAACGTTTTCCCAAGACTATGGCGGAAATTACTTTCTACTGGAAACTCAATCACCGCATTGGGCGTTAACACAAGCCCTCTTTCTGTCAGGTTCTTTTCATAAACTCCCGCTATGGAAGAAAGCGGCGAGGAAGTCATGTCTGTTAAGGATGAAGGCTTCTTGTTTTCTGCTTTTAGCATCTGAAGAATATTTATTCCTAGAAGTAAAAATAAAGCATAGTTCAGTAACATGTTAACTTTTCTGAGAATCTGATCTTCACCACATATAATCGAATCACAGATTTATAGAGATTAAAGTTATAAAAACGGACAACTAATAGAATTTCTGAGTATTAGAAACTGATAGTTGCTTGTTGTTGAGTATTTGTTTAATATTTTCACATACAGGACAGGGTTCTATAATAAACAATGAAATATTGGGGAAATGGCAAAGAATATAATCCAACCACGAGCACAAATCCAGCTAAATCAATATACTTTTTATTCTTTCAACTGAATAAGAACATACTTAAATGGACAGAAATAAAGCTTTTTCATAATTACACGATTACTATAAATTAAGGGCCCTCCTTCACCTCCTTAACGCTAGTGCTTTGATAAGTGAGCGTTAGCGACACGCCTGCATCACCTCCCAATCAATAACGGGTTAAAAAATCCATTAGCAAATCGGTATTAGCGCTTTTTAGTGTGAACTTACTGTACTGTAGCGCAAAGTATAAGCAGGGAGCTGAGGCGTAACTAGAAATCACAGGGCCCCATAGCAAAATGTTGAATGGGCTCCCCCCCCCCGCCTGCCGTATGTCTGTATACACCCTGGAGGTGTAACCTCGGTAGAGAGTGATGTTTTTAGGACCCTCCATTCTCTCTGCCAGTTAGGGTCCATGTATGAAGCAGTGGATCCTTCTTCTGTGTGGATGCAGCCTGACACCCCAGCGGGACCCTTAGTGCTGCTGCTTTCTGCCTCCCGGAGCCCCTCTGTATCTGGGTGTGAGGAGGCTGCCAGGGCTGCGAGCTGAGTGCACTCCCCCCCCTTTCACTCTGAAGTCACTTTACGATTTGAGTGACACAAAATCCCTTAAAAGCTGCACAGATTTACCGCAGGAAAAGCCTCTGCCTTTCCATTGGTTGAACAATAAAACCCACAGAAATGTGCAATGTGTATGAGTGTATCACCGAGCTGCACAGCAATAAAACCCACAGAAATGTGCAGGGTGTATGAGTGTATCACCGAGCTGCACAGCAATAAAACCCACAGAAATGTGCAGGGTGTATGAGTGTATCACCGAGCTGCACAGCAATAAAACCCACAGAAATGTGCAGGGTGTATGAGCGTATCACAGAGCTGCACAGCAATAAAACCCACAGAAATGTGCGGTGTATATGAGCGTATCACAGAGCTGCACAGCAATAAAATCCACAGAACATGTGCAGTGTGTATGAGCGTATCAGAGCTGCACAGCAATAGAACCCACAGAAATGTGCAGGGTGTATGAGTGTATCACCGAGCTGCACAGCAATAAAACCCACAGAAATGTGCAGGGTGTATGAGCGTATCACAGAGCTGCACAGCAATAAAATCCACAGACATGTGCAGGGTGTATGAGCGTATCAGAGCTGCACAGCAATAGAACCCACAGAAATGTGCAGTGTGTATGAGCGTATCACAGAGCTGCACAGCAATAAAACTCTCATTTCATTCCAAATGCCCTATCTTTTCATTTCATTAAACCCCCCAATCATTAACATTTCGTTATCTTATTAACCCCCACACTCATTTCATTAACCCCTTAAACTCTTAATTTCATTGACCCTGTCCCACACTCATTTCCTTAACCCCTCACACTTTTCATTAACCACTCAGACGCTTCATTTCATTAAACCCACAAATTCATTTCATAGCCCAACACAAATCATTTCAATAGCCCCCCACACACTTCATTTCATTAGCCCCCCACCCGCACACTTCAGTTCATTAGCCCCCGCACACTTCATTTCATTAGCCCAACACACAATTCAATTCATTAGCCCCCCAATTTCATTAGCCCCCCACACACTTCATTAGCACCCACACACACTTCATTTCATTAGCCCCCCACACTCATTAGCCACCCCGCACACACTTCATTCATTACCCCCCACACACTTCATTAGCCACCCCGCACACACTTCATTTCATTAGCCCCCACCACACATTTCATTTCATTATCCCCCCACACACTTCATTTCATTAGCCCCCCACACTTTCAATAGCCCCCACACCCACTTCATTAGCCACCCACACACACTTCATAGCCACCCACACACACTTCATTAGCCACCCACACACACTTCCTTTCATTAGCCCCCCGCACACACTTCATTCGTTAGCCCCACACATATTTCATTAGCCCCCCACACACTTCATTAGCCCCAACACACACTTCATTAGCCCCAACACACACTTCATTAGCCACCACACACACTTCATTTCATTAGCCCCCACACACTTAATTTCATTAGCCCCCCACACACTTCATTTCATTAATACCCCCCACGCACTTCATTTCATTAGCCCCCACACACACACTCATTTCATTAATCCCCACACACTTCATTTCATTAGCCCCCCACACACTTCATTTCATTAACCCCCCACACACTTCATTTCATTAGCCCCCCCACACACTTCATTTCATTAGCCCCCCACACTTCAATAGCCCCACACCCACTTCATTAGCCACCCACACACACTTCATTTCATTAGCCCCCCGCACACACTTCATTTCGTTAGCCCCACACATATTTCATTAGCCCCCACACACTTCATTAGCCCCCCACACACTTTATTAGCCCCAACACTTCATTTCATTAGCCCCAACACACACTTCATTTCATTAGCCCCCACACACACTTCATTTCATTAGCCCCCCACACACTTAATTTCATTAGCCCCCCCACACACTTCATTTCATTAGCCCCCACACACTTCATTTTTAGCCCCACCCACACACACTTCATTTCATTAGCCCCCCACACACTTCATTAAGCCACCCCGCACACACATCATTTCATTAGCCCCCCCACACACTTCATTTCATTAGCCCCCCCACACTTCATTAGCCCCCACACACACTTCATTTCATTAATCCCCCACAAACTTCATTTCATTAGCCCCCACACACTTAATTTCATTAGCCCCCACACACTTCATTTCATTAGCCCCCACACACACTTCATTTCATTAATCCCCCACAAACTTCATTTCATTAGCCCCCCCACACACACTTCATTTCATTAATCCCCACATGTCACGGAAGGGACATAGGGGCTCGGCGCAGCGAGACCCAGGACTCAAACCCAAGACATTTTTAAAAGGACCTTGTTTTCCTTTGAACGTTTGCAGTGTGCGTTTCAATGTATGAACAGTTTATTTTCCTTGCTAGATGTGGTTTTACTTGATGTGCTGTATTAAGATGTACCCTGTTGTGATTTTAAATATACTTTACATCGTTTTGTTTTAGTTTAATTTAGTTTAGTGAAATGACATAGCTTTGTTTTTAAAACATACTTATATTCCTGTAGGTAAATGTGTTTTTCTGTAGCCAGTAAACAAGTTTTGCTGCTGTGTAATTTATGCGTCAGGGAGTTTCCCCATTATCTAGCTACATGTTTAATTTAAGGGATCTCTGATAGTGTGTGTTTAATCGGATGTGCTGGAACAATGGATGTACAAATGTTGTGTGTGCTGAAGGCTAAGAGAATGTGAAGAATGTTGATTGTAAATACCTGACCTAACTCATTAGTATGGGTATGCAAATTGTGACTGTTGTACTTCAGCATAAATAGTGCGTGTATAGAGTAGTTGATTAAAAAGTCAGTTCATCTGAAGTTTTGAAACATACAGCTCTGCCTGGTGTTGTCATTTCACGTCGGCTACATATCACCACCACCCAGGAACGGGTCCCTCTAACTCCACAGCAGAACATCGATTCGCCGCGCCGTTGCGCCACCTTGAATCGGTATCTTGGATACCGCAACCACCCCGAATCGGGTCCTCGCTGAGCGCCGTGCCTGCATCTGCAAGGAGACTCTACCGAACCGCGGTTCGCCACGCAGACCGTCTCCAGCCCTTCAATGGTCAGTAGATCCGCTGCTCGAGACGCCGAGTGCCGTGCCACTCGGTAGTCGGGGCGGATTTCCACCGTGGGTGCCTCATCTACTCTACAGATCTCCACCGCCACGTAGTCCTCTACCCAAGCCGCTCGAGACGCCGGGTGCCGTGCCACTCGGTAGTCGGGCTTGGCAACACCAAAGAGGGGGTCAGATAGAGCAGGACGCAGGCGGATACACCCATTCCGTCATACTGGTGGCAGCGTGGGATCGCTCTCTGCAACCCCCCAGCAAGGAGACCTACACCATGGCGGTGTACAGCCATTACAACAGGGACACCCTGCGGGCATGCTGGAGAATCGGGGAGGTACCCCAGGCTCTAAACGCAAGAAGACCTTGATTAAGGAGCTGCAGGTCCTAGACCGGGTGGGCGCGGCGACGGTGAAGCCACCCGCCCCCACCCCTGTCCTCGCAGAGGAAACGGAAGATGCCTTCGTCAGAAAGGCGCGGCAACGGATCGCCCTACTCGGAGCTGCCCCATCGGAGGCTGACATAAGCAAGGTGATCCAGGAGGTCCGGCAGGAAGAGGAGCTGGACAAGGACCGCGAGGAGCAAGAGAAGGACCATCAGCACGAGTTGCGGATGCGGCGCTCAGTGCAAGAATGAGTGAACTTTCTAACCCCGTCCCAAACCCGTAGGACCCTGGGTCGAGGTTTACAGCTGACTGGAGCTTCACCCCGGGAACCTACCCCCTCCAGCGATACCCCTTTCGGGACTTACAGCTCGCCTGGAGCCTGTATGGGGAAAACGCACATCCCAGCGACCCTTGGGTGGAGGCTTACAGCTCGCCTGGAGCTGCATCCGAGGACGCCACACCCCCCCAGCGAGTGGCAGTGCCACTGTTTCAGCACCCTCGCGGACTCGAGGGCGGAATTCCCGAGAAGGCTGCAGGAGGGCCTGGTCCGGTACCATGGGTCCACAGTGGAGCCCACCGGGTACGAGTGGAGAGACGAGATCCGCCAGGACCTTTGGTACGAGGCCCTGTACCATGAGAGGGACTACCATGACATCTATGTTCCCTCCGACGCTGTCATCCACCAGGTGCAGTATGACGCTCGAGCGGCGTTCCTGCAAGATCGGGCCCCGGAGGAGTGGGAGGCAGAGCTCCAGTACCTGGTGCAGCATGAGATTGCACTGGACGCCGCGTACCGCGCGCTCCAGTGGCTAGCCGGCCCCCTGATACCCCGCACCATTGACGGCGCCTCCACCGCAGGGCCCCACTATGGTGGCACGGGGCTGCTTTACGAGAGCATGGCCACAGACCCTGGGTTCGGAGAAGAGACAGAAGAGCGGTCGGAGGAGATACTGGAGCGACGGGAACAGGAGCTCCCGTACGACAGCAGGGACTCGGAGTTCGAGGAACTGGAGTTCCTAGCAGAGCGAGAGTGGGAGCTCGAGAAGGCCTACAGGAGATTGTTGGACAGCGTTCCGCAGTCGGGTCTGAGTCCCATGTACTTGGACGGGTCGGCGGAAGGAACCGACAGTCCACAGGACTTGGAATATGGGAGGCCGAGATGCTCCCATGGGTCCCCGTTGGGCCCCAGCAGAAGAAGCTTCAACCCGCAGGAAGACACGGTGTCTGTGCCCGCGGGCCCAGCGGAAGAGCTGGCAACGGGGCAGAGCGCCGCTGGCCTCTGCCCACCCTCAGCAGCAGAGAAAGTTATTCCCCACCCAGCCGAAGAGCTGGCCACAGGGCAGAGCGCCGCTGGCCTCTGCCCACTGCCCACAGTCTGCCAGGAGGAGCAGACAGATGGTTCCCCCGGGCTGGGTTGTTCGCAGCCATTGACCGCCCTGGGGATGGAAAAGCCACCCTCCCGCAAGGAGACCCCCACCCAGCCGAAGAGCTGGCCACGGGGCAGAGTGCCGCTGGCCTCTGCCCACCTTTTCCCAGCTGCCCGAGGAGCAGAAAGGGGATAACCCCGCGCTGCCGATCTCGCAGCCGTTTTACCCCATCCAACCCCCTGGACTTTGTTCCGGTAACCACCTCCCCAGCAGAAGAGCTGGCAACGGGGCAGAGTGCATCTGGCTCTGTCCACCCTCCGTCGTCTGCCCTGAGGAGCAGGCGAGTTTACCCGAGCTGCTTGTCTCACAGCCGTTGACCCCACCTGACACCCGGGATGTCATTTCTGCGCCCACTTCCCCAGCAGAAGAGCTGGCAATGGGCAGAGTGCCGCTGGCCTCTGCCCACTCTCCATCGTCTGCCCTGAGGAACAGCAGAATTTACCCGAGCTGCTTAGCCCGCAGCCGTTGACCCCATCTGACCCCCTGGACGTTGTTCCTGTGCCCACTCCCCAGCAGAAGAGCTGGCAACGGGAGAGAGGGCCGCTGGCCTCTGCCCATCCTCCACCATCTGGCCCGAGGAGCAGAAGGGGGGTACCCTCGGCTACTTATCCCGCAGCCACGGACCCCACCGGAGCTGGAGGACGCCATTCTCCTGCCCGGGGACCCTTTCTCGGCCTTGAACCACCCAGCCGACGCGCTGGCAATGGGGCAGAGCCTGGTCCCCCTCTGCCCATCTCCACAACCCTTTGGCCCGGAGGCCCCATGCAGCCACTGTTTTCCCCAACGGCTGACCAGGACACTCGGGGCGCGTGCACTTGGCACCCGTTTTTCCCGGGTGCACGGTACCACTGGAGACGTCACAGGTGGTACCTCTCCCCAACCACGGGACACTTATTCCAGAGGGGGTACCCCGAAGGACTTACAACCTGCCAGGCACGGCCGCGAGCACCACTGGAGAAGCCTGGCGGCTCGCCTCTTGCCCACGGACTATGGGCCGCAGAGACTGCACCGACTCCCCCCTATACGACCCGTGTGGGTCCAACCAGGCTCGTCGGACTTTGGAAAGGGGGAGGAGTGTCACGGAAGGGACATAGGGGCTCGGCGCAGCGAGACCCAGGACTCAAACCCAAGACATTTTTAAAAGGACCTTGTTTTCCCTTTGAACGTTTTGCAGTGTGCGTTTCAATGTATGAACAGTTTATTTTCCTTGCTAGATGTGGTTTACTTGATGTGCTGTATTAAGATGTACCCTGTGTGATTTTAAATATACTTTACATCGTTTGGTTTTAGTTTAATTTAGTTTAGTGAAATGACATAGCTTTGGTTTTAAAACATACTTATATTCCTGTAGGTAAATGTTTTTTCTGTAGCCAGTAAACAAGTTTTGCTGCTGTGTAATTTATGCGTCAGGGAGTTTCCCCATTATCTAGCTACATGTTTAATTTAAGGGATCTCTGATAGTGTGTGTTTAATCGGATGTGCTGGAACAATGGATTACAAATGTTGTGTGCGCTGAAGGCTAAGAGAATGTGAAGAATGTTGATTGTAAATACCTGACCTAACTCATTAGTATGGGTATGCAAATTGTGACTGTTGTACTTCAGCATAATAGTGGCGTGTGATTAAAAGAGTCAGTTCATCTGAGTGTTTGAAACATACAGCTCTGCCTGGTGTTGTCATTTCACGTCGGCTACATATCACCACCACCCAGGAACGGGTCCCTCTAACTCCGCAGCAGAACATCGATTCGCCGCGCCGTTGCGCCACTTGAATCGGTATCTTGGGATACCGCAACCACCCCCGAATCGGGTCCTCGGCTGAGCGCCGTGCCTGCATCTGCAAGGAGACTCTACCGAACCGCGGTTCGCCACACAGACCGTCTCCAGCCCTTCAATGGTCAGTAGATCCGCTGCTCGAGACGCTGAGTGCCGTGCCACTCGGTAGTCGCGGCGGATTCCACCGTGGGTGCCCCATCTACTCTACAGATCTCCACGGCCACGTAGTCCTCTACCCAAGCGCTCGAGACGCCGGGTGCCGTGCCACTCGGTAGTCGGGCTTGGCAACACCAAAGAGGGGGTCAGATAGAGCAGGACCGCAGGCGGATACACCCATTCCGTCATATACTGCACCTGATAAATGACAGCGTCCGAAGGGTCATCAACCCCGTGGCAGTCCCTTTCATGGTGTAGTGCCTCATACCAAAGCTCCTGGCGAATCTCGTCCCGCCACTCAGGCCCAGTGGGCTCAACTGCGGACCCGAGGTACCGATCCGGGCCCTCCTGCAGCCCTTTTGGAAATTCAGCCCCCATGTTGGAGAGGGTGCCGGCACAGGGGCACCACTCCTCGACGGGGAATGTGGCGTCCTCAGATGCAGCTCCAGACGAGCTGTAAGTCTCCATCCAGGGGTCGCTTGGATGTGCGGTTTCCCCAATACAGACTCCAGGCGAGCTGTAAATCCCGAAAGGGGTATCGCTGGGGGGTGTAGATTCCCGGGATGAAGCTCCAGTCGGGCTGTAAACCTCGACCCAGGGTTCTACGGGTTTGGGGATGGGATCAGAATGTGCATGACTTCTCACACGGAGCGCCGCCATCCGCAACTCGCGCTGACGGTCCTTCTCCTCAACCGCTTGAAAGTCCATCATCAGTCGTCTCACCGTGTCCTCGGAGGGGGTGAGGCCGAATCCCATGAACAACGACCGAGCTCTCTGCCGAAGGTGCTCATTAGGGTCCTGAGTCAGGGTTGGGGGGGCTCACCATTTGCTGGTCCATCCTGGTCAGCTCCTTCACTAGGGTTTTCTTATTTTTGTTGCCGGGAGTTCCTCCCCGATTCTCCAACATGCCACGCAGGACGTCCCGCTTGTAAGAGCTGTACCCGGCCATGGTAAGGGTCTTCTTGGGGGTTGCAGAGAACTTATCCCACCGCTGCCACCAGTGTGGCGGAATGGGGTATCCGCCTGCAGTCCTGCTCTATCTGACCCCCTCTTTGGTGTTGCCAAGCCCGACTACCGAGTGGCACGGCACCCGGCGTCTCGAGCGGCTTGGGTAGAAGACCACGTGGCGGTGGAGATCTGGAGAGTATATGGGGCACCCACGGTTGAAATCCGCCCGACTACCGAGTGGCACGGCACTCGGCGTCTCGAGCAGCGGATCTACTGACCTTTGGAAGGCTGGAGACGGTCTGCGTGGCGAACCGCGGTTCGGTAGAGTCTCCATGAAGATGCGGGGCACGGCGCTGAGTCGAGGTCCCGATTCGGGGTGGTTGCGGTATCCCGAGGTACCGATCCAAGGTGGCGCAACGGCGCGGCGAATCGATGTTCTGCTGCGTAGTTAGAGTGACCCGTTCCTGGGCGGTGGTGATATATAGCCGGCGTGAAATGACAACACCAGACGAAGCTGCATGTATCAAACACTCAGATGAACTGACTTTTAATGAACAACGCCACTATTTATGCTGAAATACAACAGTCATAATTTGCATACCCATACTAATTAGTAGCCTACCCATACTAATTAGTTATGTCAGTTATTTACAATAAACATTCTTCACATTCTCTTAGCCTTCAGTTCACATAACGTTTGTACATCCATTGTTCCAGCACATCGATTAAACACACACTATCAGAGATCCCTTAAATTAAACATGTAGCTAGATAATGGGGAAAATCCCTGACGCATAAATTACACAGCAGCAAAACTTGTTTACTGGCTACAGAAAAACACATTTACCTACAGGAATATAAGTATGTTTTAAAACCAAAGCTATGTCATTTCACTAAACTAAATTAAACTAAAACCAAACGATGTAAAATATATTTAAAATCACACGATATAAATGACCATAAAGTCCTTTCAGGTTTGAAGCATGGAGCGTTACATCAGCTCCATGACATAGGTCCTTTTAAAAAATGTCTTGGGTTTGAGGCCTGGGCTCGCTGCGCCGAGCCTCTCGGGTCATTCCGTGACACGCCCCCCACACTTCATTAGCCCCCCACACCTTCATTTCATTAGCCCCCCACACACATTTCATTTCATTAGCCCCCCACACACTTCATTAGCCCCCCCCGCACACACTTCATTTCATTAGCCCCCCACACACATTTCATTTCATTAGCCCCCACACACTTCATTTCATTAGCCCCACACACACACACTTCATTAGCCCCCCACACACTTCATTTCATTAGCCCCCACACACACTTCATTTCATTAGCCCTCCCAACACACTTCATTTCATTAGCCCCCACACACACTTCATTTCATTAGCCCCCACCCGCACACTTCATTTCATTAGCCCCTCACACACTTCATTTCATTAGCCCCCCACACACAATTCATTTCATTAGCCCCCACACGCTTCATTAGCCCCCACACGCTTCATTAGCCACCACACGCTTCATTAGCCACCACACGCTTCATTAGCCACCCGCACACACTTCCTTTCATTAGCCCCACACACATTTCATTTCATTAGCCCCCCACACACTTCATTTCATTAGCCCCCCACACTTCATTAGCCCCCACACACACTTCATTAGCCCCCACACACACTTCATTTCATTAGCCCCCCCACACACCATTTCATTAGCCCCCCCACTTCATTAGCCACCCACACACACTTCATTTCATTAGCACCCCCGCACCCACTTCATTTCATTAGCCCCCACACACATTTCATTTCATTAGCCCCCCATACACTTCATTAGCCCCCCACACACTTCATTAGCCCCCCCACACTTCATTAGCCCCCCACACTTCATTAGCCCCCCACACTTCATTAGCCCCCCACACACTTCATTTCATTAGCCCCCACACACACTTCATTTCATTAGCCCCCACACACGTTTCATTTCATTAGCCCCCACACACTTCATTAGCCACCCGCACACACTTCATTTCATTAGCCCCCCCGCACACACTTCATTTCATTAGCCCCCACACACATTTCATTTCATTAGCCCCCACCACACACTTCATTTCATTAGCCCCACACACTTCATTAGCCCCCCCACACTTCATTAGCCCCCCCCACACTTCATTAGCCCCCCCACACTTCATTAGCCCCCCCACACTTCATTAGCACCCCACACACTTATTTCATTAGCCCCTCACACACACTTCATTTTATTAGCCCCCACACACACATCATTTCATTAGCCCCCACACACTTAATTTCATTAGCCCCCACACACTTCATTTCATTAGCCCCCCACACACACTTAGCCCCCGCACACTTCATTTCATTAGCCCCCACACACAATTCATTTCATTAGCCCCCACACACTTCATTAGCCACCCGCACACACTTCATTTCATTAGCCCCACACACTACATTAGCCCCCCCACACTTCATTAGCCCCCCCACACTTCATTAGCCCCCACACACTTCATTTCATTAGCCCCCCACACACACTTCATTTCATTAGCCCCCCCCACACACATTTCATTTCATTAGCCCCACACACACTTCATTAGCCCCCCCACACTTCATTAGCCCCCCCACACACACTTCATTTCATTAGCCCCCACACACACTTCATTTCATTAGCCCCCCCCACACACATCTCATTTCATTAGCCCCCCACACTTCATTAGCCCCCCACACACTTCATTTCATCAGCCCCCCACGCACTTTATTAACCCCCCACACACTTCATTTCATTAATCCCCCACATTTAATTTCATTAATCCCCACACACTTCATTTCATTAACCCCCACTCACTTCATTTCATTAGCCCCCACACACACTTCATTTCATTAGCCCCCCACACACTTCATTTCATTAGCCCCCCCCACACACTTCATTTCATTAGCCCCCCCACACACTTCATTTCATTAGCCCCCCCACACACTTCATTTCATTAGCCCCCCCACACACTTCATTTCATTAGCCCCCCACACACTTCATTTTATTAATCCCCATACACACTTTATTTCAGTAACCCCCACACACACTTCATTTCATTAACCCCACACACTTCATTTCATTAAAGCCCCCACTCTTCATCTCATTAACCCCCTCCCACATTCTTCGTTTCATTAAAGTCCCCCTCTTCATTTCATTAAACCCCCCACCGTTCGATTCACAGGGAGATGGGAGGGTCCTGCGTGCCACCTCTCTCCTCCGCGTGGCATCTGCATGTGGTGGAGGCAGCGCGCTGGGAGGAAGTGACATCATATGATCCCTTCCTCCCAGTGTCGCAGCGCACGTAGCAGGCAGCTGCAGGAGGTCTTGTGGCAGCGCTCGGCAGCCGGTGATTCAGACACCGGTGGTCGCGGGCGGCAGGTCACACTGAGTGGCAGGTCCCACAGGTCAGCCACCCCCTGGAAACTGCCACCAAAATACACCACTGGCTTGGCTGCTGGGCCCCACTCACTGTGGGCGCCATAGCACCTACGTGGGTCGTCAACGGTGGTGGATCTGCCATTGGCAGGGAGTAATTAGCGCTTGTTATCCTAAGTCCTGTTAATTATGCCAAGATGCGGTGATAAGTGATATGACTTCGGCAGAATCAGCAGTAGCAGAAACCCCACCAAAAATCAAACACTCACCGCTCATCCCGCCGTGGGAACGGTGGCCCGATCTGCCTTTTCTAGCCCCCAGGGGCAGAGTGAGGTTGGGTAAAAAAAGTCCCCAGGCTCCCTCCGCGAATCACACAACCGCCCAGCAGGATCACACGAGAGACAACATGCTGCAGGTCCCTTCATTGTCTTCTCTACCCCTTCAGGATCCGATTAAAAATACTAACGCTCACATTCAAAACCCTCAACGATGTAACACCTCCTTACATGTCTCCATTATTGCACAAACACATCCTGTCTAGATCACTCCAGTCAGCAGAAGACCTCCACCTGTCCTCTGGCTCAACCTGCACAACTCTTCGCCTTCAAGACTTCAAGGATAATTCTGGCCCTGTGGAATGTCCTGTTTCATCCTATAAGACTCTCCCCGAATCTTCAACCTTTAGGAAATCCCTTAAAACCCAGCTCTTTAGATTGACATTACTGATGCGTTCTATCCCTCTCCTCGCCTTCCACCACATCATGATTGTGACCCTTTCCTTGTCCCTACTGTTTCTGTACCACTAGTGCTTGTGATCCTGACGACCTATAAAACTCCTCGGGCAATATTACAAAGTTGGTGCTAACTTAACCAGAGCTGTTGTAAACTAACCAGAGCCATTATAGGGCTACATTACATTATTTGCGCTAAACGGGGATGCTAAGGAGAAAAATCTGCGTCTGCAGATAATGTGCACCTGCAGCTTTCTCCTTTGTGCCCGTTTTAGCATGGAATTACAATGTAGGCGCTAGAAAAGCTGCCTGCATTGTTAACGGGCAATAAGCCCCGGGTTGCGTGCAACAGCGCTAAGTGCCGCCGCATGCATCCTCTCCATGTTGTCCATTGAGAAAGACCCTGGTGGTCACGCGAGGCGAGATCCGGCAGGTTGGCGTAGTGATCCACAGGCAGAGACTGGGGGACTTTTCCCCCTAGTATCTCCCTGCTCCTGCTGGACGGAAGAGGTGGTTGGAGCCACAGTCCTCGCCGCGGGATAGGAGGTGAGTATCTGAATTTTTTTGGAGGGTTTTTGGCTGGTGCTGACGGATTCTGCACCAGCGGAATTCGTTAGCACCAAGTCCTGGCTGTGGTTAACGTTTTGCTAACCAGAGCCGGACGTTAATCAGCGTTAGGACTTTGTAATCCTAACGCTGATTAACGCTTTGCGCTCCCCATGATAAGTATAGGGAGTACGAAGTACAGTAACCTCGTGCTGAAAAGCACAAGATACCAAACGCTAACGGACAGGGCCGCCATCAGGGCATTACGCCCAATACTGCCGTAAGGGGCCCGGGCCCGGCCGCCGGGGCCTGGGGGGAGGATCCCGGGCCCCCGACGGCAGCGGCGTCGCCCTTTAACAGCTCCGGTATCGGACTCGATGAGTCCGAATCCGGAGCTGTGTCCCTGCTGCTGCTGCAGGAGCCGGAGGAGACTGAGACACTGTGTCTCCTCCGGCTCCTGGCAGCTTCACTTCCTGGCTGGGCGGGGCCAAGCAGCGTGTGAGGGGCCTCCCAAGCACGTTGCTTTGGCTCCGCCCCTCCACTCAGTGAAGCTGCGCGCCGGAGCTTGAGGGGCCGGGAAGAAGACCAGAAGAAAAGAAGAGAAGATTAAAGAAAAGGTGAAGAAAAGAAGAGCTGAAGACAGAAGAAAAGAAGATAGAAGACAGCGAGTGGTGAGCCAGGGCCCAGACCCTAAGACCCAGGGCCCAGACCCCAGGCCAGGACCCAGACCCCAAGGCCCAGACCCCTAGGCCCAAACCCAGACCCCTAGGCCCAGACCCCTAGGCCCAGACCTCTAGGCTCAGACCCAGGGCCCAGACCCAGGACCCAGACCTCTAGGCCCAGACCCCAAGGCCCAGACCCCAAGGCCCAGACCCAGGGCCCAGACCCCAAGGCCCAGACCCAGGGCCCAGACCCTAGGGCCCAGGGCCCAGGGTCCAGACCCCTAGGCCCAGGGCCAAGGCCCAAACCCAGGGCCCAGACCCCCTAGACCCAAACCCAGGGCCCAGACCCCAAGGCCCAGACCCAGGGCCCAGACCCTAAGCCCAAACCCAGGGCCCAGACCCCAAGGCCCAGGACCCAGACCCCAAGGCCCAGACCCAGGGCCCAGACACTAGGGCCCAGGGCCCAAACCCAGGCCCAGACCCCAAGGCCCAGACCCCAAGGCCAGACCCAGGGCCAGACCCCTAGGCCAAACCCAGGGCCCAGACCCCTAGGCCCAAACCCAGGGCCCAGACCCCTAGGCCCAAACCCAGGCCCAGACCCAGGGCCAGACCCCAAGGCCCAGACCCCAAGGCCCAGACCCTGGGCCCAGACCCCCTAGGCCAAACCCAGGGCCCAGACCCTAAGGTCCAAACTCAGGGCCCAGACCCTAAGGCCCAGACCAAGGCCCAAACCCCAGGGCTCAGACCCAGGGCCCAGACCCTAAGACCCAGGGCCCAGACCCCTAGGCCCAAACCCAGGACCCAAGGCCCAGACCCCAAGGCCCAGACCCTGGGCCCAGACCCCCTAGGCCCAAACCCAGGGCCCAGACCCAAGGCCCAGACCCAGGGCCCAGACCCAAGGCCCAGACCCCCTAGGCCCAGACCCTAGGGCCCAGACCCTAAGACCCAGGGCCCAGACCCATAGGCCCAAACCCAGGGCCCAGACCCCAAGGCCCAGACCCAGGCACTAGGGCCCAGACCCAAGGCCCAGACCCCAAGGCCCAGACCTGGGCCCAGACCCCCTAGGCCAAACCTAGACCCCTAGGCCAAACCCAGGACCCAAGGCCCAGACCCAAGGCCCAGACCCTGGGCCAGACCCCCTAGGCCCAGACCCTAAGCCCAGACCCCCTAGGCCCAAACCCAGGGCCCAGACCCTAAGGCCCAGACCCAAGGCCCAGACCCAGGGCCCAGACCCCCTAGGCCCAAACCCAGGGCCCAGACCCTGGGCCCAGACCCCAGGACCCAGACCCAGGGCCCAGACCCCAAAGCCCAAATACAGACCCAGGGCCCAGACCCTAGGGTCCAGACCCCATACCCAAGGCCCAGACCCAGGGCCCAGACCCCAAGGCCCAGACCCAGGGCCCAGACCCCAGACCCTAGGGCCCAGACCCCAAGGCCCAGACCTAGGACCCAGACCCCAAGGCCCAGGGACCAGACCCAGAGACCAGGGCCCAGGCCAGACCTCAGGGACCAGACCTCAGGGCCCAGACCTCAGGGACCAGACCCCAAGGCCCAGTCCCAGGGACCAGACCCAGGGCCCAGACCCAGACCCAAAGGCCATCATACACAGCCCGTTTCTGTGAGATTTATTGCTGTGGATTCTGTGATATGTTCAGACACACCGCTCATTACTGTGAGTTTTATTGTTGTGGATACTGTGATAAGCTAATACACACTGCACATTACTGGGAGTTTTATTGCTGTGGTGCTATGTTATGTCCTTTTTTTTTTGAAGGGGGAGAAAAGCTGTTAGACTTTGAGGGGGGGCCCTGGGGGGCCCCATCGTGAGGTTTAGTAAGGGGCCCCATCATTTCTGATGGCTGCCCTGCTAACGGATTTCTTAATGTAACGTTCTGGGTCCCTGGCGCCCCCTCTGGCTGATGTGAACTTTGCAGTCATGTTCTGGACTTTCATTTCCTCCTTGGATTTTCCAGCCCTGGATTCACACCTGGACTCAATTGTTCGTTGCGCTGCCTCATTTTGATCTAAGCTCACTTGATTCTACCTCATTCAGACTCTGTCTTTCATTGCTATTGCATCGAGGTTAGGTGTAGTTCTGTTTTGAGATTTTCTGTCTGCATTCTGGTTTATGTTCGTGATTCTAGTTGTTATTCTGCTTAAGATCTCCTGTCTGCATCTGGTTTATTTTCTTGATTTACGCTCATTTCTGTTTTATGTTTCTGGTCTGATATTGTTTCTAGGTTGTATTCTGGTTCATGCTTATGTCTGTTATTTATGTTTTAATTTCATGTTCTTTCTCTAGTTTAAATCAGGTTTATGTTCTTGCTTATGTTGCTCTAGTGTATAGTCCTCTTATGTTGTTTTGATATTAGTTAGCTGTTTCTTGCGATTCATTTCTGTTTTGGTTTCATGTTCTGGTATTGTGATCTTGCTCTAGTTAGGTTTATTTATAACCAAAATAAACACATTTGTTTTTCTGTTTTATAGCGGTTTTCATGTCTGTATTCTTGCCAAGTCACCGCGTATCTAGCTCACACCCTTTCTACACCATGTCAGGCCAGGTCCCACATAACACTTAACCCATTAGCGTTTGGATTGTAATATGTTCTGCCCGCATTAGGGCCACCAGGGCTAAAGTTAAGGCTCACGCGGGTGAGCGCTAACGTTAGCACCAACTATGTAATGTAGCCCATAGTCTACGGAGTTGTTAAGTTCACAGCAGCTCTGGTTACGTTCGCACCAGCTTTGCAATACGGCCCATCGTCTTCCTCTAACCCAACTTCTGTAGACTGTAAGCTCCTCCGAGCAGGACCCTCTACACCTCTTGCTTCCTAGGTTTGGTTAGAATTTTGTCTCACTCCCCGTTGGATTTTGAAAAGGACTGCAGAAATTGCTGGCGCTATACAAATGTTAATAATAATAATATTAGTGAATCATTTAAATGGCCTTACCTTCTGCAGCACAGACAGCTGTACATATTGCAATTAATAAGGCAAGTCTTAACCTGCAATAGAACACAGAAAATGTAATTATCACGTATATCAATTTATATTCATAAAGAAACAGAAGTGAAATCATTGACTAAATAGTTCTATTTCAACATAAACAGTCAAATAATTTCAGGAAAAACAAATTTGCATTATTTAACTTAGGCATTTTTTATTCTTTAAAATTGTATATATAATTATATATATCTTTAACAAACTTGGGCAAAAAAAATATTTATTCTAGCTACCTATAGACTAAAACATCACTTACAAGTGCAATTTATGCATTATGGAATTAGGCTTTTACAGGGTTATTCAAAGAGATCCGAATTGTGGCTGAAAGGTAACCGAACATTGAAATTCAGTGTACGGTTCCCTTTCTTGGCCATTCAGCTATTCAGAGAGCAGGCAGTTTGCCAAATCCTGGCGATATGCCTGCACATACGGTGCCTGTTCGGTGCCTGTTCGAGGGCAGTGAATCCCCATAGAGAAGCAATGCTTCGTCTATTCAGAGAACACAACCCAGCAGTGAAAGGTTCCCGAAATGCCCTGCCATTCGGTGGTTTAATTTGGCAGGTTTATTCAGGAGAATCCCATAGGCTTCAATGTTAAAAATATTCCCGTTTTAATTCAATATCTAATAAACCGTTCATTATAAAATTCTGCAGTAAAGAGTATCTTTATGTATAGTTTTTTTAGGATCTTTTAGGCATTTTTCAGGATTTTTTTAATCGTTTTTTCTTTTTTCTGTAACAGCCTTTTTTATTATCATTCATTGGATTTTATATGTAAATTTCAGACATTTTCTTTCAGTACAGCATTTCACTTTTCAAACATTCAAGCGCACGTTTTTTTTTTCTTCACTCCATTCGTCTGCAGTGTCTGCTTTTTCCAACGGCTGCTCTGTGCTGTGATCGGCGGCTAGACGGGTTTCTCCGGTGTGTTCGGCGGGGTTAATCCAGATGTTTTTGCGGCTTTCGGTGTGCGTTCACCAGGTTTTTGCATTGAGTGTTCGGCAGGTTTGCAGCGGCTTCTCCCTGTACTACGACGGCCCTGTGGTGCTTGCTGAATACACCGCAGGGTCGCGGAAATGGGATCGCCAAATCGCACCGAATTGAAGAGAACGAAAAGTCACCAAACATGCAGTGACTTTTCGATTCTCTTTGAATAACCCTGTTTGTATTTTGTTCCTCAAAATAGACTTGCAAAATTCAATCTGAATTTAAAAGTATAACAAATTCTGATACTGAAAAATTATTTCCTCTCACTGTATGAAGCAAAATCCTTAACCTAATTATAAAACAAGCAAAAATAGTAGGGATGCACCGATAGTCCGATACTAGTATTGGTATCGGTGCCGATACTGGCATTTGAACGAGTACTTGGTAGTCGTGCAAATGGCCCGATACCTCCCCCTGTACTGGAAGCCAGCGCTGGGCCGGCTTGCCGGTATCCGCGGAGCTGGGGAAGCTGGCCGCATGAATGAAAAAGCACTTGGCCAGCGCTCCCCTCTGGCGGGCCGCATTACTTACCCAGCGGAGGGTCCGGTCGCAGGGCTGTGACGCGATCACGCGGCCGCCGGGCACCTCTGTGACGCTGTCTCCAGCTGAGATTCGCGGGAGATCTCAGCTGGAGGCAGGCAGAGGTGGCCGGCGGCCACGTGATCGCGTCACAGCCCTGCGACCGGACCCACCACTGGGTAAGTAATGTGGCCCGCCAGAGGGGAGCGCTGGCCAAGTGCTTTTCCTGCATGTGGCCAGCTTCCCCAGCATTTGGTCTGAGGTCTGGTATGTCAGATATGTCTATCTATCTCTGGTCTGAGGTCCATATGTCTGGTCTGAGGTCTATGTAATATATGTGTGTGTATGTATATATATATATGTATGTCTGGTCTGAGGTCTGTAATATATATACTTGTATGTATATATACATACACACATGTATATACATACATGGGTATGTCTGGTCTGAGGTCTGTGTAATGTATGTATGTATGTACATGTATCTGAGTGGGTACATGTTAGGAATGAGTCGAACACCCCCGAGTTCGGTTCGCATTCAAACTCGAACTTTTCAAAAGTTCTAACTCGAACACGAACTCAATACAAGTCAATGGGACTCAAAGTTCGATTTTTAGAGTGCCCCCCGAGAGGGCATATATGCTAGATATTTGCCATAAAAGGTGTATGGGGGTCCGGGTAGTGCCCTGGGGGACAGGAAACAAGGACAAAAAGTTTAAAAAAAAAAACATTTTTAAAAGGGACAATGAGTTTTCCACGAAATAAGGGTTAAAAATAAAAACCAGAATTCCTTCAAATATCGTGCCTAGGAGGTCCCCATAACCTGCCCGTGAAGTGGCGGATTTCTAGGATGTATAGAAACATTTAAAAACAATGTCCGGGTCCGGGTAGTGCCCTGGGGGACAGGAAACAAGGACAAAAAGTTTAAAAAACAGACGTTTTTAACCCCGTCACTGCTTACGACGTGTGGGACACGTCCTCAGTTAATCCCGCTGTATGCTGATGCTGATGTCAAGTTCCTCCCGACGTAAATAACTTTATCGCTCCATGCGCGATGACGTCATTTCCGGGCGACCCCCGGCAATGCCGGGAGATCGCCTGGAAGGGAGGGGGGGTCCGTTCGGATCCCTCTCCCTCCCGATCGGGAGGTCCCACAAAAAAAAGCCAGGCACTGCTTAAAAGGGGAGAGTCTCCCCATTTAAGCAGTGCCTGGCTTTAAGGCTAAGGTCAGACTAACGCAGTATTAACGTGCGTTTAGCCGCACTAAATCACGGCAGCACTAGCAGCAAATTACGTCCAATGCCGGGCAGCATACGAAGAACGGCCGCACAAAATTGCGGCTGCGCAACGCAAGTGGCAAACTAACGCATTTTTTAGAGAACGTCAAACCCCTAGTACTAGTGCTGCGTCCACTAGCGGCATGTGTGTGTGATTAGGAGACGTCAGACGCTGCTAATGTCCGGCCAATATCACGTCCAGACGCAAAAAGTGTTTTATTAATAACCGTACGATATCACGGACGAAAATGTGCATCGTATGACCGCTATCGCGTATTGCATGAAAAAATGCATCCATTCGTTTGAACGCACTTTTTCATGGACAACGCAAAAAATGCGTTAGGCACCGGGTCGCACTTCGGCGCCTTGCGGCGCCGAAGTGCGGCCTAGCTCTGGTGGGGGCCGCCATCTTGGATGGTGGCTCCACCCCTGGGTCCCCCCTCACTGCCTGACGTCCTCACGCATAGCGTGATGACATCAGATAGCCGGGTGGAACCCCTAGCTGCCCGGAATCCCCTGGTGGAGATATTGAGGTTCAAATGAACCCCCTATCTCCAGAACCGTGGCAGCTAGGGGGTCATGGAGGGTGTCAATTGAAAGACCTGAGCATGGCCTTTCGAATAATACCCAACGTGACCAGGAATAAAGTAAAAAAATTAAAATAAAAAACATGTATTTTTTGTGTGTTATTTTTATTAATGCAGCAATATTGTTCACATTTCAATTATAATGTGAACAATTATGCTGCACTAATGATTTTTTTCTATGGTGTGCGTTTGCTAAAAATAACATAATTCCCCCCAAAAAATTTAATAAGTCGCCATTTCTAATTTTTTTACAAGCGCACCCCATAGAAAATATAACCGCAAATGTTCATGTGATAAAAGGTGAAAAAAAAAACACTTTACACGCTGCAGATGATTAAAAATTCAAGTTTTATTGCATGTTTTGTTATAATATACAGGCAGAACATGACGTATACATATAAAAATGATATATTATGAATCTGCTGAGTCTTCCGGAAAGAACGATATATAATATGTCTGGGTCGTATAATAAAATGTGGCTTCAAATCGCGTTTAAACATGAGCGAAAGCGGTAAAAATTAGCTCAGCACACAGCGGTGAAATGCCTCAGCAGTGAAAGGGTTAAAGGAACTGAGTTTCCATAAAATAAGGGTTAAAAATAAAAACAAAAAATTCCTTCAAATATCGTGCCTAGGAGGTCCCCATAACCTGCCCGTGAAGTGGCGGATTTGTAGGATGTATGGAAACATCGCCATCACAGACCCACACACGATACCTGGCACTGCCAGTCTGCATACAATGTATCAAATTCATGAGACCGGACTAATTAGAAGCACATGTTATTTCCAAACCCTAATTAAACACCTGTTTACGCCGTTTGAGAGCACAGGTCATTTAGAGGTGAGACTCTTTGCACCTAGACATTAGTTTTTAATTCAATATCTAATAAACCGTTGCTTATAATATTCTGAAGTAAAGAGTCTCTTTATTTCTAGATTTTTTAGTATTTTTTAAGCATTTTTTTCCTTTTTTCAAATTATTTTTTTTCGAACTCGAACCGAACACGCCAAAAAGTTTGAAGTTTGCGAACGGCCAAAGTTCGAATCGAACTCCGAACTGATCGAACAGCACATCCCTAGTACATGTATCTGAGTGGGTATACATTTATCTGAGATGAGGTGTGTGCAAGGGGTAAATGGGGTTTGTGGCCATACATTTCAATATAAATCTGGACAGGTTTTCGGCAAAATCCTAAATTATTTATTGGAAGCGTCACATGATACCTTAAATAAAAATATCGGTACTCGGTATCGGTGAGTACTTTAAAAAGTATCGGTACTTGTACTTGGTCCTAAAAATGTGGTATCGGTGCATCCTCTAAAAAATAGTAACCCTAACCATAAACCAAGCTTTAACACTAAACATATACAGTAAGCCAAATGTGTGCACAGCCCATTTCATTAGGATGGCCACCCATGGAACGTTTATTAATTACATAGCTGTGCTTGAATAATTTTAAACAAAACAGTTATTTTTAGTTAGGAGTAACCAATGTTTATGCCGTGAAACAAAGATGATGGGAAAAAGGAAGCTCATCATTTTTTGGGGAACCCGTGGGTACATCCCAACAAATACCAGTTGCTGGGAATGTTAAGAACCCCAGGCAAGAGAAGAAGGCGATCAGAGGAAGTAGAGGAGGGGGAAATAGATGAAGGGATCGAATACTATGGAGCCCCATTCAAGCAAAGGAAATAAAAAATGGGATCTTTAATTTATCCTCTAAGGAAATAAAAAAAAGAGGCTAATTTATTTATTTATAAAGGATTTTACCAGGAAAGATACATTGAGATTTCGCTCGTTTTCAAGTATGTCCTGGCTGGGTTCAAGAACATCGAATTGTTACAGAAATACAAAGTAATAAAATGCAAGATATTAACACAAAACAAATATACAGATTAACAGAAAATAAATATGTAGGAAATAAAGTCATTATGTCACTTGTTTACAGGTGCATTCCGTATTGAGGTATGTTAATAGGGAATTCTTAAGGGTCTTTAGACTGGGGGAAGATTTGATGGCATCTGGGAGGTTATTCCATATTTGTGGTGCTCTGTAGGAAAATGAGGATCAAGCCACTTTCTTTTTGTATTGTGGTATTGCAGGTAAGGTGCTGCTCCTGGTTATAGGACGAGGGAACTGCTAATATTCTCTCTAGGGGATTCAAATTGCCCCAAGTAGTAAATCCAAAGAGTTTGACTTATTAATGGATGTTCAAAATTTTGCTAGGAAATTAACAGTAAAAAGTTTTTTCTAAAAAAAGATCATCCAATAGAAAATGCGATAGAAATACAGGATGAGTTCAGCCATACTAAATTGAAACCACCCTCCAAGTTTTATTCTAGTTTTAGTAAAGGAGAATTTTTAACCGTATTTGTAAATATGGTTATGCATGATTTGGATAAATTAAACTATAAAGAAACTAGATACCCTAATGTGACATATAAGAAGAATTAACTATCAATCAATTACAAAAACAAAAAGATATAATTATCAGACAAGCCGATAAAGGTGGAGGGGTAGTTATACAAGATAGAGAGACCTATATGGGAGAAGCACTACATATTGTGAAGGATACAGAAACGTATGAACTTCTAGCGGGGGATCCAACACAAAATTATTTAAGTGAAATTAAAATACTCTTGAAAGAGGGTTTAGATAGAGGAATTTTAACTAAGAATGAGTATGATTATCTATTCATAGAACATCCAACATCCATTCACTCAAAATACATAAACAACTAGACAATCCACCGGGTAGACCCATTATTATGAAGTCTGAGATTTGTAAATTATCTGTTCGACAAACTCAGGCTATAACGGTTACAAAGCCACTGCCACAGAAGCCTCCTAGGAGCAGCAGATGGACTACTGTAGGATCTGGTAGACTTAGAGTTGTGGATAGAAGGCATGTCCCACAGTCTGTGGCTCTTCTTAATTCTTTTGAGGCACTTTCAGAGTGTAGTGGTAAGACAGAAGGAGGCTCAGACACCATAGTTGTGGAACCACCATCCCCTATGCCTAAGGTATGCAAGACTGCAACCAAGGACAAAAAGGAAAAGGTGGGACTTGATAGAAGGCAATTGTTGCTGGGTGATTCTATCATAAGAGGTGTTGAGCTGGAGAGTAGTGGTTTGGTGAGATGTCTTCCTGGGGCAACTGCTCGTAGAGACAGGAGACGTATTCTCAATATTGTCAAACAAGCAAAGCAGGAAGGGGAAGTGGACGTTCTAGTCCATCTAGGGACAAATGACTTGGCTATCAATGAGGTTTCTGAGATTAAGGAAGATTTTTGTGTTCTTGGAGGTGAAATACAGCAGATTGCTTCCACTGTGTCATTCTCTGAAGTTCTGCCTGTGCATAACATTCAGGATAGGCAGATGCGCACTAGGGAATTTAATTTGTGGCTTCGGGAATGGTGTCGGGAGCAAGGATTTGGCTTTGTGTCCCATGATAGCTCTAATTGGAGCAGAAAGGAACTGTATAAAAAAGATGGTTTGCATCTTACTCATAGGGGAAGATATGTTCTCAGTGAGCAGTTCAAAGGTTTCACAAAGGAATATTTAAACTAGGAGGGGGGGACAAAAGGGTGAAAAACAATCTGCCCGATTGTCCCCCAAAACTAAATCTGAGGGTGCAAGCAACATGTGGGGTAAAAAATGACAAGCTCAGAGTCGTGTCTATAAATGCTCGCAGTTTAGTCAATAAAATCAATGAACTGGAGGCAATGATGGCAGCTGAAAAAGTAGATTTAGTGGCGGTTACTGAGACATGGTTCAGTGAGAAAAATAGCTGGGACATAACAATACCGGGGTACTCTTTATATAGAAAAGACAGAAAAGGTAGGAAAGGAGGAGGAGTGGCCCTGTATGTGAAAAACAACATAAAAACGAACCAAATAAAAGTGAGCGAGGTGAACATAGAGTCAGTTTGGGTTACGCTAACATTTGGCAATCATACAGTAGCTCGTGTACGTGTGATCTATAGACCCCCTGGACAAGTAGAAGAGCTAGATAATATGCTGTCTGAGGAAATAGCCAAATTGACAATGAAGGGGGAAGTTATTATCATGGGGGACTTTAATCTTCCTGATGTGAACTGGAAAACCAAAATAGCTGGGTACAAATATTCTAAACTCCCTACTGGGATTATCTCTAACACAAGTAGTTGAGGAGCCCACCCGTAAAGAGGCCATATTGGATTTAATACTCACAAATGGAGGTTTGGTATCAGACGTTGTAGGTGAAAATTTGGGATCTAGTGATCACCAGTCAGTGTGGTTTAATATAAGAACAGGGATGGAGCTGAAGCACACAAAAACAAAAGTTTTAGACTTTAAAAAAAACAGATTTTTCTAAAATGAGATTTTGTGTGAAGGAGTCATTATCAGACTGGAGGAGTTTAAAGGGAGTCCAGGAGAAATGGGTTTAAAGGAGGCATTATTGAAGGCCACAGACAATTGCATTCGGCTTGTTAGCAAAAACAAAAAAGGGAAGAAACCACTGTGGTACTCTACAGAAGTGGCCAAAATAGTGAAGAACAAAAAGCTAGCATTCAATAATTATAAAAAAAGTCAGAGTGAAGAAGATAGGCAAACCTATAAGATTAGGCAGAAAGAGGCAAAGCAATTTATAAGAGCTTCCAAAGCACACGCAGAAGAGAAAATAGCTCAGTCAGTAAAAAAGGGGACAAAACATTTTTTAGATACATAAACGAGAAAAGAAAAGTAAAACAAGGATTAGTTAGATTAAAAACAAAGGAAGGAAGGTATGTAGAAAAGGATAAAAGTCTCGCTGACTGCCTCAATGAATATTTTTGTTCAGTCTTTGCAGAAGAAAAGGAAGGAAAGGGACCTCAGTTAGGAGGAAACACTAAAGAGACATTTACATATGAGTTTACAGAGGAGGAGGTTCTACAGCAGCTGTCTAAAGTAAAAACAAATAAGTCAATGGGGCCTGATGGGATCCACCCTAATTTATTAAAAGAGCTCAGTGGTGTAATAGCAAAACCGTTAACAGATTTATTTAACCAATCCTTGTTAACGTGAGTCGTCCCAGAAGACTGGAAATTAGCAAATGTTGTGCCCATTTACAAGAAGGGTAGTAGGGAGGAATCGGGGAACTATAGGCCAGTTAGTCTTACGTCAGTAGTGGGGAAATTAATGGAAACTATATTAAAGGAAAGGATTGTTGAACATCTAAAAACACATAGATTACAGGATCAGAAACAACATGGGTTTACCTCAGGGAGATCATGCCAAACTAATCTTATTGATTTTTTTGATTGGGTAACAAAAATAATAGACGTGGGTGGTGCAGTAGACATTGCTTATTTAGATTTCAGTAAGGCTTTTGGTACTGTTCTGCATAGAATGCTTATCAATAAATTGCAATCTTTGATCTTGGATTCCAATATTGTTGAATGGATTAGGCAGTGGCTGAGTGACAGGCTAAAGAGGGTTGTGGTAAATGGAGTTTATTTGGCGCAAGGTCTTGTTACCAGTGGGGTAGCTCAGGGGTCAGTACTTGGACCCATTTTCTTTAATATTTTTATTAGTGATATTGCAGAAGGTATTAATGGTAAAGTATGTCTTTTTGCTGATGACACAAAGATTTGCAACAGGGTTGACGTTCCTGGAGGGATCAGCCAAATGACAAATGATTTAGGTAAACTAAAAAAATGGTCGGAGCTGTGACAATTGAGTTTTAATGTGGATAAGTGCAAGATAATGCACCTGGGACATAAAAACCCAAAGGCTGAATATAGAATATTTGATACAGTCCTAACCTCAACATCTGAGGGTTGGGATTTAGGGGTTATTATTGCAGAGGATCTAAAGGCAAGTAGTCAATGTAATAGAGCAGCAGGATATGCTAGCAGAATGCTTGTTTGTGTAGGGGGAGGTATTAGCAGTAGGAAAACGGAAGTGCTCATACCACTGTACAGAGCAATGGTGAGACCTCACTTGGAGTACTGTGTGCAGTACTGGAGACCGTATCTCCAGAAGGATATAGACATCATAGAAAGAGTTCAGAGAAGGGCTACTAAAATGGTGTACGGCTTGAAGGAGAAAAGTTACCAGGAAAGGCTTAATGATCTTAACATGTACAGCTTAGAAAAAAGAGGAGACAGAGGAGATATGATAGAAACATTTAAATACGTAAAGGGAATCCACAAGGTAGAGGAAGGGAGTATATATAAAAGAAAACAAAGTAGCAAAACAAGAGGACATAGTCTTAGATTAGAGGGGCAAAGGTTTAAAAGTAACATCAGGAAGCATTATTTTACTGAGAGGGTGGTGGATACATGGAACAGTCTTCCAGTTGAAGTGGTAGAGGCCAAAACAGTGATTGAATTTAAGCAGTCATGGGATAGGCATAAGGCTATCCTAAACAAAAGATAAATCCAGGTAAAGTATCCATGTAATTGGGCGACTAGATTGGCCGAAAGGTTCTTATCTGCCGACATTTTCTATGTTTCTATGTTTCTATATGGGTCACACTAGACGTGACTTCATTATATACGGTAATTAATCATGTTAAAGGAGTTAAATTGGGAGGTAGGAAACATTTGGAACGACAATCCGTTTGGGGCGAACCTCGTGCTCTGGAAAAGAATCAAGATGATGTCATAGCCATTTGGAAAGGAGATAGAGAGACTCTGGATTTGTTCCTTGGATATTTTAACAAAAATAGTTATGGCTTAAAATTTACAGCAGAAATAAATTCCAATACCATAAATTATCTTGATTTAACGTGCTTTGTAAAAGATAATAAAATAGAAAGTAAAACGTTCTTTAAGCCTACAGATGGGAACAGCTACATTAAATATGATAGCTGTCATTATAAAAGATGGAAAGACAATATCCCTAAAAATCAATTGATGAGAATCCATAGAAATTTTTCAAATGTTGAGGACTATATACAGGTCCGGATTAAGATCTCTATGGGCCTGGAGCTGAATATTTTTGTGGGCTTTTTTCGTAATTTAGTGAAATGGCAACATATTTTAGGCTATTTAATATTGCATATATAAGTATATCTAAGCAGGTAGATACTGTTTGAGTAAATTTCCAAACTTCAATCATCACAGCGTGTAAAATTATTTTTTCATATTTTATCATCCAAACCTCTGGTTATATATTCTATAGGGAATTCTTGTTAAAAAAAAGAATGAAATGGGAACCTGTAACTGCATTTTTCTGAGAAAATATACAATTTTAGCCCAAAAATTTGGTATTTCCCATGTGCTTTGGATAATGGTGTTTTATGAATAGTACGACTATGAATAAAACACTGTCCTTGCTCCCAACGTGGGAAAGGAGACGGTAATGGCAGTGGTATTGCTAATTTTATACGTGACAAATGGACAATACCATCGCTCTGGAACAAAAAATAAAGTTTTTTGTTTTCTTTTTCTTTTAGATTTTACATTGTCATGTTTGGTATCAATGCAAAGGCCAGGCTCTGTCCTGTCTGACACAACACCTCAGTTGACCTTGCGAGGTGTAAAGATTAGTGGCGCAGGGTTCCAAATCCCCCCCAGTGCACTTCGCTGCATTGTGGCGGTTTAGGTTCTTGATGTAACAATTCATACTAATGGAGTGTACCATCAACTCCACGCTTGTTAGTGACATGAAAAATGAGATGTGAGTTACTGCAGCATCATTGTTCCCTTTGTAACTGAAAAACATTGCTGTGTTAGAAAGAAAAATAAAAAATAAAGAAATATTTATTATTTTATTTTTATTGTTACATAAAACCTGGTCATGTTGTGTATCATTGGAAAGGTCATTCTCTGACCTTTCCAGTGATACCTCACATGACCCTGTAGCTGCTATGGAGGTGGATATATAGTAGTCCAAATGCCCATCAATGCAGACAAGTTTATCTTTTCTGTGGGCCTATTCTGGGGCATGGGCCTGGAGCTGCCGCTCCATCCGCCCCTATGTTAATCCGGCCCTGACTATATAGACCAATCTGAAATTATTACAGAAAGGTTAAAAGCAAAAGAGTATCCAGAATCATTAATTTAAAAAACAAAAGAAGAAGTTGCATTGATGGACAGAAAAGATATGCTAGATGGAGGAAAGGTTGCAAAAATTAATGATGGTTATGGTTTGGCTTTTATAACTAAATATAATGATGATGCTGTAAACATTAAGAAGGTTATAAAAAAACATTGGCCTATTCTTAAACGTGACCCATATCAGGGAGATATTTTGCCAGAATGTTCAATTACTGTTTATCGAAGAGCAGAAAACCTTAGAACAAGACTAGTTCCGAGTGTTTGGTTTAACCCTAAAAAGGAGAAGAAATTAATGTTTGAGACACCCAATGGATTTTTTAGGTGTGGTAGATGATTTTAAGAGCACGAAAACAGGTAAAATATTTCAAATTAAACATTATATAAATTGTAAAAGTAAGAAAGCTATTTACCTGTTGGAGTGTAGATGTGGAGCACAGTATATTGGTAGGACATCTAGAACGCTTCATGTAAGGTTTATGGAACATTATTCAGGGATTCGCACCCATAAATTAAAACTTACAGGGTTATCCAAAGAGATTCGAATTGCTTGAGAAAGGTAACCGAACGCTGAAAATCAGCGTTCGGTTACCTTTCCTGACCATTCGGCTATCCAGAGAGCAGGCAATTCCCCAAATACTGTCGAATTGCCTGCACATACGGTGCCTGTTCGGTGCCTGTTCGAGGGCAGTGAAATCCCCATGAAAAAGCACTGCTTCGACTATTCAGAGAACACAAACCAGCAGTGAAAGGTTCCCCTAATGCCCTGCCATTCAGTGGTTTAATTCGGCAGGTTTATTCAGGAGAATCCCATAGGCTTCAATGTTAAAAATATTCCCGTTTTAATTCAATATCTAATAAACCGTTCATTATAAAATTCTGCAGCAAAAAGTCTCTTTATTTATAGATTTTTTAGGATACTTTAAGCATTTTTCTGAATTCTTTTAAAAAAAATTTAAAAGTCCGATTTTTTTTTTTTTTTTTTTTTTCAGTTTACTTATTTTTTTTGTAACAGCCCTCTTTATTATCATTCCCTGGACCTCCTGTGAAAATTTCAGACATTTTCGCTTAGTTTCTTTGCAAACAGCGTTTCATTTTCCCAGATTCATACAAATGGTTTTTCTAATTTATTCACTGCCTCCTCTACGTCACAGCTGCTTCGGCTCTGTGTGATTCGGCTCCTGTTCGGCTTTTTCGAAGGTTAATCCAGATGTTTTTGCTTGTTTTCAGCGTGCATTCGGTTAGTTTTCATCAGGTTTGCGGCAGCTTTTCCCTGCAATTCGGGGACCCTGTGGTGTTTGCTGAATACACCGCAGGGTCACCGAAATGGGATCGGCAAAAGGAACCGAATTGAAGAGAACGAAAAGTCACCGAACGTGCGGTGACTTTTCGAATCTCTTTGGATAACCCTGATAGTGTACCCCCTGCATTGTAATGGTTGTAATGGTTATTGTAATGGTTATTTAAATTTGAAGATTTTTTTTGAGTATAGGGATAGATCTAGTGGAACCTGATTGGAGGGGGTGTATGGCAATAAGATTAACCAAAAGAGAGACTGAGTGGATTTATAAATTGGGCACTATGGAAGGAAAAGGGTTAAACAATGAGATAGATGTATTGGCATTTATGGACTAACCTGGTTTCAGTTCACCTATTATTTTAGTACAATTTGTCTATTATGGCTTTTATTTTAATGCTATTAGTATTTTTTATGTTATGCTTACTCCTCAGGGCGTTTATACAATTGAAGAAATTTGTGCGTCTTTTCATATAAAAGAATTTTTAAATACACGTTAAAAATGTATAATAAATCTATTGTATGCATATGTGTGAATTATGAGGGGTTGTTTAAATATATGTGGAATATGAAATGGTTTGTTTAATACAGGCGATGTGGCTCGCGAGGAGGAAACCAGGAAGTAATGAGGTCACGGTCGCGGAGGAGGCAGCTGCGGACTTCGAGGGAGCGCAGGGAGAGGTGATGTATCCAGCGGCATCCCGAGTGATGCCCGGGGCTACCGCTTCCAACATAGGAATTTAACCTCCAAACCAAACTCGGGATGCCGCAGGGGGGGGGGCATACAAAACAAAACAATTGACCGTTTTCAGCAAGGAATTTTCCAAATACATAGACTGCCAGGTTAAAAAGAGAAGTGAAACTCAGATGTTCAGGAAATATGTTAAAGCATAAAATCTATGAAGAAACATGTAAAGAGAATTTTTTAATCTTGAATTATTCTATGTTTTTATATGTTAATTTGTGTAGTCGTGTGCTTCTATTTGATAGACTAACAGTATATCCTGTTGAAACGTCATGTAATACATACAAGACATTCAGGGTTATTCAGAGAGCACCAAAATGTCATTTCGGTGCCCTCTGATTCACTGCAATTCAGCGAGTCTGAATCACTGACAATTCAGCATTCACTGCAGGGACCCTGAAGTGTGGCAAATCGGCTGCTGAATGCCGACGCAAACCCCCCGGACAACCGCCAAATGTACCCGCAAACAGCCGATGACCCGCTGAACAGACCGCCTAATGCATCCGATGACTCGCCAAACAGACTGCCAAACAACACAGAAATAAAGCCAACAAGCCGCCGGACAGGTAGAAAGAAAAAATATATGCAACTTTAAAGAAGTGTTTAACAAAAAACTACTGAATGAAAATGCCTGAAAATTATATAGAAGGTCCTACGGATAATAACAAAAAGGTCTGTTGCAAAAAAAAAAATTACCACTATTTGTTTTCTTTATAAAAGGGGAAAAAGTTTTAGCCTAAAAAAGTCCAAAAAAAATGCCTAAAACATCCTGAAAAATAAATAAAAAGACTTTTTGCTGCAGATTAAAATAAACGGTTTATTAGATATTGAATTGAAACAGGAATATTTTTATCATCGAAACCTATGGGATTCGCCTGATTAAACCTGTCGAATGAAACCACTGAACAGCAGGGCATTTCACTGACCGCAGAGGACTGCGAGGGAGCACAGGGACAGGTATGTATTAGCTCGAGAGAGGCTCGGGGTTACCGCTTTCAGCATAGAAATTTAACCCCGAGCCACACTTGGGGAAAACCACTAGGGGGACAAAAAATGGTTCTGATTCTGACATATAAAATATATCAGAATCGGAACGCCAGGGAGGTTAAAAATAATAGATTTCGCTGAAAAAATCCCGAAGAATGACAAATATCCTAAAAAAATAGAATTTTTGTGGCAAAGTAAAATAAACGATTTATTAGATATTGGATTAAATCGGAATAGTTTTACATTGAAACCTATGGGATTCTCCTGATTAAACCTGTCGAATGAAACCATGGAACATCAGGGCATTTCACTGACATTTCTCTGCTGTTCAATGTGAATAGATGTACCATTGCTTCTCTATGGGGGATTTCACTGCCGCCGAACAGCACCATATTTCACTGCCACCGAACAGCATCGTATTTCACTGCTGCCGAACATGCACCGTATTTCAATATTTGGCGAACAGCACTGTATTTCACTGCCACCGAACAGGCACCGTATTTCAATATTTGGTGAACAGCCAGCTTTTGAGTAGTCAAATGGCCACGAAATTGGATCGTACGGGGAAAAATCCCCATCTCCATTCGTTGCAATTTCGGAGACAATTCGGCTCTCTTTCAATAACCTTTTTAGAATAGGGCCCCAAATATATGATACTCATTAAGTATTGTATGCATAGGCAATACATGAAGCTTCATAAAACAGATGTCTTTGAAAAGTAGCACTCAGCCAAAGCCAAATTCAAGAATGTTTTTTAAGTTGCTAAAAAGAGATCGCTATCATCCATTTAAAGAAGCAGAAGCACACATTACAAATTGATGATACTTGCCCTTTAACCTCTCAGTTCTCTTCAATCTCAGTCAGGCTCTCTTTGAATTCTGAGCATTCCAGATGCCAAGGCTGGTTTTACAAAGTCCCGCAAACTCATTCCAATGCACCTGAAATCCTCTTAAATACCTGAGCAATACTTTGCTATTTTATGGGTGTTTGGTGACCAATATCATATTGTGTGATATGAGCTCATCCCTCACTTACTTGATGAACACTGAGATTTCATTTAAAGTAAATGGAAAGCTCATATTATTACTTTCTTTGCTTGACTCTCAGCAGTAAAGTTACATTTTAAGCAAAATTTGACGGGAATATGAATATGTGCAGCGATTTAACAGAATCCAATATCCGCTTAGTGAACACATACAGGGTTATTCAAAGAGATTTGAAAAGTCACCGCACGTTCGGTGACTTTTCGTTCTCTTCAATTTGGTTCCTTTTGCCGATCCCATTTCGGTGACCCTGCGGTGTATTCAGCAAACACCACAGGGTCCCCGAATTGCAGGGTAAAGCTGCCGCAAACCCGACGAAAACAAACCGCAAAACCCGCCGAATGCACGCCGAAAACCCTCAAAAACATCTGGATTAACCTGCCGAAAACCACGGAAAAACCCGAGCAGGAGCCAATCACCCGCAGTGAAGCCGCCGGAAAAAGCCAAGAAAGCCGAGACAGCAGACAGAGTGCAGTGAATAAATTAGGAAAACAGTTTGTATGAATGTTTGAAAAGTGAAACACTGTTTGCAAAGAAACTACTGAGCGAAAATGTCTGAAATTTACATTTGAGGTCCAGGGAATGATAATAAAAAGGGCTGTTACAGAAAAAAATAAGTAAACTGAAAAAAAAAATACTTAAAATATCCTAAAAAGTCTATAAATAAAGAGACTCTTTACTGCAGAATTTTATAATGAACGGTTTATTAGATATTGAATTAAAACGGGAATATTTTTAACATTGAAGTCTATGGGATTCTCCTGAATTAACTTGCCGAATTAAACCACTGAATGGCAGGGCATTAGGGGAACCTTTCACTGCTGGTTTGTGTTCTCTGAATAGCCGAAGCAGTGCTTTTTCATGGGGTTTTCACTGCCCTCGAACAGGCACCGAACAGGCCCCGTATGTTCAGGCAATTCGCCAGGATTTGGCGAATTGCTTGCTCTCTGGATAGCCGAATGGCCAAGAAAGGTAACCGAACGCTGATTTTCAGCATTCGGTTACCTTTCTCAAGCAATTCGGATCTCTTTGAATAACCCTGATAGTGTTTGTGTAATTATGGCTACTCTTACTCTGTGCTTTCTATACTTAACATGGGGAGCGCAAGAAGTACAGTAAGCTCGCGCTAAAAAGTGCTTATACCGATTCGCTAATGGACATTAGGGATGAGCTGTTCGGTTCGATGTGTTCGGAGTTCGATTCGAACATCGCCAGTTCGTATGTTTGCGAACTTTGAACATTTCCGCGTGTTCGCAGCATGTTCGCCCACAATGGACCACAATGCACTTTTCCACTGGCCTGAAGCTTGTAATTGGCTACAGCCTGCACCTGACCACAGTTTTGCTGCAAGACAGATGCAAGACTATGCCAATCACGGCAAAGAGTCCTGATTGGGAAAATTTTGCCCAATCATGGGCTCACAGAGCTAAGTCCCGCAGCACACTATATAAGGCGTCCCTTGCAGCCCCAGCACGTGTTTTTTGAGAGGAGATTGTTGTGTTAGTGTGTGTTCTCACTGCCAGTCTGCCAGCAGCTATTGGGGGGTCTCACTTCTACAAAATATCTGGGAATTGTTCTAATCTTTGTGTTCTCACTGCCACCAAGTATTTTGGGGTCAGTCATTTATATAAAACATCTGGGAATTGTTGTAATCTGTGTCTTCTCACTGCCACCCATCAGGGGGTCTCACTGATTTATAGGAGGTTTCTGTGAATTTTAATCTGTGTCTTGTCACTGGCTGCCAGCTATCAGGGGGTCTCACTGAGTTATACCAGAGTTCTGGAAATCTTTAATCTTTATACCAGAGCTCTGTATATATTAATCTATATATCATTCACCATGTCAGAAAGACCAAAAAGGACAGGCAGACGCTCCCAGACACAGATAAGAGGGCAAGCAGCCTCTGTGTCGGGAGGCTGTGCCTCTGGTCGTCGTGGATGTGGTGCATCCTCTGCAGGGGCACGCTTGTCCTTTCTAACTGGTGCTGGCCGTCTTAAGCAGCAGCAACATACAGAGGATTTGGTGGATTGGCTAACCAGGCCATCCTCATCCTCCGAGTCCTCTGCCAGCCAGGCTTGTAGTGCTTTACAGTCGACCTCAGCTGTCAGAGCATCTAATGCAGCCTCCATGTCCACAGCTACTTCTGCCGTAGCCTCACTATCACACATGGAGGAGTCAGCTGAATTGTCTACAATGACAGTGACATGCTGCTTGAAGATACGCAGCAACTATAGTACTCTGATTCAATCTCTGAGGTTGAGGAAGGGAGTATAATCAACCTAGAGGAAGGGGGTACCAGTGACACACAAATAACTGGCACTGAATGTTGCCCCAGCAGAGCAGTTGCAGCATACTGCCAAGTTGGCTGCAGTGACGAGTAGGGATGAGCCGAACACCCCGAGTTCAGTTCAGACCCGAACTTTCCAAATGTTCGTGTCCGAACCCGAACTCGAACCCCATACAAGTCAATGGGGCTGAAAATTTCGGTTTTTAGAGTGCCCTCCAAGAGGGCATATATGCTAGATATTTGCCATAAAAGATGTATGGGGGTCCGGGTAGTGCCCTGGGGGACAGGAAACAAGGACAAAAAGTTTAAAAAAAAACGTTTTTAAAAGGGACAGTGAGTTTTCCATGAAATAAGGGTTAAAAATAAAAACAAAAAATTCCTTCAAATATCGTGCCTAGGAGGTCCCCATAACCTGTCCATGAAGTGGGGGATTTCTTGGATGCATAGAAACACTTAAGAACAAAAATATGACATTTCAAATAACGGTAAATGCTTTTCCTTTAGGCTAGGGTCAGACTGAGGCAGTGCGAACGCGCGTTCTGGCGCACTTAATCACGGCCGCACTAGCAGCAGATGCCGGGCAATGACGGCCAATATACGAAGTACGGTCGCACAAAAGTCCGGCTGCGCAACGCAAGTGGAAAATGAACGCATTTTTTCGAGAACGTTAAACCACTAGTACTGACGTACAGAGTGCGCTGCGTCCGCTAGCGGCGTGTGTGCGTGATTTGGAGACATCAGACGCTGCTAATGTCCGGCCAACATAACGTCCAGATGCAAGAAGTGTTTTATTGATGATCCGTACAAAATCACGGATGAAACTGCGCATAGTATGACCGCTATTGCGTATTCCGTGAAAAAATACGTCCATTCTTCGAACGCACATTTTCACGGACAACGTGAAAAATGCGTTAGTCTGACCCTAGCCTAACTATCCATAAACAACTGCTTGGGGCAGCAGTCTGTACGAAAAGAGGAGACATTTTCGGACACGCAGAAAGAGTTTACTGATTTTTTGGCGGTGAAAAGCAGAAGAATGACTGGAGAATGGAAAATTCTAGACCAAATAGCCGATTTGGAAAATGAGATAAATGGGAGAATTTTTCTGGTTTGGCTATTTTGACCTAGAATTTTCTCTTCAGTCATTCTCCTGAGTTTCACCTTTCTCTGAATAACCCTGTCAGGGTTATTCAGAGAGTGGTGAAAATCAGGAGAATGACTGGAGAATGGAAAATTCTAGGTCAAACCAGAAAAATTCTCCCATTTAGGCTGGGGTCAGACTAGCGAATTTTTAACGTGTGTTTAGGCGCACTTAATCACGGCCGGAATAGCAGCAAATGACGGGCAATGATGGCCAATATACGAAGTACGGTCGCACGAAAGTCCGGCTGCGCAACGCAAGTGGAAAATGAACGCATTTTTCAGAGAACGCAGAACCGCTAGTACGGACGTACAGAGTGCGCTGCGTCCACTAGCGGGGTGTGTGTGTGATTTGGAGACATCAGACCCTGCTCATGTCCGGCCAGCATAACGTCCAGACACCCAAAGTTTTCTGGTTTGGATCCGTAAAAAATCACGCACAAAAATACGCATCGTATGACCGTTTTCGCGCATTCCGTAAAAAAATATGGCAATGCGTTCGGACGCACTTATTGACGGTCACTGCGAAAAATGCGTTAGTCTGACCCTAGCCTTATCTCACTTTCCAAATCGGCTATTTGGTCCCGGATTGTTCGCTTTTCCTGCCATTCTCCTGGTTTTCACCTTTCTCTGAACAACCCTGAGAGAGAGGTGAAAGCCAGGAGAACTGGCAGGAGAAGAGAACAATCTAGACCAAATAGCCGATTTGGAAAGTGAGTTAAATGGGATAATTTTTCTGGTTTGGCTATTTCGACCTAGAATTTTCACTTCTCCAGTTATTCTCCTGCTTTTCACCGCTCTCTGAATAACCCTGTGAATGTTTAATCCCGAGGTGAAAAATAACATTGCTTTAGATGTTAAAAGCGGGCAATGAGGAAATTTTGTATTTTTTTCAAACACCAGTTAAATGCAGCATATTAGGAAGTTTTAGGAGGGAAATTAATTCTCAAATCTCAATCAGAAGCAGACACTACCCCACCCCCTTAGTACCTCAGTATAGTGTACAATGTATCAAATTGATTAGACCAGACAAAAAGACCTGGTGTTATGCCCGTTTGTGAACAGAGGTCATTTAGAGTTGAGAATCTTTCCACGTACACATTAGTTTTTAATTCAATATCTAATAAACCGTTGCTTATAATATTCTGCAGTAAAGAGTCTCTTTATTTCTAGATTTTTTTTTTATTTTTTTAAGCATTTTCTATACTTTTTTCAAAATTTCTTTTTTTTTTTCGAACTCGAACCGAACACACCCAAAAAGTTCGAAGTTCGCAATCTTTCAAACAACCAAAGTTCGGGTCGAACTCCGAACCGTCCGAACAGAACAGCTCATCCCTAGTGATGAGGAGATAGGGGGTGGTGACAATGATGAGGTCAATGGCTCCACCTGGGTGCCTGATCGAACAGAGGAGTCAAGTGAGGAGGAAGAGGCACAGCAAACATGAGGCACAACGTCCTCTATGACCAACCGTAGCACTAGCCAGTCCAAGGCATCAGATGTCAGAGCTGCTCAGGTGCAGAGCGCTGTTGTTCAAAGCACACATCCAGGAACTCTGCTGTCTGGGAGTTCTTTAAGAAATGTGCAGCAGACCGCACCATTGCTATTTGTAATCTATGTCAGATGAGGATCAAGCATGGGAAAGACACCGGACGCTTGGGTACCACGTGCTTGAGGTGACATATGACCACCTGCCACGCATCCCGTTGGCGCAACACTTTGCGTAGGTCCTCCTCCTCACCTGTCTCTACCCCCACTATATGTCCTGCCATGTCATTGACTCCAACCTCCACTGACAGGAATGATGTTACAGTAATGGATGTACCAGCTCATTCCTCACAATGTGACAGCATCCCATCATCTGAAGATTTACGCAGTCAGATTACGTTGCCCCAGCTGCTGCAGCGTAAGAAAAAATATAGTCCCAACCATCCCCAAGCACAGCGTCTAAATGCCAGCTTAGCAAAATTACTCGCATTGCAGCTGCTGCCTTTCCAGCTGGTGGACTCTGCTCCCTTCCGTGAATTTGCTGAATGTGCTGTACCACAGTGGCAGGTTCCAAAATGCCATTACTTTTCACGCAAGGCCATTCCAGCACTATACCAGCACATGGAAGACAATGTTATGGAGTCATTGGGAAAGGCAGTCAGCAGCAAGGTGCACGTGACTTTAGACACATGGTCCAGCAAGCATGGACAGGGCCGTTATATTTCCTTCACGGCACACTGGGTAACTCTGATTGCAGCTGGGAGGGATCCAAGACAGGGCTCTGTGCTGGAGCTTGTTCATTCACCACACCTCCAGAAAGCTGCTTGTATGAGGTCTGTCTGCTCCACCACCACCTCTCCCTCTTCCTCCTCCTCCTTCTCTGTCTCTGGCGAAGTGGCAGTTAAGTGCCAGGGGCTACACAATGGCTCAAGCAAAAAGATGGTCCACCCTTGCACTCTTCCACAATACCACAGAGGGGTTACTGTTTGATGGCACTTGCTGGCCTGGCACCAAAAGCACAATATCTGGGTGCACTGACGCCTTTACCAGTTTCATATTTTTTTTAATATAGGACCGCATGGTCCACCCCTGCACTCTTCCACAATACCACAGAGGGGTTACTGTATGATGGCACTTGCTGGCCTGGCACCAAAGCACAATATTTGGGTGCACTGCCACTGACGCCTGTACCAGATTCATATCCTCAGAGGGGTTACTGTGTGACGGCACTGTTGCCGACGCTAAAGGCTCAATTCTAAAGCACCTATTGTTACTTTCATCCAAAGCCTGCATAAGTTTCACCATAATTTAGCCAAAAAATCACTAAACTTTTTCTGCGCACACTAAAATGTCTTTTCATACAGGCTGCCGCCCCAAACAGTGGTTTATGAATAGATTAAAGGAAAAGCATTTACCGTCATTTGAAAAGTCATTTTTTTGTTTTTAAATGTTTCTATACATCCTAGAAATCCGCCACTTCACGGGCAGGTTATGGGGACCTCCTAGGCATGATATTTGAAGGAATTTTTCGTTTTTATTTTTAACCCTTATTTCATGGAAAACTCACAGTCCCTTTAAAAACGTTTTTTTTTACTTTTTGTCCTTGTTTCCTGTCCCCCAGGGCACTACCCGGACCCCCATACACCTTTTATGGCAAATATCTAGCATATATGCCCTCTCGGAGGGCACTCTAAAAATCGAATTTTGAGTCCCATTGACTTGTATTGAGTTCGAGTTCAAGTTCGAGTTCGATTTTGAACTTTTGAAAAGTTTGAGTTTGAATGCTAACCGAACTCGGGGGTGTTCGACTCATCCCTAATCACTAGAGCCAGTCTAGGCTCAGGCTATGTGAGTGTGTAGTGGCACGAGTTTAATCTATATAATCCTGCACTTCCAAACTGCACCATAATATTCCTGTTTTGTTTTTCATACAACTTTGAGAAATTTCTTGAAGAACTGTCTACAAGAGGTGTGTAAAGAATATGTGAGAATCACCTGTTGATACAACGTGTATGTAAACCTTTTCATTTGTGCGCTGCACCTCCTATACAATACCTTAGATATTATGACGGATTCCAACAGGTGTTAGAACTTTCTATAGAATTTTTACTCGCAAAAGCAACTGTGCGTGCTTTAGAAAAGTTTGGTTTTGCTTGGATTTTACCCTTTTAGTGCAGAGCCATTTCATCTCTGTGTGCTGAGCTCATTTTGACAATTTCTGCTCATCAGCTTTAAACGTGATTTGAAGTTCTATTTTATTGTAAGGACCCAGACACATTATATACATCGTTATTTTCGGCAGATTCATAATATATCATATGTATATGTCATGCACTGCCAGAATGTTAAAACAAAATATGTAAAAAAATGTGAATTTCCATTCAGATTTCAATGATTAAGGCTAGGGTCAGACGAAAGCATTTTTCCCCGCGAACGTGAAAAAGTGCGTCCGAACGCATTGACATATTTTTTCCCGGAATGCGCAAAAACGGTCAGACGACGCGCATTTTCGGGCGTGATTTTGTACGGATCGTCAATAAAACTCTTTTTGCGTCTGGACGTTATGTTGGCCGGACATTAGCAGCGTCTGACATCTCCTAATCACGCAGACACGCCGCTATGCCGCAGCTGCGCACTCAGTACGTCAGTACTAGCGGTTCTGCGTTCTCAAAAAAATGCGTTCAAATTCCACTTGCGTTGCACGGCCGGACTTTTGTGCGGCCGTACATCGTATATTGGCCGTCATTGCCCGTCATCTGCTGCTAGTGCGGCCGTAATTATGTGCGACAGAACGCACGTTAAAAGTGCGCTGGTCTGACCCCAGCCTTACAGCGTGTAAAATTATTTTTTTCAAATTTTATCATCCGAACCTTTGTGTTTATATATTCTATGGGGTACTCGTGTAAAAAAAATTAGAAAGAGGAACCTGTTCTACTGTTTTTTTCAGAAAGTACACAATTTTAGCTAAAACTGAAAAAACTAAATTTTTCATTGAGGAAATCAGAAGGTAGGTTAGTGTAGTATCATTTTTCTCATTATAATTGAAAAGTGAACAATAGTGCTGCATTATAATTAAAAAAAGGGGGGTCATTTATTTATTTTATATTTACTTTTTTGTACGCATAACCTGGTCATGTTTAGGATCCATGAAAAGGCCATGCTCTGGCCTTTCCAACAGCAACAAGCATGACCCTCGGAAGATAAGGGGCTCCAAAGGACCCCACGATATCAATCACAGGGATTTCCACAGCGACATCCCTGGGCAGCTAGGGGTTAATTCTCTTACTAACATCATTGTGACCATACACGATGTCGTCCGTGGATGGGGGGGGAGGCCCAAGAGGTCAGCCACCTCTGGGAGAAGTCTGTGATCTAGCACTAATTGGTGTCAGATTGTGAGACTGGCAGGTAAGGGGTTAAGAGTAACATCACTGGAAAGGTCAGACTGTGACCCCATGAGGTGTGGTGGTTGTCCTCCACATATAGCAGGAAATACCCAGGTCTCAGGTCATCCGCAGTGAAGGCGTTAAAGACAGTTCTGCTTGAGGATTCTTCAGTTTTCCGAGAATTGAGTCAAAAACAGATTGGCATGTTGTCTTTAGAGATTCATACCATGTATCATTTTCACTATCTTTGTACAACTCCAAAAGATCACATGAATATTGTGTAACTTCCACAATCTTTAATTTCTTTATAAAATCTCTTCCTTAAATTGAGGCTGACATTTTTGAAGGATATAAATTGGCATTTTTTTTTCTGTTTTCCAAATGTTAACCCCTTCACTGCTGACGACGTGTGGGACACGTCCTTAGATACTCCCACTGTATGCTGAGGACGTGTCCCACACGTCATCAGCTTTGCGGGACCCCCGGCGGAGATACTCACCTCTCTGTCCGGGGTCCCGCGGCGGTCTGACTTCAGCGTCCTCAGTCGCTGAAGTTAAGACCCGCATGATGTCAATGACGTCATCACGCCATGCGCGATGACGTCATTTCCAGGCGACCCCCCGGCAATGCCGGGAGATCACCTGGAAGGGAGGGGGGGGATCCGTTCGGATCCCTCTCCCTCCCGATCGGGAGGTCCCACAAAGAAAAGCCAGGCACCGCTTAAAAGGGGAGATGTTCAAACTAACCCCCTATCTCCACCAGGGCATTTCCTTAGGAAATCCCTGGGCAGCTAGGGCTTCCCCGGCTATCTGATGTCATCACACTATGTGTGAGGACGTCAGGCAGAGAGGGGGACCCGGGGGTGGAGCCGCCATCCAAGGGGGTTCGTTGAACACCGATATCTCCAGAACCGTGGCAGCTAGGGGGTCATGGATGGTGTCATTCGAAAAGCCTGAGCATGGCCTTTTGAATGATACCCAACATGACCAGGTATAAAGTAAAACTAAAATAATAAAAATAAATAAAAAATAAAAAAACATTTATTTTTTTTGTGTGTTTTTATTAATGCAGCAATATTGTTCACATTTCAATTACAATGTGAACAATGATGCTGCACTAATGATTTTTTCAATGGGGCGCGTTTGCTAAAAATCACGTAATTCCCCCAAAAAATGTAAAGAGTCCCATTTCTAATTTTTGTACAAGCGCACCCCATAGAAAATATTAACTGCAAATGTTCAAAGGTAAAAAAAAACACTTTACATGCTGCAGATGATTAAAAATTCAAATTTTATTGCATTTTTTGTTATAATATACAGGCAGGACATGACGTATACATATAATAATGATATATTATGAATCTGCCGAGTCTGCCAGAAAGAACAATTTATAATATGTCTGGGTTGTATAATAAAATGTGGCTTCAAATCGTGTTTAAACATGATGAGCGAAAGCGGTAAAAAGGAGTTCAGCACACAGCGGTGAAATGCCTCAGCAGTGAAAGGGTTAAATCCTCCACCACATAACCTAATGGGTGTGGTATTTCACAGGAATATGCTTGTAATCTTATTGAAGTTGGCTTAAATCTCCTTAAAATGCTGAGCTTCTTCTAATCTCTCAATGTAATAACAGATCCTGCAGCTCCTGTGTCAAGGTCTGTTTTTATTTGTTTTCCATCTCAAAGCACAGAAATGTCTATATCTTTGTCATAATTTGTTAGCTTGTAAAGTGGTAAATACTTGTCATCTGTATCATCCTGATGATGGATATTCATATGATATGTCTGTTTTTGTATCTTGTTTTGAAAAGGTCTTTATTTTACATACTTTTTGTATGTGACCATATTTATCACAGTTACAGTGGCAAGAAAAAGTATGTGAACCCTTTGGGATTACATGGAGTTTTGCAAGAATTGGTCATAAAATGTGCTCTGATCTTCGTCTAAGTCACAACAATTTGAAAAACACAGTCTGCTTAAAATAATACAACACAAACATTATATGTTTTCATGTGTTTATTGAACATAACATGTAAACATTCACAGTGCAGGGTTGAAAAAGTATGTGAACCCCTAGCCTAATGACTTCTCCAAAAGCTAATTGGAGCCAGGAGTGAGCCAACCTTGAGTCCAATCAGTGTGATATTATTGGATGTGTTGCTGAAAGCTGTCCTGCCCTTTAAAAACACACACCAGTTTTGGGATTACTGGTTTCAAGAAGCACTGCCTGATGTGAACCATGCCTCGCAGAAAAGAGCTCTCAGAAGACATACGATCAAGAATTCTTGACTTGCATGAAGCTGGAAAGGGTTACAAAAGTATCTCCAAAAGCCTTGATGTTCATGTGTCCACGGTAAGACAGACTGTCTCACAAATGGAGAAAGTTCAGCACTGTTGCTACTCTCTCTAGGCGTGGTCGTCCTGTAAAGATGACTGCAAGAGCACAGCACAGAATGCTTAATGAGGTAAAGAAGAATCCTAGAGTGTCAGCTAAAGACTTACAGAAATCTCTGGCACATGCTAACATTTTTGTTGACACATCTTCAATAAGGTAAACATTAAACAAGAATGGAGTACATGGGAGGACACCACGTAGGAAGCCATTGCTGTCCAAAAAGAATTTTACAGCACGTTTGAAGTTTGCAAAAGAGCACCTGGATGTTCTACAGCACTACTGGCAAAATATTCTGTGGACAGATGAAACCAAAATTGAGTTGTTTGGAAAAAACACACAACACTAATGTGTGGAGAAAAAAGGCACAGTACACCAACAACAAAACCTCATCCCCACTGTAAAATATGGTGGAGGGAGCATCATGGTTTGGGGCTGCTTTGCTGACTCAGGGACGGATTGTTGTCATTGATGGAAAAATGAATTCCAGAGTTTATCAAGACATTTTGCAGGAAAACGTAAGACCATCTGTCCGCCAACTGAAGCTCCGCAGAGGATGGGTGATGCAACAGGACAATGACCCAAAGCATACAAGTAATTCAACAAACGAATGGCTTCAACAAAACAAAATATGCCTTCTGGAGTGGCCCAGTCAGAGTCCTGACCTCAACCCGATTGAAATGCTGTGGCATGACCTTAAGAGAGCGATTCACACCAGACATCCCAAGAATATTGCTACACTGAAACAGTTTTGTGAAGAGGAATGGTCCAAAATTACTCCAGATCGTTGTGCAGGTCTGATCTGCAACTACAGGAAACGTTTGGTTGAGGTTATTGCTGCCAAAGGAGGGTCAACCAGTTATTAAGTCCAAAGGTTCACATACTTTTTCCACCCTGCACTGTGAATGTTTACATGTTCTGTTCAATAAAAACATGAAAACATATAATGTTTGTGTTGTATTATTTTAAGCAGACTGTGTTTTTCAAATTGTTGTGATTTAGATGAAGATCAGAGCACATTTTATGACCAATTCATGCAAAACTCCACGTAATCCCAAAGGGTTCACATACTTTTTCTTGCCACTGTATAACATTCGATCTCCATGATTTTACACATCTAGGATTTTGAGCACCATATCTAAAACAGGGGGCATAGTTTTGCTGATATGTATTTTGTGTCCTATATGTTTTAGGCTGGGTAACTGTCATTTTTAAAATTTCTTCTAGTTTAATTTCTGCAATTTAAACTGTTCAGCAATTCCAGTAGTTTTACGCTGAAAGAGTTATCAGTTCTGATAGTGACGTCAACACAGGAGAGGGCAGAAAAACACCATAAAACATCAGGCCCGCACCTCCCAAATGTATCCCTAGGTCCATGTACCCCAAGTCCAAAGTGACTCTCGTCACTTATGTTAACATTCTGACAGCATTTCATCATCACAATATCTTTAATTTCTGTTTTCTTGGAAAGAAGTGGAGATTCAGCAGCCTTCCTTTTGGGTCTGGCATCAGCTCCATGGTGCTTCACCAAACTGATAAAGCAACAGTGTTATTCAGAGAAGTGAAAACCAGGAGAATGACTGGAGAAGTAAAAATTCTAGGTCAAAATAGCCAAACCAGAAAAATTATCAGATTTAGCTCTCTTTCCAAATCAGCTATTTGGTCTAGATTGTGCTCTTCTCCTGCCATTCTCCTGGTTTTCACCTTTCTCTAAATAACCCTGCAAGTGAATAGCTTACTTACGTTCCAGGAGATTAAATTTGAGGCTAATGTCAGACAAACGCATCCTGAGCACACTGTGCGTCCATGCACAACGGACGTACTTTCTGACTGATGATACTGTAGACACCACACGGTCCTTTTTTTTTGACTGACGTTTTTTTGACTGATGTAGATGGGAAATAAAATTAATTTGTAAAATGAAAAAAAATTGATACATGATATGAAAAAAACATTTTGTCCATCAAAAATGATGGACGTCAAAAATGCAGTCCGTCTGACTACGTTCCATCACTCACACACAAAGCTACGCGGACGTGGCGCACTCTGTGCATCCGTCCTAGTGGTTTGACCTTCTTGTCTAAATTGCGTCCAGTGCTACGTGCGTTGTGCGTCCGCACTTCTGTGTGGACGTACTTCGTGTGTGGGTCTCTATTGATCATAATTTTATGCTACAACGGAAATTAAAATGTGCGGCAACACGGACGTGATCACTGTGTTCGTCTGACACAGGCCTATGTGAGCACCGAAATGGCACTAACATTTCAGTGCTCTCGTTTGACACACTTCGGAGAGTTACATTCTCAGACCATGCAGTGAATTCCCAGATTTCCCTATTATCATGACGGGAATCATAATTATAATAAAGACACGGAGGCGAGTATTATGCTATCTTTTCTTTACTTAAGCCGATAGCAGCAAAGAACAATCTCTCAAATACCAAACAAAGTATTTAGAGAGTGAAAAAAAATACATTAAACAGTATATATACATAACAGATAACGATGGTACAGTCCAGCATAACAATGGTACAGTCCAACTCCTCCAATCCTCTGACGACCGTTGGCCTCTTCTCTTTTCTGATGCGAGACACATACTGATCTTCTTTTAACCAAACAAACAACAGAAAAACTCCATTCCTTCATGGAAACGTCGAACATGTAGTTAAATCCTTCCATGAGAAATTCCAACCCAAGGATTAAGCTTCAACGTAGACTCCAACTTGAAGCTCAAGCATGGACGAATATTCATCCTTCAACGAAAAACTCCAACACGAAGCTCACGCTCTTCTCCAACGAACAGAACAACGGAAGAACTCTTCCTCATCCAATGAAAGCTTCAACAAGAAGTATAGGCTGTCAGAACATAAATGTATTAAAGATCACCAAGAGCTTATAATAAGAAGGTTTGAAAAAAATCCGTAATGACTATTGAAACATCAAAACCTTATAGCCAAATATAAGGGACAGCTAATAACCCAATTATCGGGTGGGATAATACTCGCCTCCGTGTCTTTATTATAATTAGGATTCCCCGTCGTGATAATAGGGGAATCTGGGAATTATCCCACAAGACATGGAGGCTCATATTATGCTAGTTCAAAGCTTAATTAATTAGTGATAGTGACATGTGACACACTGGTTTAAAATAACTCCCCCTATAGGTGGATTCTCTGGACCAGTCTGCTGTTTTAAGATGTCTACAAGACGATCTCCACGGAAGAAAAAACCTCGGAAGCAGAAGCACTCCGGGATGAATGAGCTCCGAACACGGAGACGACTACACCAGCTCCTGACATGATCCATTTAACCCACCTATTGAGTGTGGTGGAAGTTACAGAATTGTATGGTTTGCGTAAGGATATGAATAACCATTGGGATTAGATAGAAGACCTCTAACAATGAAGTCTTTGTCCTATAGGAAAATTTAACATTTCTCCCCGTGTCGGGTAAAACTTCTTCCCGTTAAGTTTAGGGCTCGAACGTGTGAGACTCTATTGCAGGAAATCAAACAAAGTAAAATGGCCAATTTCACAGAAATCCGTTTAATAGACCTAGTTTCATTCTTGGGTCACTTATCCAGAAATTAACTAGAATGACATCCCAGATGTTAGAATAACAGGAACAAGGGGTTGTTTACACTGTATACCCTTCAAAAACCTACATGTAATGGGGTGCTTCCCGGCAGGAATACTAATAAAACCCTGATGTGAAGCAGGTATCGCTGACCTGAGGTTATTAATCGTACGATACGCTTTACTATCCCCAAATAGATGTGTGAAGAACTAAACAAGTTACTCAAGGAAACTGATATGGAATCAACTTGATGTTCCATGCACCAAAAAAAGCATGAGTTCCATGTGCTACCATATCTCCTCCTAGTAGAGGGGCCCAGGAACTCAACCAAAAGGAGGCAGATGCATCCGAAATGTTGACTGAAGGCCAGTGACCTTTGATATTACACTTAACAGCTTAAAAAATTAGTGAAGACTCAAAGAATTCTGAAGCGTTCCCTCCGGATCTCCCAGGGTGGACGATGGGACATGAATTAGCCTGGGAATGTCCACAAACGGTTTCAGGAGGTGCGGGAACCATGGTTGAGACATCCATAAGGGTGCTATAAGCACTATTGTAGCTAATTGTACTTGTACTAGTCATATTAATGTTGAAATCAGAATGTAGGGAAAGTGTAAAGCGTCCAGCTCTGGACCAGAGCATCCGTTGGCAAAGCCATGGGTCTCCAACAGTAGTATTGTGGTAAAGGAATATTAAGGCTAGAAGCCAATAAATCTATAGCGAAGGGACCCCAGAGGGATGACAAACTAGCAAATACCCTGGCGTCTAATCTCCAATTGCTGGAGTCTATCAGATACTTTGAATTCCAGTCCGCCACTACATTGCTGAACCCTGGAACGTATTGGCCTGGACTGATAAATTGAGAGGCAGGCAAAATCCTCAAAAGACTTTGGTGTCTCTGCTAACTGTTTAGACCTGGGGCCACCTACAAGGTTGATATGACGCACAGCAGACAGGTTGTCCATCTCCAGGCGTATAGAACTCGTCTGGAAATGCTTGATAAAACTTAAATAGTAAACAATCCTGCAAGGAGTTCTAAACAATCATATACAATCCTATCTCTCCTGTAAGACCACTTGTATTGCTGCAGAGAGTAGGCCCAGAAGGTGAGCTAACCATCTCAGAGAGAAATCTTCTGCAGATAGAAGACATCTGATTTCTCTGTGAATCAGCCGAACTTTGTCTGAAGGCAGAGAAAGAGCCATCTCCATCATAGTTACAGTGACGCCTAGAAATTCGATAGACTGTCGGTGTAAGGACCGATATTTTGTAGTTTTATTGGAATTGTCAGATAAGCGTCTTTTAGGTCTATATTGACCATCCAATCTTGTGGAGATAAACTCCTTGTAATGACGGAATGTCTTCCCTTTTGAAATGATTGTACACAACTTACTTGTGTAGGTGTTTTTTACAAATTGATACAGGGTGGAATTCTGCGCCTTGGATAGTTGGTGTGAAACCACATTCACCAAAATTCCTGATCTTCTCGAACCCCTTTAACCACTTTGACGGTGAAATTATGGTCTATCTTGGGGCTCTAGTTAAGAGGACTTCGAGGAGCCCCTTGAGGTGGAATAAGGAATGTGAAAAACCTATTTCAAGAAAACCTTCCTGATATTAGCCTTTATCTTACCTGTGGTCAAGAAGGACCTTGTATATTCGGTCATCTCCTTGAAGATGCCTTCTCCAAATAACAGACCCTCAGCGTTGGAACCAGGCTCATAATTATTATTATTATCATTTATATAGCACCAACAGTTTATTATGCGCTAAGGTCGCCACATTAGGGTGGATCCTGAGGAGAATTGAGCGTCTCCTTTTCGCTTGATAAAGCTGTGTTATGTTACCAAAAACACAGACTAATCTCTGTACTCAGCCCCTGTGTTCAAACAGGACTGGTTTCATTAGTGAGGAAAAACCTCAATCGAATTCATTAATTTTTGCCAATGGACCCACAAAATCAAACAATTCATCATGACACCCCTTAAGGTGGCCTCTACTCCCCGTTTCGGGACCAATTTGACTGGTTAAGGATGTGAATAATTTCGGGATCTAACTCGGGGTTACATTAAGCTTATGTGACAAAGTTGGGGCTGGACACTCAGCCCTCAAATTACTTCTGGTTTGTTTATCCATTGACATACGGATATGCTGTTCTATATAACCAGCCACATGCTCTATGTGTGTCCATTCCACTGACCGGGGAGGTTTTAATTGCTCTGGTACAAACATTGAATTTCTTACAGCATCTACCGGATCAATAAGCGGTTTTTAGAATCAGTGGAATCAGGTGAGGAAACTGAATGTGAGGCCTCAGGAGAGGAGACCGGATCGTACTCCGGCTCAGAGGAATTCACCTCAGAATCTGACATTGCTTCCTCTCTAGAATGTTCTGAGGAACTGCCGGTATCTTTGCGCCTCTAGCGCGCTTCCACTTTCTTTGTCAGCCGGAGTTAACTGGCTCCTTTTTTCGTCACAGTGATGTGCTGTGGGAATTCATTACAAGTACGGGTAGACGTAGGTTTTATGAGGGATATTTTTTGGGAGTTTCTCTTCTCCCTCATTGAAGTCTCAGGGACCTCATTATCCTGTCAGGAATCACTAGATAAAAATCTATCTGAAGTTTGGGAAATTATAAATGAACGTCTGGCTGAGAGATTCTCTAGACATTTTAAACATATTATACTCCAAGTATGAGGGAAAACGTGGGCATAAGAACGAGGGCACCTGGGGAACAGGCAGGTTCGGGCCAGTCATAAACCACTTCTTTAATTTATTTATTTTAATCACTTATATTACTTATTTTACTAATTTTATTGGGAAATTTCCCGAGGCAACAAGCTGCAACGTTCCACGCATGCGCGAACCGCCGCGAGCGTTACCTCAGAGCAGTGGCGCGAAGCCGAGCCTCTCCTCAGGAACAGCTGAGGGGGGGCACCAAATCCCCACAGAAACCGCCAGAGAGACGGACCCGTCTCCCCGGAGGAAACAACGGGAACAACTAAATTAAATAAATTTGAGAGAACTCGCTGTTTAATCGCTGGTTAATTTTCAAACGTACATCACCTGAGGTAAAACTCGCCTTTAGTCGTTGCGAGCGTTTACCTCAGGAAGCGGCGCGAAGCTACGCCTCTCCTAATGGCGGGGATACAGGGGAGGCGCGAAAACACACTAGAAAGCCGCCGTAAAGACGGACTCGTCCCCCAAAGGCAAAAAACACTGGAAGCAGAAAAATATATATACACAATCCCCTAAGAGACAATTAAAACCAAATAAAGGCAAAGCCTAGCCCCTGCACATAAGTCCCTAACGGGTTGACAATAAGTACAAACAAACACAAGCTAACAGTGTGTGTGTATAAACAGTATGCTAAATTAAAATATATATATATATATATATATATATCACTACAATAAAATACAGTGAAAATGTCACTTAATATAGAGCTTGCTGCTGATACTCATCTCATCTCGCCGAGCAGCAAAGAAAAGAGAAGAGGCCAACGGTCTTCTAAGTGAAGTCTTCAAAGTGAGCACTTACAGGAGATCTTCTGGTGAGTGATTTAGATTTTTGTTTCAAACAGATCTTTTCTATTCATTTTAAGGTTTCAAGTTAGGTCTGGTGAGTAAATTAGGTTAGGCTGGTGACTCATTTTCATACTGATTAGCATACAATTGGAATCAATTGAGTGGTATTTGCTTCAGGTTTAGCTTGTCCACTATTTGCTGGGAGGTGTTCTTAGGTGGGTATATAAAGATTGTGGAATATTAGCTTGTCTAATTGAGCTTGGGAAGCCTTCTAAGTGAAGTCTTCAAAGTGAGCACTTACAGGAGATCTTCTGGTGAGTGATTTAGATTTTTGTTTCAAACAGATCTTTTCTATTCATTTTAAGGTTTCAAGTTAGGTCTGGTGAGTAAATTAGGTTAGGCTGGTGACTCATTTTCATACTGATTAGCATACAATTGAATCAATTGAGTGGTATTTGCTTCAGGTTTAGCTTGTCCACTATTTGCTGAGGGAGGTGTTCTTAGGTGGGTATATAAAGATTGTGGAATATTAGCTTGTCTAATTGAGCTTGGAAGCCTTCTAAGTGAAGTCTTCAAAGTGAGCACTTACAGGAGATCTTCTGGTGAGTGATTTAGATTTTTGTTTCAAACAGATCTTTTCTATTCATTTTAAGGTTTCAAGTTAGGTCTGGTGAGTAAATTAGGTTAGGCTGGTGACTCATTTTCATACTGATTAGCATACAATTGGAATCAATTGAGTGGTATTTGCTTCAGGTTTAACTTGTCCACTATTTGCTGGGGGAGGTGTTCTTTGGTGGGTATATAAAGATTGTGGAATATTAGCTTGTCTAATTGAGCTTGGGAAGCCTTCTAAGTGAAGTCTTCAAAGTGAGCACTTACAGGAGATCTTCTGGAGATACTCTGGAGGTAGTCTGAGGTTAGACAGGAGGTAGAAAACCTACAAAAAGGTAAGATTTGTTGGTTTAAATCCATTCTTTTATAATGGCAGGCTTGGTCCAGTGTAAGAGCTGTCATGCATTTGTTTTTAGATCCAATTTTTGGAGGTTTGGAGTGTGCCTGATATGTAGGCAGCTCTCTTTATTGCAGCAGGAAATTGCCTGTTTGAAGTCTGAGATTTGTAAATTATCTGTTAGAGAAACTCAGGCTATGACTGTTACTAAACCACTGCCACAGAGGCCTCCTAGGAGCGGCAGATGGACTACTGTAGGATCTGGTAGACTTAGAGTTGTGGAGAGAAGGCATGTCCCACAATCTGTGGCTCTTCTTAATTCTTTTGAGGCACTTTCAGAGTGTAGTGATAAGACGGATGTAGGCTCAGACACCATAGTTGAGGAACCACCATCCACTATGCCTAAGGTATGCAGCACTGCAACCAAGGACAAAAATGAAAAGGTGGGACTTGATAGAAGGCAATTGTTGCTGGTGATTCTATCATAAGAGGTGTTGAGCTGGAGAGTAGTGGTTTGGTGAGATGTCTTCCTGGGGCTACTGCTCGTAGAGACAAGAGACGTATTCTCAATATTGTCAAACAAGCAAAGCAACAAGGGGAAGTGGACGTTCTAGTCCATCTAGGGACAAATGACTTGGCTAGCAATGAGGTTTCTGAGATTAAGGAAGATTTTTGTGTTCTTGGAGGTGAAATACAGCAGATTGCGTCCACTGTGTCATTCTCTGAAGTTTTGCCTGTGCATAACATTCAAGATAGGCAGATGTGCAATAGGGAATTCAATTTGTGGCTTCGGGAATGGTGTCGGGAGCAAGGATTTGGCTTTGTGTCCCATGATAGCTCTAATTGGAGCAGAAAGGAACTGTATAAAAAAGATGGTTTGCATCTTACTCATAGGGGAACATATGTTCTCAGTGAGAAGTTCAAAGGTTTCGCAAAGAAATATTTAAACTAGGAGGGGGGGACAAAAAAGGGTAAAAAACAATCTGCCCGATTGTCCCCCAAAACTAAATCGGAGGGTGCAAGCAACATGCGAGGTAAAAAATGACAAGCTCAGAGTCGTGTCTACAAATGCTCGCAGTTTAGTCAATAAAATCAATGAACTAGAGGCAATGATGGCAGCTGAAAAAGTAGATTTAGTGGCGGTTACTGAGACATGGTTCAGTGAGAAAAATAACTGGGACATAACAATACCGGGGTACTCTTTATATAGAAAAGACAGAGAAGGTAGGAAAGGAGGAGGAGTGGCCCTGTATGAAAAAACAACATAAAAACGAACCAAATAAAAGTGAGCGAGGTGAACATAGAGTCAGTTTGGGTTACGCTAACATTTGGCAATCATACAGTAGCTCGTGTAGGTGTGATCTATAGACCCCCTGGACAAGCAGAAGAACTAGATAATCTGCTGGTTGAGGAAATAGCCAAAATGGCAATGAAGGGGGAAGTTATTATCATGGGGGACTTTAATCTTCCTGATGTGAACTGGAAAACCAAAACAGCTGGGTGCACCAGGAGTACAAATATTCTAAACTCCCTACTGGGATTATCTCTAACACAAGTAGTTGAGGAGCCGACCCGTAAAGAGGCCATATTGGATTTAATACTCACAAATGGAGGTTTGGTATCGGACGTTGTTGTAGGTGAAAATTTGGGATCTAGTGATCACCAGTCAGTATGGTTTAATATAACAACAGGGATGGAGCCGCACCACACAAGAACGAAAGTTTTAGACTTTAAAAAACAGATTTTTCTAAAATGAGATTTTGTGTGAAGGAGTCATTATCAGACTGGAGGAGTTTAAAGGGAGTCCAGGAGAAATGGGATTATTTAAAGGAAGCATTATTGAAGGCCACAGGAAATTGCATTCGGCTTGTTAGCAAAAACAAAAAAGGGAAGAAACCACTGTGGTACTCTGCAGAAGTGGCCAAAATAGTGAAGAACAAAAAGACAGCATTCAATAATTATAAAACAACTCAGAGTGAAGAAGATAGGCAAACCTATAAGATTAGGCAGAAAGAGGCAAAGCAATTTATAAGAGCTTCCAAAGCACATGCAGAAGAGAAAATAGCTCAGTCAGTAAAAAAGGGGGACAAAACATTTTTTAGATACATAAACGAGAAAAGAAAAGTAAAACAAGGATTAGTTAGATTAAAAACAAAGGAAGGAAGGTATGTAGAAGAGGATAAAAGTCTCGCTGACTGCCTCAATGAATATTTTTGTTCAGTCTTTGCAGAAGAAAAGGAAGGAAAGGGACCTCAGTTAGGAGAGAACACTAAAGAGACATTTACATATCAGTTTACAGAGGAGGGTTCTACAGCAGCTGTCTAAAGTAAAGACAAATAAGTCAATGGGGCCTGATGGGATCCACCCTAAATTATTAAAAGAGCTCAGTGATGTAATAGCAAAACCGTTAACAGATTTATTTAACCAATCCTTGTTAACGGGAGTCGTCCCAGAAGACTGGAAATTAGCAAATGTTGTGCCCATTTACAAGAAGGGTAGTAGGGAGGAATCGGGGAACTATAGGCCAGTTAGTCTTACGTCAGTAGTGGGAAATTAATGGAAACCATGTTAAAGGAAAGGATTGTTGAACATCTAAAAACACATAGATTACAGGATCAGAAACAACATGGGTTTACCTCAGGGAGATCATGCCAAACTAATCTTATTGATTTTTTTGATTGGGTAACAAAAATAATAGACACAGGTGGTGCAGTAGACATTGCTTATTTAGATTTCAGTAAGGCTTTTGATACTGTTCCGCATAGAAGGCTTATCAATAAATTGCAATCTTTGAGTTTAGATTCCAATATTGTTGACTGGATTAGGCAGTGGCTGAGTGACAGACAACAGAGGGTTGTGGTAAATGGAGTTTATTCGGCACAAGGTCTTGTTACCAGTGGGGTACCTCAGGGGTCAGTACTTGGACCCATTCTCTTTAATATTTTTATTAGTGATATTGCAGAAGGTATTAATGGAAAAGTATGTCTTTTTGCTGATGACACAAAGATTTGCAACAGGGTTGACGTTCCTGGAGGGATCAGCCAAATGACAAATGATTTAGGTAAACTAAAAAAATGGTCGGAGTTGTGGCAATTGAGTTTTAATGTGGATAAGTGCAAGATAATGCACCTGGGACGTAAAAACCCAAGGGCTGAATATAGAATATTTGATACAGTCCTAACCTCAACATCTGAGGAAAGGGATTTAGGGGTCATTATTCAGAGGATCTAAGGGTAAGTAGTCAATGTAATAGAGCAGCAGGAAATGCTAGCAGAATGCTTGGTTGTGTAGGGAGAGGTATTAGCAGTAGGAAAAGGGAAGTGCTCATGCCACTGTACAGAGCACTGGTGAGACCTCACTTGGAGTACTGTGTGCAGTACTGGAGACCGTATCTCCAGAAGGATATAGACCTCTTAGAGAGAGTTCAGAGAAGGGCTACTAAAATGGTGTACGGCTTGAAGGAGAAAAGTTACCAGGAAAGGCTTAATGATCTTAACATGTACAGCTTGGAAAAAAGACGAGACAGAGGAGATATGATAGAAACATTTAAATACGTAAAGGGAATCCACAAGGTAGAGGAAGGGAGTATATTTAAAAGGAAACAAAATAGCAAAACAAGAGGACATAGTCTTAGATTAGAGGGGCAAAGGTTTAAAAGTAACATCAGGAAGCATTATTTTACTGAGAGGTGGTGGATACATGGAACAGTCTTCCAGTTGAAGTGGTAGAGGCCAAAACAGTGATTGAATTTAAGCAAGCATGGGATAGGCATAAGGCTATCCTAAACAAAAGATAAATCCAGGTAAAGTATCCATGTAATTGGGCAGACTAGATGGGCCGAAAGGTTCTTATCTGCCGACATTTTTCTATGTTTCTATGTTTCTATGTTTCTATGTTTCTATGTTTCTATGTCGTCAGAGGATTGGAGGAGTTGGACTGTACCATTGTTATGCTGGACTGTACCATTGTTATCTTTTATGTATATATACTGTTTAATGTATTTTTTTTTCACTCTCTAAATACTTTGTTTGGTATTTGAGAGATTGTTCTTTGCTGCTATCGGCTTAAGTAAAGAAAAGATAACATAAGAGCCTCCATGTGTTGTGGGATAATTCAGGATTCCCCCGAAGAGCAGCGAATCAACCCGTCAAATGCATTCTCAAACCGGCACAAAACCGAATCCATCGGAAAAACTGCCAGAAAACCACTGAATTGATACAAAAACCCACCGAACGCAGTCTCAAATCCATCAAAAAAGCCGACGACCTGCCGACCAACCAAACAGGGTTACAATAAAAACACAACTTTTGAAATGTGTTTATAAATTATTTTTTTTTTAAAAACAAATGTATGAAAATGTCTGGAAATAATAAGGTCCTACGAATAACAATAAAGAGGTCTGTTACAGAATAAAAAAATGTCATGCAAAAAAAGGAATTAAAAATTTTGTCAAAAAAATCCTAGAGTTTTTGCTGCAAATGAAAAGAATAAAAGGTTGAATATATTTAAGAAAAACGGGGAGGTTTTGTTTTTACATTGAAACCTATGGGATTCGCCTATTTAAACCTGTTGAATGAAACCACTGAACATCAGGGCATTTCGCCAACTTGTCGAGGCTGTTTGGCGTTCTCTGAATAGATTAACTAAAGGGGTTATGCAGAGAGATCCGAAATGTCGCCGAAATGTAACCGGACACTGAAATTCAGCGATCGGGACATTCGGCTATTTTTGGCGAATTTCCTGCACGTACGGTGCCTATTCGTTGCCTGTTCGATTGCAGTGAAATCCCCATAGAGAAGCAATGCTTCGTCTATTCAAAGAACAAAAACCAGCAGTGAAAAGTTGCCGAAATGCCCTGATGTTCGGTGGTTTCATTCGACAGGTTTATTCAGGTGAATCCCATAGGCTTCAATGTTAAAAATATTCCTGTTTTAATACACTATCTAATAAACCGTTTATGATTATATTCTGCAGCAAAAAGTCTCTTTATAGGTTTTTTTAGGATCTTTTAAGCATTTTTCGGGATTTTTTCTCAGCAATTTTTTATTTATTTTTAATCATATTTTTTTCTTTAACCCTTCCCTGCGGAGGACATTTGGGGAATGTCAACATTGACCCCTGCTGTATGTGGAGGACGTTCCCCACACGTCTTCTGCTCGGGGGGGGCAGAGAGATACTCACCTCTCTGGTCCGGGTCTCACAGCGTTCTGACTTCCTTGAAGTCAGACGCCGCTTTTATAGACCCTCCCACCATCGGCCTAGATCCAGTGGGGGCTGCCAACCTCGGCAACAGACGTCATCGTGCATGGTGTGAAGTAATCAGTTAGTCAAATGAACCCCCATATCTCCCGAACGGTGGCAGCTAGGGGGGTCATGTTTGGTATCATTCGAAAGGCCTGAACATGGCCTTTTGAATGATACCAAACATGACCATGTTTAAAATAAAAAATAAATAAAGCAATGAAATAAAAAATTATAAAAACATGTTTTTTTATGTGTGTTTTTTATTAATGCAACAATATTGTTCACATTTCAATTATAATGTGAACAATGATGCTGCACTAATGATTTTTTCTATGGAGTGCGTTTGCTAAAAATCACAGAATTCCACCCAAAAACATGTTAAAGTCCCAATTTCTAATTTTCTTAACAAGCACACCCCCATAGAAAATATTGACACAAAAACTCCTATGATTAAATGTGAAAAAAACCACTTTACACGCTGTAGATGACTAAAAATTCAAATTTTATTGCATTTTTTTGTTATAATATATAGGCAAGACATGACGTATGCATATAAAAATTATATATTATTAATCTGCCGAGTCTGCCGGAAAGAAAGATATATGTCTGGGTCTAATAATGAAACATGGCTTCATATCGCGTTTAAACATGAGCAAATGCGGTAAAAATGAGCTCAGCACACAGGAGTGGAATGGCTCAGCAGCGAAGGGGTTAACAGACCTTTTTATTATCAAAGGATTTTATATGTAAATTCCCGGCATTTTCGTTGTGTAGTTTTTTTTGCAGACATTGCTTCAATTTTGACACTTTCAAGCGTACTGTTTTCTTTTTTTTTTTACCATGTTCATCTGCTCATTGGGTTTTTCCAGCGGCTGCTCTGCGCTGTGATCGGCGGCTCATCGGGATTTCCAGCGGCTGTGCTGTGATCGGCGGCTCATCAGGTTTTTCTGGCGGCTGCTCTGCGCTGTGATCGGCAGCTCATCCGGTTTTTCCAGCGGTGGCGCTGTGATTTGCGGCTCAGTGGGTTTTTCCGGCGGCTGCTTTTTGCTGTGATCGGCGGCTTGTCAGGTTTTTCTGGTGGCTGCTCTGCGATCAGCGGTTTGTCGGGTTTGTCCGGCTGCTGCTCTACGATCGGCGGCTTGTCAGGTTTTTCCAGCGGCTGCTCTGCGCTGTGATTGGCAGCTCGTCTGTTTTTTTCGGCAGCTCGTCAGGTTATTCAGCAACGACTGCTCTGCGGGGTTTGTGTGGCGGTTTCAGCAAGTGTTCGGTGGGTTTTCCCTGCACTACGGGGGGCCCTGCGGTGCTTGCTGAATACACTGCAGGGTCGGTGAACTAGAATTGCCAAATCAACCCGTAGCGCAGGGAACGAATGGTCACTGAACGTGCGGTGACATTTCGAATCTCTGAGTAACCCTGTGTTTACGTGAGGGTTTCCGTCCACATGCAGAATGCTCCCCTTGAAGTCAGTATTCCGCAGAAGTACCGCTTTTGGCCAGACCGCAGTGAAACTCAGGCAATAACACGCACAAGATCCTTTCTCTTTCAACCCAAAATGGAGACTGACTGTTTATTACACAGAGACACACAGGTTACAGTCAAGGACTCATACATTTGCATACAAACAGATTACATCAGATCTGATAGCTGCACAGCACCTTCAAACAATGAGATTACCTAGGAGGAGAATGGGGGAGGGAAAAAGGAGGGTAAACAAAAGGATTTTTTTATAAAAAGAATGTACACAATAGAGAGAGCAGGTACTAATACAAAGGTCACACTATACAGAGAATGATACACAGAACACAAAACACCCTGCACCTAGAATTGTAGATACAGGGTGACTTTAACAAAAGAAAGAGCAGGAAAACAATATAAAACATCGGGCTCGCACCTCCCAAATACATTTCTAGGCCCATGTACTTCAAGTCCAAAGTGACGCATGTCACACCCTGTAACAGGGCTATTCAAAGAGAGGTGAAAACCAGGAGAATGACTGGAGAAGTGAAAATTCTAGGTCAAAATAGCCAAACCAGAAAAATTCTCCCATTTATCTCACTTTCCAAATCGGCTATTTGGTCTAGATTGTTCTCTTCTGCCAATGCTCCTGGTTTTCACCTTTCTCTGAATAACCCTGTAATACTTCTCTATGGGGATTTCACTACCGCCAAAGGTCAATGTACGTTGCTGGCAATTTGCCAATATTTGGCGAATCACAAGCTTTTTGAATATCCGAATGTCCAATTCACTGGACAATTCATGGTGCAATTCTGTGTCCAATTCAGTGCTCTCTGAATAAGCCCTTTAGTGATTAATCTGGATGATATTCTCCTCCTAGCCCACAGTGATGCTTCATGCCACTTGGACTATCAACTTGCTTTCCAATCTTGGCTTTCTGGTTAACTGCGCCATGTGGCACCTGACCCTGTTGACACAGACATTCTGGGTTTTCTGGTGAATTCAGAAGATTTGCCTCTCAGTCTCTTGCTGTCACGGATTCTCCATAACAACCAGATATCAGTCCCTGTACACAGAGCCCTAACTACCCCTCCGATCCATGAATGGTCAGTCATTCTTGCTATCTTCAGGGACTCGACCCAGAGAGAAAGGGTTAACAGACCACAGACTAGAAACACACCGCAGGCCCAAGCCGTGCTGATCTTAATACCTGGAAAGAGGGTTACCCTTATACAGAGGATAATGCAAGGAACAAGGATACCAAGACTAACCAGGTCAAAATGTGGAGTGTGAGCCTTAGACAAAACCCGGGTCAGAATCAAGAGCATAGTTCTCAGACAAAGCTGGGTCAATAACAGGAGCGTGGTTCTCAGACAGAGCAGGGTCAGTTTGAGCCATCAAATCTATGTAAAGCGCTGGGGAAGTAACTCCACGTCAGGGCAACGAGAGAATGTGGAAAACTGTCTTTTTAACCCTGCGGCTCTGCGTCATCATGCCATGCCCCGCCTGTCATGTGATCGCTCCGGGCTGGCATATCACTCGGCACCCCAGGGACTGAGGAGTGGACGTGACACTTGCAGACCAAATGACATCTCATCTAAAAACAAAAAGAGGGAATCTTGTCTCCAGAATGCTTATCTTTGAAACAATTGGCCAAAATCCTAAAATTTTAGATTCAATGGAAGGTGTTCTTCTGGACCCAATATATTACAAACCTCTTAAAAATCTAAAGGATCAGTGTCTTTGTTGTGGCAGCACACATTTGAATCTGATATCCTTAGACAATGGTTCCAAGACCGAATGAAACTCGTGGCTTCAAAATCTTAATTTACGGCACAGATGAGACATCTTTCCTCTACATCCAGACAGGATTATAGAGTTCACCACCACCAGCACCATTTATAGTGTTGTAGCTTGTTGAGGAGAAGCATCTACTGGGTTATGGTGATAAACCAATTGAACTTTTAGCTGGTTTCTCTGCCATTCAATGCTTTTCCAAAGATTGTTCCTCCTTGACTATTCTGCTCAAGATGAAAAATTTCTCAGCCGTCGAAAAGCATAATCCTTCATCAAGAGTTGTCTCACCAGTAGCTCATGCAGCCCATAAAGCATTGTGATGCCTCAGATAATGTCAGGCCTAAACTGCAACATTTACTCAGATGTTGTGTAACTGAACATATACATCATAATAATAGAGTGACATCCTTTTCCCTTAAACTGGATTGTTGCAGTTTAAGGCTAGGGTCAGACGAACGCATTTTCACGTTGTCTGTGAAAAAGTGCGTTCGAACGAATGGACGTATTTTTTCACGGAGTACGGATAGCGGTCATACGATGCGCATTTGCATCCGTGATTTTGTACGGATCATCAATAAAACACTTTGTGCATCTGGACGTTATGTTGGCCGGACATTAGCAGTGTCTGACATCTCCAATTCACGCACACACGCCTCTAGCGGCCGCAGCGCACTCTGTACGTCAGTACTAGCAGTTTAACGTTCTCGAAAAAATGCGTTCGTTTTCCACTTGCGTTGCGCAGCCGGACTTTTGTGCGACCGTACTTCGTATATTGTCCGTCATTGCCCGGCATCTGCTGCTAGTACGGCCGTGATTAAGTGCGCCAGAACGCGCGTTCGCACTGCGCTCGTCTGACCCTAGCCTAAAGGAACAGTGAGTTTTCCATGAAATAAGGGTTAAAAATAAAAACGAAAAATTCCTTCAAATATCGTGCCTAGGAGGTCCCCATAACCTACCCGTGAAGTGGCGGATTTCTAGGATGTATAGAAATATGTAAAAAACAAAAAAATGACATTTCAAATGACGGTAAATGCTTTTCCTTTAACCCTTTCGCTGCTGAGGCTTTTCCCGCCCCTGTGCTGAGGTAATTTTTACCGGTTTTGCTCATCATGTTTAAACGTGTTTTGAAGGCTTATTTTAGTATATGACCCAGACATATTATATATCGTTCTCTCCGTCAGACTCGGTAGATTCATAATATGTCATTATTATATGTATACGTCATGACCTGTCTGTATATTATAACAAAAAATGCAATAAAATATGTATTTTCAATAATTTACAATGTGTAAAGTGTTTTTTTTTCACATTTTAACATGCGAGCAATTGCGGTTATATTTTGTATGGGGTGCGCTTGTTAAAAAAATTAGAGATGGGGTCTCGTTACATTTTTTTTGGGGGAAAATTACGCGATTTTTAACAAACGCACCGCATACAAAAATCGTTAGTGCAGCATCATTGTTCACATTATAATTGAAATGGGAACAATATTGCTGCATTAACAAACCAAAAAAAAAAAAAAACTAAGTATTTTTTTTTTTTTTTATAATTTTTTTTTAATTTTTTTTTATTTTTATTTTTCATTTTTTTTTTACAAAATTTTTCACTTTCATGTTTGGTATCGTTGGAACGGCCATGCTCTGGCCGATCCAACCATACCAAAATTTAACCCCTAACTGCCACGGATCGGGAGATAGGGAGTTCATTGGAACTCCCTATCTCCACCGTTGGTGGCAGTTAAGGGTTAAGTCCAGGACTGGCGTCATCGTGCTATGCACGATGACGCCAGTCCTCAGGGGGAGTTCCCGGAGGCTTGGCCGACATCCAAGATGTCGGCCAGCTCCGGGAAAGGATCGCGAATCGGCGCTTTTCAGCGCCGATTCGCGATCCAGCTCCCCAGGGGTTAATGCCAGGCATCATTTGGAAGGGCAGGCTGTGCCCTTCCAAATGATGCCTGGGTTAACCCCCGCAGAGCCGCCGATCGGGAGGGAGAGAGGTCCGAAGGACCTCCCCCCCTCCCTTTCAGGCGCCTCCTCCGCACATGCGGGGGGGGCGCCTGAATTAGGTGTCATCGCGCTGCCGCGATGACACCTAATTCGGGCGGCTGTGGTCCCGGATGCGCGGCTGACATCCAGGATGTCAGCCCGCACCGGGGGGGCCAGCGATCGGCCGGAACCCGGCCGAACGCTGACCCCAATGGGAGGACGCGCTCAGCGCGTCCTCCGCATACCAGCGGGATTCCAAGTGGTTAATCTATCCATAAACAACTGCTTGGGGCGGCAGTCTGTATGAAAAGAGGAGACATTTTCGGATACGCAGAAAAAGTTTAGTGATTTTTTGGCTAAATTATTGTGAATCTTATGCAGGCTTTGGATGAAAGTAACAATAGGTGCTTTAAAATTGGGCCTTTAGCGTCGGCAACAGTGCCGTCACACAGTAACCCCTCTGAGGATATGAATCTGATACAAGCGTCAGTGGCAGTGCAGCCAAATACTGTGCCTTTGGTGCCAGGCCAGCAAGTGCCATCATACAGTAACCCCTCTGTGGTATTGTGGAAGAGTGCAGGGGTGGACCATGCGGTCAGGGCCAGTGCTAGACTATTTTGTGCCCTAGGTAAGACCAGCTACTTGCACCCCCCCACAAAAAAAACCCAAAAAATGACACATGAAACTGCTAAATTTCTTTTTATTTAAGAATAAAGTTTGAAAAGCACCAATAGTAAAAGGTAAAATAAATATAAATGAACTGTATTAAACAAATTAAAATTAACTGTATTGAACAAATATAAATAAAAAAAAAAAATAAGAGTTATCACGTAAGTTTCAATTTCAGACACATCAAAATTTCACTTTGCGTGCCTTATCCTTTGCAAATTTTCATCATGCGTATATACAGTCAGGTCCAGAAATATTGGGACATAGACACAATTCTAACATCTTTGGCTCTATACGCCACCACAATGGAGTTGGAATGAAACAAACACAATGTGCTTCAACTGCAGACTGTCAGCTTTAATTTGAGGGTATGTACATCCAACTCAGGTGAACGGTGTAGGACTTACAGCAGCTTTGCAGATGTGCCTACCACTTGTTAAGGGACCAAAAGTAATGGGACAATTGGCTTCTCGGCTGTTCCATGGCCAGGTGTGTGATATTCCCTCATTACCCCAATTACAATTGCAGATAAAAGGCCCAGAGTTCATTTCAAGTGTGATATTTGCATTTGGAATCTGTTGCGGTCAACTTTCAAGATGAGATCCAAAGAGTTGTCAATGTCAGTGAAGCAAGCCATCATTAGGCTGAAGAAACAAAACAAACCCATCAGAGAGATAGCAAGAACATTAGGCGTGGCCAAAACAACAGTTTGGAACATTCTCAAAAAGAAGGAACGCACCGGTGAGCTCAGCAACACCAAAAGACCCGGGAGACCATGGAAAACAACTGTGGTGGATGACCGAAGAATTCTTTCCCTGGTGAAGAAAACACCCTTCACAACAGTTGGCCAGATCAAGAACACTCTCCAGGAGGTAGGTGTATGTGTGTCAAAGTCAACAATCAAGAGAAGATTTCACCGGAGTGAATACAGATGGTTCACCACAAGATGTAAATCATTGCTGAGCCTCAAAAACAGGAAGGCCAGATTAGAGTTTGCCAAACAACACCTAACAAAGCCTTCTCAGTTCTGGAACAAGATCCTATGGACAGATGAGACCAAGATCAACTTGTACCAGAGTGATGGGAAGAGAAGAGTATCAAGAAGGAAAGGAACTGCTCATGATCCTAAGCATACCACCTCATCAGGGAAGCATGGTGGTGGTAGTGTCATGGCGTGGGCATGTATGGCTGCCAATAGAACTGGTTCTCTTGTATTTATTGATGATGTGACGCTGACAAAAGCAGCAGGATGAATTGTGAAGTGTTTCGGGCAATATTATCTGCTCACATTCAGCCAAATGCTGCAGAACTCATTGGACGGCGCTTCACAGTGCAGATGGACAATGACCCAAAGCATACTGCAAAAGCAACCAAAGAGTTTTCGAAGGGACAGAAGTGGAATGTTATGCAATGGCCAAGTCAATCACCTGACCTGAATCCCATTGAGCATGCATTTCACTTGAAGACAAAACTGAAGGGAAAATGCCCCAAGAACAAGCAGGAACTGAAGACAGTTGCAGTAGAGGCCTGGCAGAGCATCACCAGGGATGAAACCCAGCGTCTGGTGATGTCTATGCGTTCCAGACTTCAGGCTGTGATTGACTACAAAGGATTTGTAACCAAGTATTAAGAAGGGAAAGTTTGATTTATGATTATTATTCTGTCCCATTACCTTTGGTCCCTTAACAAGTGGGAGGCACATCTGCAAACTGCTGTAAGTCCTACACCGTTCACCTGAGTTGGATGTACATACCCTCAAATTAAAGCTGACAGTCTGCAGTTAAAGCACATTGTGTTTGTTTCATTCCAACTCCATTGTGGTGGTGTATAGAGCCAAAGATGTTAGAATTGTGTCCATGTCCCAATATTTCTGGACCTGACTGTATATATATTGCCCAGGCCAGCTCACATCATGCGTATATATATATATTGCCCAGGCCAGCTCACATCATGCGTATATATATTGCCCAAGCCAGCTCACATCATGCGTATATATATTGCCCAGGTCTAGGCCAGCTCACATCATGCGTATATATATTGCCCAGGCCCAGGCCAGCTCACATCATGCTTATATATGTATATATTGCTCAGGCCAGCTCACATCATGCTCACAGACAGTCACAGATGCGCCATCATGCGTATATATATTTCCCAGGCCAATCCCCTGGTGGAGATAGGGGGTTCATTTGAACCCCGATATCTCCAGGCATCTAGTGGGTCATGAAGGGTGTCAATCGAAAGGCCTGAGCATGGCCTTTCGAATGATACCCAACATGACAAGGTATAAAGTAAAAAAAATAAAAACATATTTTTTTGTGTGTTATTTTTATTAATGCAGCAATATTGTTCACATTTCAATTATAATGTGAACGATGATGCACTAATGATTTTTTTTTATGGGGTGTGTTTGCTATAAATCATGTAATTCCCCCCACAAAATGTAACAAGTACCCATTTCTAATTTTTGTACAAGCGCACCCTATAGAAAACATAACCGCAGACGCTCATGTGCTAAAATGTGGAAAAAAAACACTTTACATACAGCAGATGATTAAAAATTCAATTTTTATTGCATTTGTTTCATAATATACAGCCAGGACAGGTTGTATACATATAAAATTGATATATTATGAATCTGCGGAGTGTGCCAGAAAGAACAATATCTAACATGTCGGTCATTTAATAAAAAGTGGCTTCAAAATCTCGTTTAAACATGATGAGTGAAAGTGGTAAAAATTAGCTGAGCATGAGCACACAGCGGTGAAATGCAGCATATTAGAAGAAGTTTTAGGAGGGAAATTAACACTTCTCACTCAGAAGCAGACACCACCCCCCCTCAGTATAGTCTACATACATACATACATACATACAATGTATCAAATTCATTACACCAGACTAAAAACACCTGTTATGCCGTTTGAAAAATACAGGTCATTTAGAGGTGAGAATCTTTGCACGTACACATTAGTTTTTAACTCAATATCTAATAAACCATTGCTTAGAATATTCTGCAGTAAAGAGTCTCTTTATTTCTAGATTTTTTAGTATTTTTTAAGCATTTTAAGCGAACTCGAACCGAACACACCCAAAAAGTTCGAAGTTCGCGAACTTGCAAACGGCCAAAGTTTGAATCGAACTCCGAACTGATCGAACCGCTCATCCCTTGTTATAAAAAAAATCAGCTCAACAAGGTTTAGGCACTAGTACTGCGCTACTGTATATGGTGAGAATTGGCGCACACTAGTCACGACGGCTCTGCGTCATCACGCCGCGCCCTGCCCCCTGATCACTCACAGCTGCGCCGAGTGCCACCGGAGCTCCTGGCATTCGGCCAGCTGGCGGCACCATGCATCCAGGGGCCCCCCCGATCGCCACCCGGGGCCCTGGATGTCACAATATTACAATCCAAACGCAAACGGGTTAGGCTAGGGACAGATGAGCGCATTTTCTGCAGCCACCGTCAAAATGTACGTCGATGCGTGCGCACGCATTTTTTCACGGAATACGCTTAAGTGGTCAGACGATGCGCAATTCTGGACGTATTTCATGACGGTGGGGTAAAAAGAAGTCTAGGGAAATCCGGCTGTTTGAACGTTATGTAGGCCGCACACTAGCAGCGTCTGACGTCTCCTAATCACGCAAACACGCCGCTATGCGGCCGCAGCGCACTCTGTACGTCTGTAGCAGCGGTTTCACGTTCTGATAAAAATGCGTTCATTTGCCGGTTGCGTGGTGTCGGCGCACTTTTGTACGCACGTACTGCGTATATTGGCCGTCATTGGCCGTTATGTGCTGCTACTGCCGCCGTGATTTAGTGCGCCTGCACGCGCGTTCCGACTGCCCCACTCTGACCCTAGCCTAAAGTAACCAAATTTGTAAGAAGAATAATGCAGCATATGAATCCTCACACTGCCGGGCAGCACCTTAAGGCCCGGTTCACAAATAAGCGTTTTACAGCGCATTCCTGCACGCTGTAAAATGCATAAACAGGGAAATCCCATTATTTGCTATGGGACCCGATCATACCTGGGACGTTTTACAGCGCGCAGGTATGCGCTGTAAAACCTACGCCCAAAGAAGTACAGGAGCTTCTTTGGGGCGTATTGCAGCGCGTTCACTTCTGCAGTCTATGGTCGTGAACGCGCTGCAATGCGCGTTCGCATGTTTTTTTACGTTTGCGCGATACGTGCGTTAAAAATCACAAGTATTGCGAGGGTAAACAAAACGCAGGTGTGAACCCAGCCTTACAGTATAATTAATGCAGCATATGATTCCGCACACTGCCGGGCAGCACCTCTACAGTTTGTGGATCCAGGAAGCAGGTGAGTATTAGAAAGAAAAAAAAAGTTTTATTTTATGTTGCTGGGACATTTAAAAATGTCCTCGGATTTTATTTTTTTTTAAAAAAAAATGTGTCGCCTTACCTTAGCCTGGTGGTCAGTGGGGGCTCCCTGGATCCTGGTTGTGGGTAAGGGGGGGTCTGCCATGGCTCCCTCCTTGGAGTCCCTGCGCCACCTCTCTGCCACATGCACCCGGCTGGCCAGCCCGCACAGTCACAGCTCTGTAATCTTGTGGCCACATGCTCCTCAAGGGTTACTTGGGAGGGAGGCTCCAGTGGGCTGCCCTCTACAGTGCCTGATTAGAGGGCCTCGTCTGCCTGATGTTTTAGCAACAAGAATGTTTTATCCCATAGGCTTCAATCTTAAAAATATTCCCGTTTTAATTCAATATCTAATAAACCATTGCTTATAATATTCTGCAGTAAAGAGTCTCTTTATTTTTAGATTTTTTAGGACTTTTTAAGCCTTTTTTTTTTAAAAAAAATCTATTTTTTTTTTTCGAACTTTTGGCGAACATCCCAAAAAGTTCGAAGTTCACGAACTTTCGAACGGCCAATGTTCGAATCGAACTCCGAACCGATCGAACCGAACAGCTCATCCCTAATGTATCTGTGGAATCGCAGCCACATTAAACAAGTAACAAAGCATGAAAAAAGAGCTGTGAGTTGCGGGTGAGATGATTTCCAGGTCGCTTGTCTCTTGTGCCACAACCATCAGGGTTGTTCAGAGCGCACCAAAATGTCACTGACCATTCCATGCATTTTGACAAGTCCGATTCGCCGACCCTGCGATGAATCGATCTGAAAACCTGCCGAATGCATCCAAAAAAAGCTGATGACCCACTTAACAGAGCACTGAGCAGCTGTCGGAAAAAGCCATCATGCCGACGAACAGGCTGAGAAAAAAGAAAAAAAAATGCAACTTTTAAAAGGGGTTTGCAAAAAACTACTGCATGAAAATGCCTGGAAATAACAAGGTTGTAAGAATAATACTAAAAAAAAAAGTATGTTACATAAAAAAGGGCTATTTTTAAAAAGAAAAGAATTCACCAATACCATCCAAAAATACTCCTAAAAATCGTAAAAGAGGCTTTTTGCTGCAGATTAGAATAATAAACTGTTTATTAGATATTGGATAAAAACGGGTATATTTTTAACATTGAAACCTATGGGATTCGCCTGAATAAACATGTCGAATGAAACCACTGAACATCAGGGCATTTCACTGACATTTCTCTGCTGTTGAATGTGAATAGATTAACCATTGCTTCTCTATGGGGGATTTCACTGCCACCGAACAGCACCGTATTTCACTGCCGCCGAACAGCACCGTATTTCACTGCCACCGAACCAGCACTGTATTTCACTGCCACCGAACCAGCACTGTATTTCACTGCCACCGAACCAGCACTGTATTTCACTGCCACCGAACCAGCACTGTATTTCACTGCCGCCCAACAGGCACCGTATTTCACTGCTGCCGAACAAGCACTGTATTTTACTGCCGCTGAACAGGCACCGTATTTCACTGCCATTGAACAGGCACCGTATTTCACTGCCATTGAACAGGCACCGTATTTCACTGCCGCCGAACAGCACCGTATTTCACTGCTGCCAGACAGCACCGTATTTCACTGACGTCAAACGGCAATGTATTTCACTGCCGCTGAAGAGGCACCGTATTTCACTGCCGCTGAACAGGCACCATATTTCACTGCCACCGAACAGGCACCGTATTTCACTGCTGCCAGACAGCACCGTATTTCACTGACGTCAAACAGCAACGTATTTCACTGCCGTTGAAGAGGCACCGTATTTCACTGCCGCTGAACAGGCACCGTATTTCACTGCCGCCGAACAGCACCGTATTTCACTGCTGCCAGACAGCACCGTATTTCACTGACGTCAAACAGCAACGTATTTCACTGCCGCTGAAGAGGCACCGTATTTCACTGCCGACGAATAGACACCGTATTTCACTGCTGCTGAACAGGCACCGTATTTCCCTGCCGCCGAACAGGCACCGTATTTCACTGCCACCGAACAGGCACCGTATTTCACTGCTGCCAGACAGCACCATATTTCACTGACGTCAAACAGCAACGTATTTCACTGCCGCTGAAGAGGCACCGTATTTCACTGCCGCTGAACAGGCACCGTATTTCACTGCCGCCGAACAGGCACCGTATTTCACTGCCGCTGAACAGGCACCGTATTTCACTGCCGCTGAACAGGCACCGTATTTCACTGCCGCCGAACAGGCACCGTATTTCACTGCCGCCGAACAGGCACTGTATTTCACTGCCGCTGAACAGGCACTGTATTTCACTGCCGCCGAACAGGCACCGTATTTCACTGCCACTGAACAGGCACCATATTTCACTGCCGCCCAACAGGCACCGTATTTCACTGCTGAACAGGCACCTTATTTCACTGCCGAACAGGCACCGTATTTCACTGCCGAACAGGCACCGTATTTCACTGCCGCCCAACAGGCACCGTATTTCACTGCCGAACAGGCACCGTATTTCATTGCCAGTTCACCAATATTTGGCAAACTGCCTGCTTTTTGAATAGCTGAATGCCTCTGGAATGGCACCATACGGGAAAATTCACTGTTCGGTGCAATTTTGGAGCCAATTTGGCTCTCTCTCAATAACCCTGAATGCTTTATGTATAGAAATAGAAACAGGCAGGACGGGAGCAGTTTTTGGTACCTGAATGTACTTGGACACATAAACATCCCAGCCATATGCTGCAGCCAATGAACGTTTGAATGAGTTTAAAATAAATAATTAGTGATTGGCAAGTGTCCGATGCCTGAGCGCATAGATTCAACTCCATTCTCTGATCTTAAAAACCAATAGAACAGAAACATAATGATTCAATAACTGTCGGCTGCTGCTACTTTCAAATGGTTTTCTATATATATTATTTTTCTCTGTATGGAGACTCTTCCTCTGATGTCACATTTTAATGAAACACACTGATCTATCATGGAGACATAAACTTCAGACAGACTTGTCAAATGAGCTCCATGTTCGAGGCTCAGGCTGCCATAAAAGCACAAACGTTTGAGCCAAACATCAGGGAAGTCTTTAGATGTCCTATTTGAGCTTGTGGGATTTTTTTCATATGGAATAGATTAAACTGACTACAAACAGATTAGCTGGTCCAGTGAGGTCTAAATTACAGAACTTGGATGGTGAAAACCTGGCTAAATTACTCTGTCAGCCCCAACAAATGTCACATAAGTAATTGGCTCTTTCAAATGTCTTCACATTTTGTAGTGTTACTTGTCACCAGGAATTAATCGTAGGTTTACTTAAAATGCACCACTTTGCTCCTGAACCTTTACCTCATATGTCTTTACCTGTCCCTGAACATTCCCGCTTTGCATTGTATCCGGCCATGAATGGAAAGGTCTGATATATCCAGGTGGAGTAACGTCAGAGCTGCCAATTCGAATTATCCCACGAGACATGGAGGCGTGTATTATGCTATCTTTTCTTTACTTAAGCCGATAGCAGCAAAGGAAATCTCTCAAATACAACAACAAAATTATTTAGAGAGAAAAATACAGTTTAACAATACATATAACAATAGCAGGTAATGGTACAGTCCAGCTCCCTGCTGTACAATCGTCCGGTAGACCACTCCATAAATCGTCCTGGTAACCCTTGGCTCCTCCTCTTTTCTTTGCTGCTCGCCAAGATAAGATGAGTATTAGGGATGAGATATTCAGTTCGGACGGTTCGGAGTTCGGGCCGAACTTAGCCTGCTCGGTTAGATCGCGAACTCCGAACATTTCCGGGTGTTCGGAGCAAGTTCGACCACAATGCATCACCATGGCCCACAATGCACTTTCCCACTGGCCTGAAGCTCGTAATTGGCTACAGCCTTGCACCTGACCACAGGTCTGGTGAAAGACAGGTTCAACAGTATGCCAATCACGGCTCAGAGTCCTGATTGGGCAAATTTTAAGAGGTTTCTGAGACTTGTAATCTGTGGCTTCTCACTGCCACCCATCAAGGGGTCTCACTGATTTATAAGAGGTTTCACTGCCACCCATCAAGGGGTCTCACTGATTTATAAGAGGTTTCTGAGATTTGTAATCTGTGGCTTCTCACTGCCACCCATCAAGGGGTCTCACTGATTTATAGGAGGTTTCACTGCCACCCATCAAGGGGTCTTACTGATTTATAAGAGGTTTCTGAGACTTGTAATCTGTGACTTCTCACTGCCTCCCATCAGGGGGTCTCACTGATTTATAAGAGGTTTCTGAGACTTGTAATCTGTAGCTTCTCACTGCCACCCATCAAGGGGTCTCACTGATTTATAAGAGGTTTCACTGCCACCCATCAAGGGGTCTCACTGATTTATAAGAGGTTTCTGAGATTTGTAATCTGTGGCTTCTCACTGCCACCCATCAAGGGGTCTCACTGATTTATAGGAGGTTTCACTGCCACCCATCAAGGGGTCTCACTGATTTATAAGAGGTTTCTGAGACTTGTAATCTGTGACTTCTCACTGCCACCCATCAGGGGGTCTCACTGATTTATAGGAAGTGTCTGAGACTTGTAATCTGTGTCTTGTCACTGGTTGCCAGCTATCAGGGTGTCTCACTGAGTTATACCAGAGTTCTTTAAATCTTTAATCTTTATACCAGAGTTGAATCAGAGTTCTGTATATATTTAATCTATATATCACTCACCATGTCTGAAAGAACAAAAAGGACAGGCAGACGCTCCCAGACACAGATAAGAGGGCAAGCAGCCCCTGTGTCGGGAGGCTGTGCCTCTGGTCGTCGTGGACGTGGTGCATCCTCTGTAGGGGCACGCTTGTCCTTTCTAACTGGTGCTGGCCGTCTTAAGCAGCAGCAACATACAGAGGATTTGGCGGATTGACTAACCAGGCCATCCTCATCCTCCAAGTCCTCTGCCAGACAGGCTTCTAGTGCTTTACAGTCCACCTCAGCTGCCAAAGCAACTAATGCAGCCTCCATGTACACAGCTACTCCTCCCGTAGCCTCGCTATCACACACGGAGGAGTCAGCTGAATTGTTTGACTACAATGACAGTGACATGCTGCTTGAGGATGCGCAGCAAGTACAGTGCTCTGATTCAATCTCAGAGATTGAGGAAGGGAGTATAATCAACCTAGAGGAAGAGGGTGCCAGTGATGACACAAATAACTGGCACTCATGTTGCCCCAGCAGCTGCAGCATACTGCCAAGTTGGCTCCAGTGACGAGGAGTTAGGGGATGATGATGACAATGATGATGAGGTCACTGACTCCACCAGGGTGCCTGATCGAACAGAGGAATCAAGTGAGGAAGAGGGGGAGGAGGAGGCACAGCAAACACGAGGCACAACATCCTCTATGACCAACCGTAGCACTAGCCAGTCCAAGGCATCACATGTCAGAGCTGCTCCGGTGCAGAGCGCTGTTGTCTCAAAGCACACACGCAGAACTCTGCTGTCTGCTGGGAGTTCTTTAAGAAATGTGCAGCAGACCCCACCATTGCTATTTGTAATCTATGTCAGATGAGGCTGAAGCGTGGGATAGACACCGGACACTTGGGTACCACGTGCGAGGTGACATATGACCTCCTGCCACACATCCCGTTGGCACAAAACTTTGCGTAGGTCCTCCTCCTCCGTCTCTACCCCGACTGTATGTCCTGCCATGTCATTGCCTACAACCTCCACTGACAGGGATGATGCTACAGTAATGGATGTACCAGGTCCTTCCTCACAATGTGACATCATCCCAGCAGCTGAAGATTTACGCAGTCAGATTACGTTGCCGCAGCTGCTGCAGCGTAAGAAAAAATATAGTCCCAACCGTCCAAGCACAACGTCTAAATGCCAGCTTAGCAAAATTACTTGCATTGCAGCTGCTGCCTCTCCAGCTGGTGGACTCTGCTCCCTTCTGTGAATTTGCTGAATGTGCTGTACCACAGTGGCAGGTTCCAAAATGCCATTACTTTTCACACAAGGCCATTCCAGCACTATACCAGCACGTGGAAGACAATGTTTTCCAGTCATTGGGAAAGGCAGTCAGCAACAAGGTGCATGTGACTTTAGACACGTGGTCCAGCAAGCATGGACAGGGTCGTTACATTTCCTTCACGGCACACTGGGTAACTCTGATTGCAGCTGGGAGGGATCCAAGACGGGGCTCTGTGCTGGAGCTTGTTCATCCACCACGCCTCCAGAAAGCTGCTTGTATGAGGTCTGTCTGCTCCACCACCTTCACCTCTCCCTCTTCCTCCTCGGTCTGTCGAAGTGGCAGTTAAACCAACGCCATACTGTGCTTGAGCTGGTTTGTTTAGTGGACAGGAGCCACACCGGGCCAGAAATTCTGTCAGCTCTGCAGGGCCAGGTGCAGAGATGGTTAACACCATGCCAGCTTCAGCTGGGAATGATCGTCTGTGATAAAGGCAGCAACCTTCTCTCTGCAAGGGTAAATTGACGCATGCACCATGCCTAGCACATGTCCTAAATCTAGTGGTACAGCGTTTCCTAACCAAGTACCCAGGGCTGCCAGAGCTTCTCAGCCAGGCCAGAAAAGTCTGCAGCCACTTCAGACGGTCATTCCCAGCAAGCGTTCGCCTGGCAGAAATTCAAAGAGAATTCCACCTTCCCACAAACCATCTGATCTGTGACATGCCCACCAGGTGGAACTCGACATTAGCAGCAGAGGGCCATCAACGAGTACCTGTGTGAGTATGGCACAAGGACAGGTTCAGGTCAACTTGGTTCCCCCCCGCAGTGTCTGATGATCAAGGATGCATGCACTGTACTGTCACCATTTGAGGAGGCAACGAGGATGGTGAGCAGGGACAGTGCATGCATCAGTGACACAATTCCTTTAGTGTTCCTGCTGGAGCACACTCTGTGGGGAATTATAGATGTGGCTCTAGAGGCAGAGCAGCGGGAGGAAGAAGAGGCCTTCCCTAGCTCTCAAGGCCCCAGTCTTTCCGCAGACAGCATTCCAGCGGGTCCTCCTCAGATCAGACAGGAGGAGGAATATTTAAGTAGTGGGGGCATTGAAGGTGGGGATTCTTCAAGGGAGGGTTTTGTGTGCCCAGAAACACAAGGGCTAGTGCGTGGCTGGGAGGAGGAAGTGCACGATACGGTCATCCTCATTGACTAGGAAGACTCGGAAGCTAATGCCACCTCCAACCTACGCTGCATAGTCTCCCTTATAATGCAAAGCCTTCTAAAGGACCCCAGGATTCGTGCTATCAAGGAGAGGGATCATTACTGGTTGGCAACCCTTCTTGATCCACGATACAAGGGTAAAGTTGCAGAGCTCATCCTGCCCGCACAGAGGGAGCACACGGAACTCTTCCACAATTCCACAAAAGGGTTACGGTGTGAATGCACTTGCTGCCATGAAAGGCACAATATTTGACTGCACTAACGCCTGTGCCAGATTTATATCAGTTTAATTTTTTTGAACCGCAGGGTCCAACCTGCACTCTTCCACAATACCACAAAAGGGTTACGGTGTGAAGGCACTTGCTGCCATGAAAGGCGTAATATTTGGCTGCAATGACGCCTGTGCCACATCCAGTGGTGTATTTTGGCCTAGGCCGACTAGGCCTAGGGTGGCTCTTTCCAGGGGGCGGCTGCCCTCACCGGGTGGCCCCACCCCTAAATTTTTTTTTTTTTTTTTTACTTTTGCAAAGTATTTTACCAGGAAGGATATATTGAGATTTCACTAATTTTCAAGTATGTCCTGGGTAGGCAAGGCCTAGGCTTTCACTTTCCAGGGGGCAGCAAGAAACCTAACCACTAAATGGGTTACTCACAGAGCACCAAAATGACGTCAACTTTTTGGTGTTCTGTAGTTCCCTGCACTTCAAAACATAAAAATTCACCATTCACTGCAGGGTCCCCAAAGTGCATGGAGTCGGCCGCTGAATGCTGCCACCACAAACCCGTGGTCTGCTGTTTTCAAAAGAACTACTGAACGAAAATGTCTGGGAATTTACGTATAAGATCCTATGATTGATAATAAAAAGTTCTGTTACAGAAAAAAGAAAAACTGCTATTAAAAAAAAAGGGGGGGAAATTTTGCCCAAAAAAAAAATCAGAAAATGGCTAAAAGGTACTAAAAAATAAATAAAGACTTTTTACTGCAGATTAAAATAAATGATTTATAAGATGTTGCATATAAAAGGGAATATTTTTAACATTGAAACCTATGGGGTTCGCCTGAATAAACTTGCTGATTAAAACCACCGAACATCAGGGCATTTCACTGCCATTTCTCTGCTGTTTGGTGTTCTCTGAATAGATTAACCATTACTTCTCTATGGGGATTTGCACTGCCTTCAAACAGCACCGTACTTGCTGGCAGTTCGCCAAACTTGTGTGTGAGCAAATCACAGAGCAGTGGTGTACTTAGGGGAGTGGCGGAGGGCGGGCCGCCCCAGGTACCAGTGATTATTGTGGTGTCATTAGGGGGTACTAGGAGGTGCCACTGTCACTATCATCTTTGAGCTGTGTTCTCAAACAACGAGCAGCGGAGCAGGGCATTTGCATACGGAATAAAATCGAATAGAATAAAAATCCCCCTCTCCTCCCTCCTTAGCTCCTCCCCTGCCCCGCAGCAGCTCTAGGAGAGGGGAGGGGGATGTGATTTGTGTGCAGAGAGAGAAGATGACAGTAAACGGCAGGTAAGGGGGGGTATCAGCAGAATATGAAGCCCTGTCTGCTTACTGCTGTTTAAAGTGGACCTTTCCTTAACCAGCACTGCAGTGATAGAAATTTGGCATTGAGCTGCCTGGCTCCAGGTGAGGCTGCATGCGTGCAGGTCATGCGGTCCGGCCAGTCAGGTGGTACTGAGTCTCAGTACAACATGACTGGCTGAACCACATGAAACGCACGCGCACAGCTGCCCGCCCTTTCGTTAACACAGACTCTATTCTGTATTGAACACCCACCGGGAAGGGAATCAAAGCTACAGTGCACCCTCTGGCAGTAGCACCCCACTGCTGACAAGATGGCTCCATGCACAGGCACAGCCGCGATCCTAACGTGGCCTGGAGGGACCTCCTGCTGAGTCTGTACACAGTCCCTGCTGACTCTGCACACAGCCCTACCACAGACAGAGGCCGGTAAATCTAGAATAAATAATTGCTGTGTGCTCATATACACTCGATTTGCTGGGAGTTTTATTGCAGTGGATTCTGATACGCTGACACACACCGCACATTGCATTGCTGGGAGTTTTATTGCTGTGGATTCTGATACGCTGACACACACCAAACATTGCATTGCTGGGAGTTTTATTGCTGTGGATTCTATGATACACACTGCATATTACTGTGAATTTTATTGCACTGGAGCTCTGGGATAGGCTCATACACAGTACCCATTTCTGTGGGTTTTATTGCTGTGCAGCTCTGTGATATGCTCATATGCAGTGCACGTTTCTGTGGATTTTATTGTTCAACCAATTAGAGCGGCTGTGATCCAGTATACTTGACATGCGTGGCTGTTCTTTGTAAAAATGCTTGAATTTAAACATTTCATAATTTTCTTTATCTCAATAGATACATTTGAAATGGTATACAAAATATACAAGTAGGCACTTGTTATCCACTTTTAAAATAAAGAGAGGAAAAGCGGAGCTCTAAGAGGAAAAGGTGGAGCTTAAAGAGGAAGGGTGGGGATTAACCAGGAAGAGGTGTGCCCTTGACAGGAAAGGGTGCCTCAAATTTAAATTGGGCGGGTGCACGAGTTTAGTCAGGCCTAGGGCAGCAAAAACCTAAATACACCACTGGCCACATCTATATAATTTTAATTTTTTGAACCGCAGGGTCCAACCCTGCACTCTTCCACAATACCACAGAGGGGTTGCTGTATGAATGCACTTGCTGGCCTGGCACCAAAAGCACAATATCTGGGTGCACTGACGCCCATTATCAGATTCATATATTTTAATATAGGACCTCATGGTCCACCCCTGCATTCTTCCACAATACCACAGAGGGGTTACTGTATGAATGCACTTGCTGGCCTGGCACCAAAAGCACAATATCTGGGTGCACTGACGCCCATTACCAAATTCATATCTTTTAATATAGGACCTCATGGTCCACCCCTGCATTCTCCCACAATACCACAGAGGGGGTTACTGTATGATAATACTTGCAGGCCTGGCACCAAAAGCACAATATTTGGGTGCACTGCCACTGACGCCTGTATCAGATTCATATCCTCAGAGGGGTTACTGTGTGACGGCACTGTTGCCGACGCTAATGACAAATTTTAAAGCACCTATTGTTACTTTCATACAAAGCCTGCATAAGTTTCACAATAATTTAGCCCAAAAAAATCACTAAACTTTTTCTACTTGTCCGAAAAGATCTCCTCCTTTCATACAGACTGCCGCCCCAAGCAGTTGTTTATGGATAGATTAAAGGAAAAGCATTTACCGTCATTTGAAATGTCATTTTTTTGGTTTTTACATATTTCTATACATCCTAGAAATCCGCCACTTCACTGGCAGGTTATGGGGACCTCCTAGGCACGATATTTGAAGGAATTTTTCGTTTTTATTTTTAACCCTTATTTCATGGAAAACTCTGTCCATTTAAAAAAAAATTCTAACTTTTTGTCCTTATTTCCTGTCCCCCAGGGCACTACCCGGACCCCCATACACCTTTTATGGCAAATATCTAGCATATATGCCCTCTTGGAGGGCACTCTAAAAATCGAATGTTCAGCCCCATTGACTTGCATTGAGTTCGAATTCGAACATTTGGAAAGTTCGAGTTCGAATGCGAACCGAACTCGGGGGTGTTCAGCTCATCTCTAGTCAGGAGCTGGTTTAGTCGTCTCCGTGTTCGGAGCTCATTCATCCCGGAGTGCTTCTGCTTCCGAGGTTTTTTCTTCCGTGGATGTCGTCTTGTAGACATCTTAAAACAGCAGACTGGTCCAGAGAATCCATCTTTAGGGAGTGTTATTTTAAACCAGTGTGTCACATGTCACTATCACTAATTAATTAAGCTTTGAACTCGCATAATATGAGCCTCCGTGTCTTGTGGGATAATTCCCAGATTCCCCTATTATCACGACGGGGAATCATAATTATAATAAAAACACGGAGGCGAGTATTATCTCACCCTTTATATTTGGTTATTAGGTTTTGAGGTTTCAATAGTCATTATGGATTTTTTCAAACCTTAATATAAGCTCTTGGTGATCTTTAAAACATTTATTTTCCGACAGCCTAAACTTCATGTCGAAGCTTTCATTGGATGAGGAAGAGTTCTTCTATTGTTCTGTTCGTTGGAGAAGAGCTTGAGCTTCGTGTTGGAGTTTTCGTTGAAGGATGAATATTCTTCCATGCTTGAGCTTCATATTGGTGTTTGCGTTGAAGGCTGGAGCTTCGTGTTGGAGTTTTTCATTGAAGGATGAATGTTCTTCCATGCTTGAGCTTCAAGTTGGAGTCTACGTTGAAGGTTTTAACTTCCTGTTGGAGTTTGTCAAAGGATGATTATTCTTCCATTGTTTCAATTTCGTTGAGAAAGATGTTAGCCCGTCTCGCATCAAGAAAAGAGGAGGAGCCAAGGGTTACCAGGACGATTTATGGAGCGGTCTACCGGACGATTGGACAGCAGGGAGCTGGACTGTACCATTACCTGCTATTGCTATATGTATTGTTAAACTGTATTTTTCTTTCTAAATACTTTTGTTGTTGTATTTGAGAGATTCTTTGCTGCTATCGGCTTAAGTAAAGAAAAGATGTAATAAAGACACAGAGGCGAGGTTTATGCTAATTATGATTCCCCGTCATGATAATAGGGGAATCTGGGAACTCTAATTCATATTATGAGCCATTTATAAATTCCCCCACTCACACTAAAGTCCCAGCCAGGGCATAACTATTCCTCAGTCAAAAGTCTATGGCTCACACAGCGCTACCTACCTATGTATCATTCTATCTTTCCACCTAAATATAACCCAACAAACACTTCTATTTACCCATAAACACATGCATATCTCTCAATACACACTCACATATCCAATCACATGCATATACCTCTACACATGCACACAAAAACCCCTAAACACATGCGCACATATAAACATGGAAGATGTGGTTAAAAAGAAGCGCTGTCACAATATGCATACATATACCCATACACATACATATATCTCTATATACAGACCTTTACATATGAATACATACACAAAATATAGACCCATGTGCTCATGTAACCATACACATATAGATAAATTCAAAAACACACATGTAAACCCATACACATGCAGGCAAAATCAATCAAAAAATTCTCTAGAACGCCCAGAAAGGGTTTGAGACTCTTGAAGAGTTATGACTGGGTCTTCTTTCCCATTTGCTCTGAGGTTGGCTTGGTACAACACACAGAATGATGATTCTTTGCGTTCCTGCTCTGTGAGAACTGCAGAGGGACATGCATGATCCACAATCAACACGTAGTGTTCTCTCCTCGTAGGACACGCATCTTTATATGAATCAAGCGTCCACTCGAGTTACCACTCAGGATGGACAGGTCACATTGGAGATGTGATTACTGCATTCCCTGTAGTTATGCCACTGGCCCCAATGTCACACTGAGGAGGCATTTCTGTGGTCAGCAGGTTGGGGATTAACATGGCATTTCCAAACAGCCAACCAAGATGCCAGAATTGTAAACGTTATAGGGAGAAATGGACTTCCACCCCCTATGCCTCACATGATTGGCGAGTGAGATGTCAAATTACCTTTGCCTAAATCCCCCCTTAATAAACTATTTTTGTAATAACCCCCCTACCCTCTATCTTATCCCCACCTAAGGCATCAAAACCTAAACTCCTTCATGCTAAAATCCCCCATCACACAGTCCCTTACCCACTGGCATGCACAACCCTGACATTAGGGTGTGCACCAATGGAACATTCTTTAACTGAAAATAATGTCTATAAGATTTTGGAAAAATGGCATCACATTTCTCATTAGTAATAATTAGGGATGAGCGAACATCCCCGAACTCGAACACGAACTCAATACAAGTCAATGGGACTCAAAGTTCGATTTTTAGAGTGCCCTCCAAGAGGGCATATATGCAAGATATTTGCCATAAAAGGTGTATGGGGGTCCGGGTAGTGCCCTGGGGGACAGGAAACAAGGACAAAAAGTAAAAAAAAAAAACGTTTTTAAAAGGACAGTGAGTTTTCCATGAAATAAGGGTTAAAAATAAAAACAAAAAATTCCTTCAAATATCGTGCTTAGGAGGTCCCCATAACCTGCCCGTGAAGTGGCGGATTTCTAGGATGTATAGAAACACTTAAAACAATGTCTGGGTCCGGGTAGTGCCCTGGGGGACAGGAAACAAGGACAAAAAGTTTAAAAAAAGACGTTTTTAACCCCTTCACTGCTTACGACGTGTGGGACACGTCCTTAGTTACTCCCGCTGTATGCTGAGGAGGACGTGACCCACACGTCATCAGCTTTGCGGGACCCCTGGCGGAGATACTCACCTCTCTGTCTGGGGTCCCACGACGTTCTGACTTCAGCATCCTCAGACGCTGAAGTCAAGCTCTTCCCGACGTAAATGACGTCATCGCGCCATGCGCGATGGCATCATTTCCAGGCGACCCCCGGCAATGCAGTGAGATCGCCTGGAAGGGAGGGGGCATCCGTTCGGATTCCCTCTCCCTCCCGATCGGGAGGTCCCACAAATAAAAGCCAGGCACCGCTTAAAAGGGGAGAGTCTCCCCGTTTAAGCGGTGCCTGGCTTTAAGGCTAAGGTCAGACTAACGCAGTATTAACGTGCGTTTAGCCGCACTAAATCACGGCCGCGCTAGCAGCAAATTACGTCCAATGCCGGGCAGCATACGAAGAACGGCCGCACAAAAGTGAGGCCGCGCAATGCAGGTGGCAAACAAACGCATTTTTTCGTGAACGTCAAACCGCTAGTACTGACGTACAGAGTGCGCTGCGTCCGCTAGCGGCGTGTTTGCGTGATTAGGAGACGTCAGACCCTGCTAATGTCCGGCCAACATAACGTCCAGACGCAAAAAGGGTTTTATTGATGATCCGTACAAAATCACGGACGAAAATTCGCATCGTATGACCGCTATCGCGTATTGCGTGAAAAAATACGTCCATTCGTTCGAACACACTTTTTCACGGACAACGCGAAAAATGCGTTAGTCTGACCCTAGTCTCAACTGAAGGAAGTTCAGAATCTTTCAAAAGAAATTTGGAGTTTTCTTGAAGTATTGGGCTGCTGATATCCTGTACAGCTGGTCCTCATCAGGTATTCGTGGTGGTTAATCCCACAGAAGCATTGTTCACATATTTGTATCTTAAAGCTTTTCTAATAAGTCATAAAGCAGTGTACCCTGTCTATTAAAACATTGGATATTTTTCAAACTCCATTTCTGCAAAACACTGTTGCGGTATTTCTACATGTGCAAACTGTATGCTTAACAAAAAGATAAACTGCAACTTTAGCCCTAGTCCTTTGGAAGCAGGTAAAGATCTGCATGGTCCATGGCAACCTGTGGAACACGGCTTAATATCTAGATGAAATAAAGTGGGCTCCCAAAAGTCTATGGAACGACACTCACTCTCGATAAGGGTAAAGGATGATGGCAGCTAGTGAGGTTTTTTTTTTTTTTTTTCTGCAGTAAAAAGTCTCTTTATTTATAGATTTTTTAGGATCTTTTAGGCCTTTTTTGGGATTTTTTGGAACATTTTTATTCCTTTTTTTTTTAAATCGTTTTTTCTTTTTTCTGTAACAGCCCTTTTTATTATCATTCATTGGATCTTATATGTAAATTTCAGACATTTTCGCTCAGTAGTTTGTTTGCAAACAGCGTTTCACTTTTTTTTTTTTTTTTTTTTTTTTTTTTTTAAATTTAAAGTTTTTTATTTTGGAAAAAAGTCAACTTAACAACATACGATAAAGAAATAAATGGCCTCGCAGGGCCAAGAGTCGTCAGCTTAAAAAACACAGCATTGTATAACAAATAATGAAACTATCCAATAGTAGTCATATAGTAGTAATAATAATATAAACATCCCCTAATAGGGGGGTCTCCTCTATGAACATGCGAGAAATAACAGCACCTCGTGGTAAATCAGAAACAATAGACCGTATGAAGTCAGCAAATAATTACTCAAAAAAGAAATAAAGGGAGGGGACAATATCATCCGCAGATTGAAAGCTCCGGAAGGAAAAATCAAAAGATCTCAGAGCACTAAAGTCCACAAATAACAACTTATAGGCAAAGTCCTCGAGAATGTAAGAACACCTGCAGAGTCCCGGAATAGGGGGGGGGGGGTTTAAAGGGGGGTCATCAAAAACTTAAAATCTCAGCTTGTGGGGGGGGGGAGATCAATATCAGGCAAAGTCTCAGAGTCCCTGTAAGGAAAGGTCTATGGAGCAATAAGGGATGGTTTCCCATCCAACAGGTAGCACAGAAGGCTCGTGCGATAAAGTACTCAGCCTGGGTGAGTAACCTCCTCGTCCGGGGTAAATCCTGCACCCAATAGCACAGGCCAGGCCTCAGCTGGGTCTGTGATGATGCAGGGCGCTTCTCCAGTAGTAACTACAAGCGTGCCGGCCAAGCCCCATCTGTAGCGCACCCCTTTGCGCCTCAGAAAGGCCGTCACCTCCCGGAACCGGCGGCGCACCACCAGTGTCAGGAAGGGCAAGTCCTGATATAACAGTACCAGTGCTCCGTCGAATTGAACAGGCGCCCGCGCTCCCGGTGCAGACATCAGTCGTGATTTGGCAACCACATCCACGGCGACTGCAATGACATCTCTCGGGGCGTCGCGAGGGGCCGCCGCAGATTTTCGGATCCTGCGTACTGCACCAAACATCTCCGACGCTCCCGCTAGGGGACCCATGACCTGATGAGCCAAACGGTTCGCGTAGGGGAGCAGGGCCTCCGAGGAAATCGACTCCGGAATACCCCGAATCCGTACATTACGTCGACGGTGGCGAGACTCCAGTGTCTCCACGGAACGAGTCAGGATGTCTACCTGAGACCGGAGAGCTCCAACCTCCGCCGACAAGATCGTCTGCTCCTCTGCCAAGCCTGTGACCTGCGTCTGAACCGCCGTCACCTGTGAGTGCACCCCGTCCACCTCAGACCGTATGCCAGATATTTCAGAAACCCAGAGCGATCTAATTTCTGCAATAAAGCTCCTGTAATCCTTCATTGTTGTGGGGCGCGCATCGTCCGGGGCATCCACTAAAACGCCATCTAGGTGTAAAGGGACCTGTCCGTCGGGTGGCGACATCTCCTGCGGGACATCCAGTGTCGGCTGTTGCTGCGTAGCTCCGCCAGAAGCTGAGTCGGAAATGGGTCTCGACAGACCCCCTACCCCAGGCTGCGATGTCTCAGCCTCAGAGCTGTCCAGAGAGGGATCTGGGGTTGCAGCTGCGGTCTCGCGAGTAGCTGCCTCTAGAGCTTTCTTTCGCTTCTTCTGCGCTCTCTTTTTTGCGGCAGCGCTCACAGTCCCGGCATCGTTGGGTAACGGGGCATTCCAGTCAATCCCAGTCCCAAAGTTCCAAGTGCAGTCCTCGTCTTCTGAAGAGTCAAACCCCGGGGGAAGGAGGGAGGAGGAGGAGGCCGCCGAACAGGCAGGACGTCTGCCCCTCAGAGAATCTCTGATATCGCTCTGTCGGGGATCTGCTGACCTGTACCGCGTGTGCTGTCCTGTCTTCTTCCCCATGTCCGGGGGAGGGGTTCACCCCCGGCAGGAAACGGGACCACAACTCTCCTCAGGAAACTCCCCAGGCTCCGCAAAATGGCCGACCCGGCAAGGCCGCGCCAGGCCCGGAATCTACCCGATCGATGGGGTACCGATATCCTTAAGGAGAGTGGCGTGTCAGTGGCCTCTGCAGCTTCCAGCCTGACTCAACCCCCCTAATAGGCAATATAGGACAAGAGGGCCTCAGATAGATTGTTATAAATCTCAGATGTCTTCGGAGCTCTCTCAGCATGCGGCCGCTCATGTCCATCGCTAGCTCCGCCCCCTAGTGAGGTTTTTAATAGGGGGGAGGTTGCTAGGCTCCACCCACATCTTACATAAGCCCCTTGCCTTGGAAATTGTAACATCTCACACTTAGAAATAGTATGTTTTAAATACTAAAGAATAAAGATATATTGATATTGCTCCATATTTCCTAACAAGGGCAGCCCTAGGTCAGTGTGAGCGTTGCCACCAAACTGAGCACCATGGCAGCAGGGGCACCAGGCAACCAACACCGCTTGCAATTTTTTGTTAAAATATATTTCCTGCGTCATTTTGCTGCGGGTAATATTTTAAATAAAAGTGACTCACTGGTTGTCTGCTGGTACAGTAATTGCGACTCCTGAGGGCCCTCAGCTGCTGGTACAGTCATTGCGACTCCTGAGGGCCCTCAGCTGCTGGTACAGTCATTGCGACTCCTGAGGGCCCTCAGCTGCTGGTACAGTCATTGCGACTCCTGAGGGCCCTCAGCTGCTGGTACAGTCATTGCGACTCCTGAGGGCCCTCAGCTGATGGTATTGTAAAGAGAGTAGGCTTGTGCACCGATTTTTTTTTTTCGGTTCGATTCGGTTCGATGTTTCGGATTTTTTAAACTTTCGATTCGGCCCGTTTCGACCGATTTCGGTTCGATTCGATTCGGTTCGGCACGTTTTTCGGGTACATTTTTTTTTTCGGAATTTCGACCATTTTTCGTATTTTCGTGTCACTGTGCTCGGTTTTTGTATCGACTTTTCGTATTTTCGGAAAATTTTCGTTTTTCGGAATTGCACATTTTTTCGGAATATCGACCATTTTTCGTAATTTTTCGTGTCATTTTGCCCGTTTTTTGTATCATCTGATTTTCGTTTTTTTCGAAAAATTTCGTTTTTCAGAAATTTTCGTTTTTTACATAATTTTCGTTTTTCAGAAATTTCGTTTTTACAAAATTTTCGTTTTTCGGAAAATTTTCGTTTTTCGGAAAATTTTCGTTTTTCGGAAAATCTGTTCTCCTCGTTTGACACATTTCAAGTCCATTTGAAAAATCCGAAAATTTTCGTTTCGGCTCGGAAAACATTTCGGATCTGAAAGTTTCGGATCTGAAATTTTTCGGAAATTCGGCCGCATCCGAAAACACGAATCGGGAAATTTCGTGAAAATTCCGAAATTCCGAAACCCGAAACGCACATCCCTAGAAGAGAGACCCAGGCCAGCACACGCCAACACAATCTATAACTTACTGCTGCTCCTCTCTCTACCTCTCATGAGCTCCCGGACACTTTTCCTGTGTAAAGGCAAGAAAGTGGCCCATCTAATAAGTGGAAATCATTTGTTTTTTTCTCGGGGTCACAATCTGAAGAACTCACACCAGCATAAAAATTGCTAGTACCAACCCTGTTTCCTCAGACACACATAATTTTTACAAAATAATGGATGTAAACGTCTGTCTCGGGAGTTTGCAGAATTTATATGCTGCAGCAAATATTTCTCCATATTGCAGGGAAGCATTTTCAGAAAATCATGCGCCTTACAGGGTTATTCAGACAGCACCAAAATGTCACATTTTCTGTTAGAGGCGCAGTTGCTTTTGTTGCCACCGATTTAGACATTAATGTCTGTGTTTTGAGTTATTTTGAGTGACAGTAAATTAACTCTGTTACACAAGCTGCACATTCACTACTTTACATTGTAACATTGAAATTTGAAATTTGAAATTGTGTCCTTTCTTCAGTGTCACACCCCTAAATATACACAGTATCTGAATATATACAGTCATGGCCGAAATTGTTGGCACCCCAGACATTTTTCCAGAAAATCAAGTATTTCTCACAGAAAAGTAATGCAGTAACACATGTTTTGCTATACACATGTTTATTCCCTTTACGTGTATTGGAACAAAACAAAAAATGGAGGAAAAAAGCAAATTGGACATAATGTCACACAAGACTCCAAAAATGGGCTGGACAAAATTATTGGCACCCTTTCAAAATTGTGGATAAATAAGATTGTTTCAAGCATGTGATGGTCCTGTAAACTCACCTGGGGCAAGTAACAGGTGTGGGCAATATAAAAATCACACCTGAAAGCAGATAAAAAGGAGAGAAGTTCACTTAGTCTTTGCATTCTGTGTCTGTGTGTGCCACACTAAGCATGGACAACAGAAAGAGGTGAAGAGGACTTGAGAGCCAAAATTGTGGAAAAATATCAACAATCTCAAGGTTACAAGTCCATCTCCAGAGATCTAGATTTTCCTTTGTCCACAGTGCGCAACATTATCAAGAAGTTTGCAACCCATGGCACTGTAGCTAATCTCTCTGTGGGTGGACGGAAGAGAAAAATTGATGAAAGGTTGCAACGCGGGATAGTCCGGATGGTGGATAAGCGCCCCCAAACAAGTTCCAAAGAAATTCAAGCTGTCCTGCAGGCTCAGGGAGCATCAGTGTCAGCGCGAACTATCCGTCGACTTGTAAATGAAATGAAACGCTATGGCAGGAGACCCAGGAGGACCCCACTGCTGACACAGAGACCTAAAAAAGCAAGACGACAGTTTTCCAAAATGTACTTGAGTAAGCCAAAATCCTTCTGGGAAAACGTCTTGTGGACAGATGAGACCGAGAGAGCTTTTTGGCAAAGCACATCATTCTACTGTTTACCGAAAATGGAATGAGGCCTACAAAGAAAAGAACACAGTACCTACAGTGAAATATGGTGGAGGTTCAATGATGTTATGGGGTTGTTTTGCTGCCTCTGACACTGGGTGCCTTGAATGTGTGCAAGGCATCATGAAATCTGAGGATTACCAAAGGATTTTGGGTCGCACTGTAGAGCCCAGTGTCAGAAAGCTGGGTTTGCATCCGAGATCTTGGGTCTTCCAGCAGGACAATGACCACAAACATACGTCAAAAAGCAGCCAGAAATGGATGACAACAAAGCGCTGGAGAGTTCTGAAGTGGCCAGCAATGAGTCTAGATCTAAATCCCATTGAACACCTGTGGAGAGATCTTAAAATTGCTGTTGGGAAAAGGCGCCCTTCCAATAAGAGAGACCTGGAGCAGTTTGCAAAGAAAGAGTGGTCCAAAATTCCAGGTGAGAGGTGTAAGAAGCTTATTGATGGTTATAGGAAGCCACTTATTTCATCCAAAGGGTGTGCAACCAAATATTAAGTTAAGGGTGCCAAGAATTGTGTCCAGCCCATTTTTGGAGTTTTGTGTGACATTATGTCCAATTTGCTTTTTTTCCTCCCTTTTTTTGTTTTGTTGCAATACACACAAAGGGAATAAATATGTGTATAGCAAAACATGTGTCACTGCAATACTTTTCTGTAAGAAATACTTGATTTTCTGGAAAAATGTCTGGGATGCCAATAATTTCGGCCATGACTGTGTGTGTGTGTGAATATATATATATTGTGATTGTGATTGTTGTTTAATTGGAGTGTCCATATATATGGACACAGGATTGGGTTGTATGTATTTGTCCTGATGAAGGCTCTGTAAAGAGCCGAAACGTTGACCTTTTTGGATTCATTAAAGAAAACATTTTCTGCAAATCCCATGAGTGCTTGCATCCTTGCTATCTGTACCAAGTCCAGCCTTTGCTAAAGCACCGGGTGTGAGAGGAACTTCACTGTGAACCGTGAGTGCAAAGACCTTTTTGTTCATTATATATATATATATATATATAGTTTAATATTGCAGAAGCCACCCGCACATCATAGCAATTCAAAGAATTGCATCCCAGAGCTCCTGTGCCACATTCCCCATATGCAGCAAGGAACTCTTGGTAGGATATGCAAATGACCTCTGTCTCACTTTTATGCATCCTGGATCTGTTATTACACAGAACCCTAAAATCAATGCTATGCCACACTGTGGCTTTGTAGCAAAGATAAGGTTATGCAACTGGTCAAAGCCACTCCCAGGACAGCGCTGTTTCAGGTTTGTTGAACCTTCATCAGCTAGGAGGCAGGCATGACCAGTTGCAGTGGATGCTTGGACCATAGGTAAGTAAGTGTCTATAAGGGTTGTGTATATATATATGGGTGTATTCACTTCTGTCAGATACTGTATATATAGGGGTGTAATCACTTCTGTCAGATACTGTATATATAGGGGTGCAATCACTTCTGATAGATACTGTATATATAGGGGTGTATTCACTTCTGTCAGATACTGTGTATATAGGGGTATAATCACTTCTGCCATATACTGTATATGACAGAAGTTACTACACCCCTATGTATACAGTATCTGGCAGAAGGGATTACACCCCTATATATACAGTATCTGACAGAAGCGAATGCACCCCTATATATACAGTATCTGACAGCAGTGAATACACCCCTATATATACAGTATCTGACAGAAGTGAATACACCCCTATATATACAGTATCTGACAGAAGTGATAACACCCCTATATGTGCAGTATCTGACAGAAGTGATTACACCCCTATATATATATATATATAGTATCTGACAGAAGTGATTACACCCCTGTATATACAGTATCTGACAGAAGTGGATACACCCCTATATATACAGTATCTGATAGAAGTGAATACACCCCTATATATACAGTATCTGACAGAAGTGAATACACCCCTATATATACAGAATCTGGCAGAAGTGATCACACATATATATATATATATGTCAGATACTGTGTATATTTAGGGGTGTAATCACTACTGTCAAATACTGTATATATAGGGGTGTGTTCACTTCTGTCAGATACTGTATATATATATCTGGGTATAATCACTTCTGTCAGATACTGTATATATAGGGGTGTAATCACATGTCAGATACTGTATATATATGTGTGTATTCACTTCTGTCAGACACACTTACTGTATATATACATATATATATATCTGACAGAAGTGAATACACCCCTATATATAAGTATCTGACAGAAGTTAATACACCCCTATATATACAGTATCTAACAAAAGTGAATACACCATATATATATATATACACAGTATCTGACAGAAGTGATTACACCCATATATATATTATATATATACAGTATCTGACAGAAGTTAATACACCCCTATATATACAGTATCTAACAAAAGTGAATACACCATATATATATATACACAGTATCTGACAGAAGTGATTACACCCATATATATATACAGTATCTGACAGAAGTGATTACACCCCTATATATACAGTATTGACAGAAGTGATTACACCCCTAAATACACAGTATCTGACAGAAGTGAATACACCATATATATATACAGTATCTGACAGACAGAAGTGAATACACCCCTATATATACAGTATCTGCCAGAAGTGATAACACCTATATGTGCAGTATCTGACAGAAGTGATTACACCCCTATAATATATAATATAGTATCTGACAGAAGCGAATGCACCCCTATATATACAGTATCTGACAGCAGTGAATACACCCCTATATATACAGTATCTGACAGAAGTGAATACACCCCTATATATACAGTATCTGACAGAAGTGATAACACCCCTATATGTGCAGTATCTGACAGAAGTGATTACACCCCTATATATATATATATATAGTATCTGACAGAAGTGATTACACCCCTGTATATACAGTATCTGACAGAAGTGGATACACCCCTATATATACAGTATCTGATAGAAGTGAATACACCCCTATATATACACGGTATCTGACAGAAGTGAATACACCCCTATATATACAGAATCTGGCAGAAGTGATCACACCTATATATATATATATATGTCAGATACTGTGTATATTTAGGGGTGTAATCACTACTGTCAAATACTGTATATATAGGGGTGTGTTCACTTCTGTCAGATACTGTATATATATATCTGGGTATAATCACTTCTGTCAGATACTGTATATATAGGGGTGTAATCACATGTCAGATACTGTATATATATGTGTGTATTCACTTCTGTCAGACACACTTACTGTATATATACATATATATATATCTGACAGAAGTGAATACACCCCTATATACAGTATCTGACAGAAGTTAATACACCCCTATATATACAGTATCTAACAAAAGTGAATACACCATATATATATATATACACAGTATCTGACAGAAGTGATTACACCCATATATATATATATATATATACAGTATCTGACAGAAGTTAATACACCCCTATATATACAGTATCTAACAAAAGTGAATACACCATATATATATATACACAGTATCTGACAGAAGTGATTACACCCATATATATATACAGTATCTGACAGAAGTGATTACACCCCTATATATACAGTATCTGACAGAAGTGATTACACCCCTAAATACACAGTATCTGACAGAAGTGAATACACCCATATATATATACAGTATCTGACAGAAGTGAATACACCCCTATATATACAGTATCTGCCAGAAGTGATAACACCCCTATATGTGCAGTATCTGACAGAAGTGATTACACCCCTATATATATATATATAGTATCTGACAGAAGTGATTACACCCCTGTATATACAGTATCTGACAGAAGTGGATACACCCCTATATATACAGTATCTGATAGAAGTGAATACACTCCTATATATACACAGTATCTGACAGAAGTGAATACACCCCTATATATACAGAATCTGGCAGAAGTGATCACACCTATATATATATATATATGTCAGATACTGTGTATATTTAGGGGTGTAATCACTACTGTCAGATACTGTATATATAGGGGTGTGTTCACTTCTGTCAGATACTGTATATATATATATGGGTATAATCACTTCTGTCAGATACTGTATATATAGGGGTGTAATCACATGTCAGATACTTTATATATATGTGTGTATTCACTTCTGTCAGACACACTTACTGTATATATACATATATATATATCTGACAGAAGTGAATACACCCCTATATACAGTATCTGACAGAAGTTAATACACCCCTATATATACAGTATCTAACAAAAGTGAATACACCATATATATATATATATACACACAGTATCTGACAGAAGTGATTACACCCATATATATATATATATACAGTATCTGACAGAAGTTAATACACCCCTATATATACAGTATCTAACAAAAGTGAATACACCATATATATATATATACCCAGTATCTGACAGAAGTGATTACACCATATATATATACAGTATCTGACAGACGTGATTACACCCCTATATATACAGTATCTGACAGAAGTGATTACACCCCTAAATACACAGTATCTGACAGAAGTGAATACACCCATATATATACAGTATCTGACAGAAGTGAATACACCCCTATATATACAGTATCTGACAGAAGTTAATACACCCCTATATATACAGTGTCTGACAGAAGTGATTACACCCCTAAATATCCACAGTATCTGACAGAAGTGAATACACCCATATATACAGTATCTGACAGTAGTGATTACACCCCTATATATATGCAGTATCTGACAGGAGTTAATACACTCCTATATACAGTATCTGACGAAAGTGAATACACCTATATATTATATATATATATGTATATAGTATCTGACAGAAGTGCCTACTCTCATATATATATATTTATACAGTATCTGACAGAAGTGATTATTCCCCTATATATACAGTATCTGACAGAAGTGAATACACCCCTATATATACAGTATCTGACATAAGTGATTACACCCCTATATATACAGTATCTGACAGAAGTGATTATACCCCTATATATACAGTATCTGACAGAAGTGAATACACCCCTATATATACACTGACAGAAGTGAATACACCTATATATACAGTATCTGACAGAAGTGAATACACCCCTATATATACAGTATATGACAGAAGTGATTACAACCCTATATATACAGTATCTGACAGCAGTGAATACACCCCTATATATACAGTATCTGACAGAGGTGATTACACCCCTATATATACAGTATCTGACAGAAGTGATTACACCCCTACATATACAGTATCTCACAGAAGTGATTACACCCCTATATATACAGTATCTGACAGAAGTGATTACACCCCTATAGACACAGTATCTGACAGAAGTGAATACACCCCTATATATACAGTATCTGACAGAAGTGAATACACCCCTATATATACAGTATCTGACAGAAGTGATTACACCCCTATATATACAGTATCTGACAGAAGTGGTTATACCCCTATATATTCAGTATCTGACATAAGTGATTACACCCCAATATATACAGTATCTGACAGAAGTGAATACACCCCTATATATACAGAATCTGACAGAAGTGAATACACCCCTATATATGCAGTATCTGACAGAAGTGAATACACCCCTATATATACAGTATCTGACAGACGTGAATACACCCCAATATATACAGTATCTGACAGACGTGAATACACCCCTGTATATACAGTATCTGACAGGCATGATTACACCCCTATATATACAGTATCTGACAGAAGTGAATACACCCCTATATATACAGTATCTGACAGAAGTGATTACACCCCTATATATACAGTATCTGACAGAAGTGATTACACCCCTATATATACAGTATCTGACAGAAGTGAATACACCCCTATATATACACAGTATCTGACAGAAGTGAATACACCCCTATATATGCAGTATCTGACAGAAGTGATTACACCCATATATATCCAGTATCTGACAGAAGCGAAAACACCCCTATATATACAGTATCTGACAGGAGTTAATACACCCCTATATATGCAGTATCTGACAGAAGTGAATACACCCCTATATATACAGTATCTGACAGACGTGAATACACCCCTATATATACAGTATCTGACAGACGTGAATACACCCCTATATACAGTATCTGACAGAAGTGAATTACACACCCTATATATACAGTATCTGACAGAGTGAATACCCCTATATATACAGTATCTGACAGAAGTGATTACACCCCTATATATACAGTATCTGACAGAAGTGATTACACCCCTATATATACAGTATCTGACAGACGTGAATACACCCCTATATATACAGTATCTGACAGGCGTGATTACACCCCTATATATACAGTATCTGACAGAAGTGAATACATCCCTATATATACAGTATCTGACAGAAGTGATTACACCCCTATATATACAGTATCTGACAGAAGTGATTACACCCCTATATATACAGTATCTGACAGAAGTGAATACACCCCTATATATACACAGTATCTGACAGAAGTGAATACACCCCTATATATACAGTATCTGACAGAAGTGATTACACCCCTATATATATACAGTATCTGACAGAAGTGATTACACCCATATATATACAGTATCTGACAGAAGCGAAAACACCCCTATATATACAGTATCTGACAGGAGTTAATACACCCCTATATATACAGTATCTGACGAAAGTGAATACACCTATATATATTATATATATATATATATAGTATCTGACAGAAGTGCCTACTCCCATATATATATATTTATATAGTATCTGACAAGTGAATACACCCCTATATATACAGTATCTGACAGAAGTTAATACACCTATATATACAGTATCTGACAGAAGTGAATACACCCTATATATACAGTATCTGACAGAAGTGAATACACTCCTATATATACAGTATCTGACAAAGTGAATACACCTATATATATATAAATAGTATCTGACAGAAATGAATAATCATATATATATATATATATATATAGTATCTGACAGCAAGTGAATACACCCATGTATGTATATATAATATATATATATATAGTATCTGACAGAAGTGAATACACCTAAATACACCTAATATAAATGTAATATATATATTAAATCTGACATATATATATATATATATATATTATCTGACAGAAGTGAATACACATATATATACATATATATATATATATAGTATATGGCATAAGTGCATACACTTATAATATATATATATATATACATACAGTATCTGACAGAAGTGATTACACCCCTATATATACAGTATCTGACAGAAGTGAATATACCCCTATATATATAGTATCTGACAGAAGTGATTACACCCCTATATATACAGTATCTGACAGAAGTGAATACACCCCTATATATACAGTATCTGACATAAGTGATTACACTCCTATATATACAGTATCTGACAGAAGTGATTATATTTCCTATATATACAGTATCTGACAGAAGTGAATACACCCCTATATATACACTGACAGAAGTGAATACACCCCTATATATGCAGTATCTGACAGAAGTGAATACACCCCTATATATACAGTTTCTGACAGACGTGAATACACCACTATATATACAGTATCTGACAGAAGTGATTACACCCCTATATATACAGTATCTGACAGAAGTGATTACACCCCTATATATACAGTATCTGACAGAAGTGAATACACCTATATATACAGTATCTGACAGAAGTGATTACACCCCTATATATACAGTATCTGACAGAAGTGATTATACCCCTACAGTATATATACAGTATCTGACAGAAGTGAATACACCCCTATATATGCAGTATCTGACAGAAGTGAATACACCCCTATATATACAGTAGCTGACAGAAGTGATTACACCCCTATATATACAGTATCTGACAGAAGTGAATACACCCATATATATACAGTATCTGACAGAAGTGATTACACCCATATATATACAGTATCTGACAGAAGTGATTACACCCCTATATATACAGTATCTGACAGAAGTGAATACACCCCTATATATACAGTATCTGACAGAAGTGAATACACCCATATATATATACAGTATCTGACAGAAGTGAATACACCCCTATATATACACAGTATCTGACAGAAGTGAATACAACCCTATTTATACAGTATCTGACAGAAGTGAATACAACCCTATATATACAGTATCTGACAGAAGTGAATTCACCCCTATATATACACAGTATCTGACAGAAGTGAATACACCCCTATATATATATAGATATATACAGTATCTGACAGAAGTGATTACACCCCTATATATACAGTATCTGACAGAAGTGATTACACCCCTATATATACAGTATCTGACAGAAGTGAATACACCCATATATATATATACAGTATCTGACAGAAGTGAATACACCCCTATATATACAGTATCTGACAGAAGTGAATACACCCCTATATATACACAGTATCTGACAGAAGTGAATTCACCCCTATATATACAGTATCTAACAGAAGTGATTACACCCCTATATATACAGTATCTGACAGAAGTGAATACACCCCTATATACACAGTATCTGACAGAAGTGAATACACCCATATATATATACAGTATCTGACAGAAGTGATTACACCCCTATATATACAGTATCTGACAGAAGTGATTACACCCCTATATATACACAGTATCTGACAGCAGTGAATACACCCCTATATATACAGTATCTGACAGAAGTGATTACACTCCTATATATACAGTATCTGACAGAAGTGATTACACCCCTATATATACAGTATCTGACAGCAGTGATTACACCCCTATATATACAGTATCTGACAGAAGTGAATACACCCCTATATATACAGTATCTGACAGAAGTGAATAAACCCCTATACATACAGTATCTGACAGCAGTGATTACACCCCTATATATACAGCATCTGACAGAAGTGATTACACCCCTATATATACAGTATCTGACAGAAGTGAGTACACCCCTATATATACAGTATCTGACAGAAGTGATTACACCCCTATATATACAGTATCTGACAGAAGTGATTACACCCCTATATATACAGTATCTGACAGAAGTGATTACACCCCTATATATACAGTATCTGACAGAAGTGAATACACCCCTATATATACAGTATCTGACAGAAGTGATTACACCCCTATATATACAGTATCTGACAGAAGTGATTACACCCCTATATATACAGTATCTGACAGAAGTGATTACACCCCTATATATACAGTATCTGACAGAAGTGAATACACCCATATATATACAGTATCTGACAGAAGTGAATAAACCCCTATATATACAGTATCTGACAGAAGTGATTACACCCCTATATATACAGTATCTGACAGAAGTGATTACACCCCTATATATACAGTATCTGACAGAAGTGATTACACCCCTATATATACACAGTATCTGACAGCAGTGAATACACCCCTATATATACAGTATCTGACAGAAGTGATTACACCCCTATATATACAGTATCTGACAGAAGTGATTACACCCCTATATATACAGTATCTGACAGAAGTGATTACACCCCTATATATACAGTATCTGACAGAAGTGAATACACCCCTATATATACAGTATCTGACAGAAGTGAATAACCCCTATATATACAGTATCTGACAGAAGTGATTACACCCCTATATATACAGTATCTGACAGAAGTGATTACACCCCTATATATACAGTATCTGACAGAAGTGAATACACCCCTATATATACAGTATCTGACAGAAGTGATTACACCCCTATATATACAGTATCTGACAGAAGTGAATACACCCTATATATACAGTATCTGACAGAAGTGATACACCCCTATATATACAGTATCTGACAGAAGTAATACACCCCTATATATACAGTATCTGACAGAAGTGAATAAACCCCTATACATACAGTATCTGACAGAAGTGATTACACCCCTATATATACAGTATCTGACAGAAGTGATTACACCCCTATATATACAGTATCTGACAGAAGTGAATACACCCCTATATATACAGTATCTGACAGAAGTGATTACACCCCTATATATACAGTATCTGACAGAAGTGATTACACCCCTATATATACAGTATCTGACAGAAGTGATTACACCCCTATATATACACAGTATCTGACAGAAGTGAATACACCCCTATATATACAGTATCTGACAGAAGTGATTACACCCTATATATACAGTATCTGACAGAAGTGATTACACCCTATATATATACAGTATCTGACAGAAGTGATTACACCCCTATATATACAGTATCTGACAGAAGTAATACACCCCTATATATACAGTATCTGACAGAAGTGAATACACCCCTATATATACACAGTATCTGACAGAAGTGATTACACCCTATATATACAGTATCTGACAGAAGTGATTACACCCCTATATATACAGTATCTGACAGAAGTGAATACACCCCTATATATACAGTATCTGACAGAAGTGATTACACCCTATATATACAGTATCTGACAGAAGTGAATACACCCCTATATATACAGTATCTGACAGAAGTGATTACACCCCTATATATACAGTATCTGACAGAAGTGAATACACCCCTATATATACAGTATCTGACAGAAGTGAATACACTCCTATATATACACAGTATCTGACAGACGTGATTACACCCCTATATATACAGTATCTGACAGAAGTGATTACACCCTATATATACAGTATCTGACAGAAGTGAATACACCCCTATATATACAGTATCTGACAGAAGTGATTACACCCCTATATATACAGTATCTGACAGAAGTGAATACACCCCTATATATACAGTATCTGACAGAAGTGATTACACCCCTATATATACAGTATCTGACAGAAGTGATTACACCCCTATATATACAGTATCTGACAGAAGTGAATACACCCCTATATATACAGTATCTGACAGAAGTGAATACACCCTATATATACAGTATCTGACAGAAGTGATTACACCCCTATATATACAGTATCTGACAGAAGTGATTACACCCCTATATATACAGTATCTGACAGAAGTGATTACACCCTATATATACAGTATCTGACAGAAGTGATTACACCCCTATATATACAGTATCTGACAGAAGTGAATACACCCTATATATACAGTATCTGACAGAAGTGATTACACCTATATATACAGTATCTGACAGAAGTGATTACACCCCTATATATACAGTATCTGACAGAAGTGAATACACCCCTATATATACAGTATCTGACAGAAGTGAATACACCCTATATATACAGTATCTGACAGAAGTGATTACACCCCTATATATACAGTATCTGACAGAAGTGATTACACCCTATATATACAGTATCTGACAGAAGTGATTACACCCTATATATACAGTATCTGACAGAAGTGATTACACCCCTATATATACAGTATCTGACAGAAGTGAATACACCCCTATATATACACAGTATCTGACAGAAGTGAATACACCCTATATATACAGTATCTGACAGAAGTGATTACACCTATATATACAGTATCTGACAGAAGTGAATTACACCCCTATATACAGTATCTGACAGAAGTGATACACCCCTATATATACAGTATCTGACAGAAGTGAATACACCCCTATATATACAGTATCTGACAGAAGTGATTACACCCCTATATATACAGTATCTGACAGAAGTGATTACACCCCTATATATACAGTATCTGACAGAAGTGATTACACCCCTATATATACAGTATCTGACAGAAGTGATACACCCCTATATATACAGTATCTGACAGAAGTGAATACACCCCTATATATACAGTATCTGACAGAAGTGAATACACCCTATATATACAGTATCTGACAGAAGTGATTACACCCCTATATATACAGTATCTGACAGAAGTGAATACACCCCTATATATACAGTATCTGACAGAAGTGATTACACCCTATATATACAGTATCTGACAGAAGTGAATACACCCCTATATATACAGTATCTGACAGAAGTGAATACACCCCTATATATACACAGTATCTGACAGAAGTGATTACACCCCTATATATACAGTATCTGACAGAAGTGAATACACCCTATATATACAGTATCTGACAGAAGTGAATACACCCTATATATACAGTATCTGACAGAAGTGAATACACCCCTATATATACAGTATCTGACAAGTGATTACACCCCTATATATACAGTATCTGACAGAAGTGATTACACCCTATATATACACAGTATCTGACAGAAGTGATTACACCCCTATATATACAGTATCTGACAGAAGTGATACACCCCTATATATACAGTATCTGACAGAAGTGAATACACCCCTATATATACAGTATCTGACAGAAGTGAATACACCCCTATATATACAGTATCTGACAGAAGTGATTACACCCCTATATATACAGTATCTGACAGAAGTGATTACACCCCTATATATACAGTATCTGACAGAAGTGAATACACCCTATATATACAGTATCTGACAGAAGTGATTACACCCCTATATATACAGTATCTGACAGAAGTGATTACACCCCTATATATACACAGTATCTGACAGAAGTGATTACACCCCTATATATACAGTATCTGACAGAAGTGAATACACCCCTATATATACACAGTATCTGACAGAAGTGAATTCACCCCTATATATACAGTATCTGACAGAAGTGATTACACCCCTATATATACAGTATCTGACAGAAGTGAATACACCCCTATATATACAGTATCTGACAGAAGTGAATACACCCCTATATATATACAGTATCTGACAGAAGTGATTACACCCCTATATATACAGTATCTGACAGAAGTGATTACACCCCTATATATACAGTATCTGACAGAAGTGAATACACCCTATATATATATACAGTATCTGACAGAAGTGATTACACCCCTATATATACAGTATCTGACAGAAGTGATTACACCCCTATATATACAGTATCTGACAGAAGTGATTACACCCCTATATATACAGTATCTGACAGAAGTGATTACACCCCTATATATACAGTATCTGACAGAAGTGATTACACCCCTATATATACAGTATCTGACAGAAGTGAATACACCCCTATATATACAGTATCTGACAGAAGTGAATAAACCCTATATATACAGTATCTGACAGAGTGATTACACCCCTATATATACAGTATCTGACAGAAGTGATTACACCCCTATATATACAGTATCTGACAGAAGTGATTACACCCCTATATATACAGTATCTGACAGAAGTGAATACACCTATATATATACAGTATCTGACAGAAGTGAATACACCCTATATATACAGTATCTGACAGAAGTGATTACACCCCTATATATACACATCTGACAGAAGTGATTACACCCCTATATATACAGTATCTGACAGAAGTGAATACACCCCTATATATACAGTATCTGACAGAAGTGAATACACCCTATATATACAGTATCTGACAGAAGTGATTACACCCTATATATACAGTATCTGACAGAAGTGATTACACCCCTATATATACAGTATCTGACAGAAGTGATTACACCCTATATATACAGTATCTGACAGAAGTGATTACACCCCTATATATACAGTATCTGACAGAAGTGAATACACCCCTATATATACAGTATCTGACAGAAGTGAATACACCCTATATATACAGTATCTGACAGAAGTGATTACACCCCTATATATACAGTATCTGACAGAAGTGATTACACCCCTATATATACAGTATCTGACAGAAGTGAATACACCCCTATATATACAGTATCTGACAGAAGTGATTACACCCCTATATACACAGTATCTGGAAGTGATTACACCCCTATATATACAGTATCTGACAGAAGTGAATACACCCCTATATATACAGTATCTGACAGAAGTGAATACACCCTATATATACAGTATCTGACAGACAGAAGTGATTACACCCCTATATATACAGTATCTGACAGAAGTGAATACACCCCTATATATACAGTATCTGACAGAAGTGAATACACCCCTATATATACAGTATCTGACAGAAGTGATTACACCCCTATATATACAGTATCTGACAGAAGTGAATACACCCCTATATATACAGTATCTGACAGAAGTGATACACCCCTATATATACAGTATCTGACAGAAGTGATTACACCCCTATATATACAGTATCTGACAGAAGTGATTACACCCCTATATATACAGTATCTGACAGAAGTGATACACCCCTATATATACAGTATCTGACAGAAGTGAATACACCCCTATATATACAGTATCTGACAGAAGTGAATAACCCCTATATATACAGTATCTGACAGAAGTGATTACACCCCTATATATACAGTATCTGACAGAAGTGAATACACCCTATATATACAGTATCTGACAGAAGTGAATACACCCCTATATATATACAGTATCTGACAGAAGTGATTACACCCCTATATATACAGTATCTGACAGAAGTGATTACACCCCTATATATACAGTATCTGACAGAAGTGATTACACCCTATATATACAGTATCTGACAGAAGTGATTACACCCCTATATATACAGTATCTGACAGAAGTGAATACACCCCTATATATACAGTATCTGACAGAAGTGAATAAACCCCTATATATACAGTATCTGACAGAAGTGAATACACCCCTATATATACAGTATCTGACAGAAGTGATTACACCCCTATATATACAGTATCTGACAGAAGTGAATACACCCCTATATATACAGTATCTGACAGAAGTGAATACACCCCTATATATACAGTATCTGACAGAAGTGATTACACCCCTATATATACAGTATCTGACAGAAGTGATTACACCCTATATATACAGTATCTGACAGAAGTGAATACACCCCTATATATACAGTATCTGACAGAAGTGAATACACCCTATATATACAGTATCTGACAGAAGTGAATACACCCCTATATATACAGTATCTGACAGAAGTGATTACACCCCTATATATACAGTATCTGACAGAAGTGAATACACCCCTATATATACAGTATCTGACAGAAGTGAATACACCCCTATATATACAGTATCTGACAGAAGTGATTACACCCCTATATATACAGTATCTGACAGAAGTGATTACACCCCTATATATACAGTATCTGACAGAAGTGATTACACCCCTATATATACAGTATCTGACAGAAGTGATTACACCCCTATATATACAGTATCTGACAGAAGTGAATACACCCCTATATATACAGTATCTGACAGAAGTGAATAAACCCCTATACATACAGTATCTGACAGCAGTGATTACACCCCTATATATACAGCATCTGACAGAAGTGAGTACACCCCTATATATACAGTATCTGACAGAAGTGAATACACCCCTATATATACAGTATCTGACAGAAGTGATTACACCCCTATATATACAGTATCTGACAGAAGTGATTACACCCCTATATATACAGTATCTGACAGAAGTGAATACACCCCTATATACACAGTATCTGACAGAAGTGAATACACCCTATATATATACAGTATCTGACAGAAGTGATTACACCCCTATATATACAGTATCTGACAGAAGTGATTACACCCCTATATACACAGTATCTGACAGAAGTGAATACACCCATATATATATATACAGTATCTGACAGAAGTGATTACACCCCTATATATACAGTATCTGACAGAAGTGATTACATCCCTATATATACAGTATCTGACAGAAGTGATTACACCCCTATATATACAGTATCTGACAGAAGTGAATACACCCCTATATATACAGTATCTGACAGAAGTGATTACACTCCTATATATACAGTATCTGACAGAAGTGATTACACCCCTATATATACAGTATCTGACAGAAGTGATTACACCCCTATATATACAGTATCTGACAGAAGTGATTACACCCCTACATATATAGTATCTGACAGAAGTGATTACACTCCTATATATACAGTATCTGACAGAAGTGATTACACCCCTATATATACAGTATCTGACAGAAGTGAATACACCCCTATATATGCAGTATCTACATAGTTCTCTGATGTCTGAGGTACATTACTCCAATTCACCAGATCTCTGTTAGATATACTAGTGGTATTTATTAAACGAGCGGTTGTCGCTATACATGCGCCCTGACTCTACCGTAACTCTTTATCAGCAAGATAATATCCCTGGCCATGTTTGTGTGTCTTTCAGCATTGTCTATGAAACAATATGAATTATATATCCTTTTACGGTCAGCAAGTAGAGGAGACGGTTAATCCTGTGTGCTGGCTGTGCATAGTGGGAAGTCTACTCCATTAAATATTAAACACACAGGGCCATATTATATAGTTGGTGCTAACTTAACCAGAGCTGTTGTAAACTGACCAGAGCCATTATAGTCTATGGGGTTGTTAAGTTTTCAACAGCTCTGGTTAAGTTAGCACCAGCTTTGTAATACGGCCCATAATGTCTTAGCAGTGACATCTAGATTGTAAATACCCACGGGAATAGGGTCCTCATATCCTCATGTATCTGCCGGCAGGAATACCGACCTGTCTCCTGTATGTATTGTAGAATTGTCCTGTCTTTACCCATTATACTTTGTACTGCGCTGCGGAATGTGTTGGCGCCTAATAAATAATAATTTTCTCCATACCTTTTATTGCTTATATAAAATCGTCCTTCATGTTTCCCTGTGCTCATTTGTTTATTTCCCCCCCCCCCCAATTCTGTCTCTTCTGTTTTAATGCTCACAATTTGAGCACCGAGATGAAACAAAACCAAGGAGGAAGAGAACTCGCCTTAATAAAATAATAACAAATAAAGTCTTTAATGTAGATTCAGTGCATCTTGGTCCTTGAATCTACATGAGGACGTCATGTGTTATTCCCTTCCTCCTTGGTTTTGTGTTACCTTGTCCAAATATATGTTTGTCTTTATTGTTATTTTTAGCGCCAGTCTAGGGGGGTGCGTGGATTTTGGTAACCGCCATTCGCTGATTTAACACATCTTTGCATATTAAAGACTGAGATGAAAGACAAGAGTTTGGGTCAAAGATGTACTTTTTCAAACTTAACATTTCTGAAAGAACAGTTTCCTTTTCTTCCAATTATTTCCGGCATTTCAAACAGATTATCTCTTTCTACCCATTTAATTAGTTTTTTCTTGGACAAATCAAGCGGCAGGGCGCTGCCTCGCCCGCCCCAATGGAGCCACTTTATTACATATACATTATCCTTCTGACATTTGTTATCTGTGGATGGTTCAAAAGACTGCAAGGAACCATGGAAATGTGTTTCATTGGAACAGATTGTGAAATCTGACTCCAGCACAGACGTGGAAGTGGAAATTCAGGAGGATCTGCTGACACAATCCCCAATACATGTCCATACAGATAGGTCCTAGTCCCAGGGAGCAGCTCCAAGCCTGAAATATCTCCTGACTAGCTGTGGCACCAAGTGACAGATGCAGTGTGGTCAGCAGACACATTCTCTGCACTGCAAATAGCTCTCAGCTTAGATCCATGGGCTTCTACAAAGTCATGTAAGCCCCTTTAAAGCTCCTGCTGGCCCCTGCATAGTTCCTGGGGGCCCCTTTAAAGCTCCTGCTGGCCCCTGCATAGTTCCTGGGGGCCCCTTTAAAGCTCCTGCTGGCCCCTGCATAGTTCCTGGGGGCCCTTTAAAGCTCCTGCATAGTTCCTGGGGGCCCCTTTAAAGCTCCTGCTGGCCCCTGCATAGTTCCTGGGGGCCCCTTTAAAGCTCCTGCATAGTTCCTGGGGGCCCCTTTAAAGCTCCTGCATAGTTCCTGGGGGCCCCTTTAAAGCTCCTGCTGGCCCCTGCATAGTTCCTGGGGGCCCCTTTAAAGCTCCTGCTGGCCCCTGCATAGTTCCTGGGGGCCCCTTTAAAGCTCCTGCTGGCCCCTGCATAGTTCCTGGGGGCCCCTGTACAGCTCTTTTTGGCCCCTGTGCGCTCCCGCATTTCCTTAAGTTGGCTGCAATTTCCAAAGCATATTGTTCAGACACTTCTAGCGTTTAGATTAGACGATTTAGACGATTATTATTATCGTCATCATTTATATAGCACCAACAGGTTCCACAGAGCTTTACAATAACCAATGGGAAGCGAGACAAAATTACAAACATAGTAACGAGGAGACAAGAGGCTCATGTCTCTGGGGGCTGCCCCTATCCCCGCATCAGGAGCCAACCCCCCCCCCCACAATATACATTACAACTCGACCTTTCTAACCTCAAAATCCAGGCTGCGCCAGAACGAAGTTAATATATGACATTGATACAGAAAATGAGCAGTTATTATTAACCTCGCTTTATCTTTGCGCAGAAAATAAGGCTGTTGCCAAAGAGCTGTCAATCAAGGATAAAAGTAAAAACCATTGGCCAATAGCAGCCAGTCTGTTCTAGGGACATTAGTTTTCTTAAAATCATAGACAGCAGATTTGCTATTCATAAGTCAAACTCTTTGATGTATGTGCACTGTATCCCATAAGCTTGCACTTCAGTGGAACATGCTAATACAGTAGTTGTGTCCCAGAAGCTTGCACTCACTTCAGCAGAGAATATTAATAAGGGTTGCATTAAAGTTTATGATCTGCTGTTGATGAAGTAGATTTTTTTATTTCAGTCACTCTCTGTTAGGTCTTCCCTGTGATATTTAACCCTTAAGCAGGCAATTGTGGTGCTTACTCTATATGGCAGGACAGGGCTGTGCGAGTACTTACAGTTTTGCGGTGGGAGAGATGATTCCACTCCTTGCGCTTTGGGCTCCTAAATGCATTTGTCTGCATTTGTCCTTACAGTGCAACTCGATACAAATTCACAACTTCATAAACGGAGTGTCCATTCAGTAAACTGCTCCCCAGTGCTACCGGCTGCAGCTCCATTCAGTGGATGTGCTCTGCATGACAGGGTCTGACTGAGGGCTCCTGCGCGAATGAGGGCTCCTGCGCGAATGAGGGCCCCTGAGCGAGTGAGGGCCCCTGAGCGAGTGAGGGCCCCTGCGCGAGTGAGGGCCCCTGCCCGAGTGAGGGCCCCTGCGCGAGTGAGGGCCCCTGAGCGAGTGAGGGCCCCTGAGCGAGTGAGGGCCCCTGAGCGAGTGAGGGCCCCTGCGTGAGTGAGGGCCCCTGAGCGGGTGAGGGCTCCTATGCAAGAAAGGTTTTCTGTGTGATTGATGATTCCTGTGTGAGTGAGGGCTCCTGTATAAAGGCTTGCTCCAGTATGAGTGAGGCTCCTGGGCTGTGAATGAGGGCTCCTGGGCCTGTGAATGAGAGCTCCTGGGCTGCGAATGAGGGCTCCTGGGCTGTGAATGAGGGCTCCCGGGTGAGGGAAGGCTCCTGGGTTGTGAATGAGGGCTCCCGGGCTGTGAATGAGGGCTCCTGGGCTGTGAATGAGGGCTCCTGGGTGAGGGAAGGCTCCTGGGCTGTGAATGAGGGCTCCTGGGTGAGGGAAGGCTCCTGGGCTGTGAATGAGGGCTCCTGGGCTGCGAATGAGGGCTCCTGGGCTGTGAATGAGGGCTCCTGGGTGAGGGAAGGCTCCTGGGTTGTGAATGAGGGCTCCCGGGCTGTGAATGAGGGCTCCTGAGCTGTGAATGAGGGCTCCTGGGTGAGGGAAGGCTCCTGTCTGCATGAGAGTTCACTCTCTAAAACATGCAGAACAAATGGCAAGGACTAAGTGCACAGGGAGCGCAGGAACGGAGTGGAAGGAGGAAGCCAGCCTGGTGGTGTTAGGTTTCAGGCTGACATCAGCAGCTGTATATGTGTTGTACTGTGCCTGGGTTTTTCCAACATGACTTATATTGTTTTGTGTGAGGTATAGTTTTGATGTGGGTGATACACGGCGTGTGCTTTACACAAGGTGTGCACATTTTGAAGATATAATAGGCTAAATTGGGTGCAGGTACCCGGTATAAGTAACGCTGTTATAGTATAATGGAGTTATTCACTAATCATCATTGTGTCGCATTACTGGAAACAAGTTAAAACAAGGAAAATCACCAGTGTTGCAACCACAATAAACTTTGACAATATAGACAGGGAAAGTCAAGGGGCTAAATTACAATTATCCCACAAGACACGGAGGCGAGTATTATGCTATCTTTTCTTTACTTAAGCCGATAGCAGCAAAGAACAATCTCTCAAATACCAACAACAAAAGTATTTAGAGAGAAAAATACAGTTTAACAATACCTATAACAATAGCAGGTAATGGTACAGTCCATGAAAAAACAATAAGGTGGAAAAAATGGCGCAGATAACGTGTAGATGGTCGGTCTTGGGTAGCAGCAAGGGCACAAACGCACACTCCCAAGTGCGAATAGTCAATGGATAAAATAATGGGTAGAGTCCTCGCGCTTACGCCAAGTGTCCAGTGAGTAATACTTCAAGATAATCTAGAAAACATAATAGGAGACATACATTGCGCAGTACATCCTTATGACACCTGGTTTCCAGAGAGAAAGTATTCAACTCACTTTTTTCTGAGCCCCATAAAGTCGGCTCTGGACTATATAGGCATATATCTGTGGATATGATCTCACCAGCCCGTCCTACCAGCAACCATCCGTGATGATAACCTGGTCCATAGATGAAATATTGGATCCCCGGGATATGTCACAGACGAAAAGTCGGCAGGATAAAATAAAGTAAAATTTATTGCAGCACTAACGCGTTTAAACCTAATTGGTCTTTATCAAAGTGCAGAAAAATATACATAATACAATGCAATGTACAACGTTCATTTATACAAAAAAGATAAGGGAACTAGGCGGTGTCAAGCCACAACCTCATTAACTCCCTTGGTCAGATGACTTCTATATTTATTCGCTATTATAAGGGAAGGATCTGAAGGTAATTTCTCATAAGTATCCACATCTTGCAATTGTCTCTGAATCTCACTTAGATATTGCTGTCTATCAAGGATCACCACTCCATTATCTTTTATAAGATGTTTAATGCCAGCATTTCAGTATGGGTAAGATTGTGTTGATATTTATTCAAAGGATTAATCTTTCTAATATCCTCTACACATGCCTTCTCAAAGGTTTTCATGCAAAAAGAAGGGGTAAAAACTCGAATTTTTCTTTAAGGAAGTGTGAACAAATTCTGATTCCTTATTTTGAATATTTATATTCTCTTTATCCAAAAAATATTTTTTCAGGCAAAGTTTCCTGATATATCTATTGATGTCGAGATAAGTTTCAAATTTATTCAAACCCACACTTGGTGCAAATTTGAGTCCCTTCCTAAGGACATTTTCTTGGGTCAGGGTCAGTGTTTTTTTTGAGAGATTAAAGATTGTTATCTCTTTTCTCTCTTCTCCCTTCTGTCTTTTGGTTCTGGTCTGTCCTCCTCTGACTCCTCGTCCACATCTTCCCTTGTTCTTTTTAGGACTGTAGCTGTATTTTTTCTTTTGTGATTTTGAAGCGGTTGCCGCCGTCTAAAAAACTCACCCTAGAGAAAGGAGACTCTAACTGCTCTTGTGGCTCTAATGCCTCATATCTGTTTGACCTAGGAATCTGAGTCCTATAGTTATATTGCTTGTGGTTAGTGGAATCATTTCTATTCCCATTCCCGTTTTTATAATTCACCCTCTGCCAAACATATGGGTTTTGATGTTGAGTCCAATTTATTGCAGCACTAACGCGTTTCGACCTAATTGGTCTTTATCAAAGTGCAGAAAAATATACATAATACAATGCAGTGTACAACGTTCATTTATACAAAAAAGATAAGGGAAATAGGCGGTGTCAAGCCACAACCTCATTAACTTAATTGGTACTAACACACCCTACTTCCAATCATTTAGAGGCGCAGCACCAGCAAACATTCAATATACAAACGGGCGCATAATGATTACATCCATCTACCTCGACCCTGCCCCTCTGAGCCATCGATCGCCATTTTGGAAGAGGGAAAATGGTGTCCACAATATAGCTTGCCCTCGCAACATTGGGCATTTAAAACAAGCTTATTTCCGGACGTTTTGGGGTCCCGAACCAGCGGGCTCCCACCGTCCATGAGGTGATATCTTTCCCAGGTGTTCGTGGGCATAGCAGCGGCAGACATCCGGCATGTAGACAGGCGCATGGTGATTACATCACCATGTTCCAACTTCCGCCAGTCTGAACCGTCGAGCGCCATTTTTGAAGAGGGAAAGTGTTGTTGAAAGTACATCCTACCCTCACAATATAACACAGCCTATTAATTTCGACGGACGTTTAGCAATCTTGCTTGCTCTTCAAAAATGGCGCTCGACGGTTCAGACTGGCGGAAGTTGGAACATGGTGATGTAATCACCATGCGCCTGTCTACATGCCGGATGTCTGCCGCTGCTATGCCCACGAACACCTGGGAAAGATATCACCTCATGGACGGTGGGAGCCCGCTGGTTCGGGACCCCAAAACGTCCGGAAATAAGCTTGTTTTAAATGCCCATCAATGTTGTGAGGGCAAGCTATATTGTGGACACCATTTTCCCTCTTCCAAAATGGCGATCGATGGCTCAGAGGGGCGGGGTCGAGGTAGATGGACGTAATCATTATGCGCCCGTTTGTATATTGAATGTTTGCTGGTGCTGCGCCTCTAAATGATTGGAAGTAGGGTGTGTTAGTACCAATTAAGTTAATGAGGTTGTGGCTTGACACCGCTTATTTCCCTTATCTTTTTTGTATAAATGAACGTTGTACATTGCATTGTATTATGTATATTTTTCTGCACTTTGATAAAGACCAATTAGGTCGAAACGCGTTAGTGCTGCAATAAATTTTACTTTATTTTATCCTGCCGACTTTTCGTCTGTGACTTATCCCGGGGATCCAATATTTCATCTATGGACCAGGTTATCACCATGGATGGTTGCTGGTAGGACGGGCTGGTGAGATCATATCCACAGATATATGCCTATATAGTCCAGAGCCGACTTTATGGGGCTCAGAAAAAAGTGAGTTGAATACTTTCTCTCTGGAAACCAGGTGTCATAAGGATGTACTGCGCAATGTATGTCTCCTATTATGTTTTCTAGATTATCTTGAAGTATTACTCACTGGACACTTGGCGTAAGCGCGAGGACTCTACCCATTATTTTATCCAATGGTACAGTCCAGCTCCCTGCTGTCCAATCGTCAGGTAGACCACTCCATAAATTCCCTGGTAACCATTGACTCCTCCTCTTTTCTTTGCTGCTTGCCGAGATAAGATCAGTATTAGCAGCAACACAGTATTAAAATTTTTTGCAGTATTGTTGCACATTTACATTTCATTTGTATATAGTGTATTCTTGTGTTACTACACACTTTCAGTACACACATCCTATTGGGGTAACGTCATTTATATTTTATTATGAATATTTGAGTAAGAGAACTTATTTTTCTGTTTTTTGTAGGAAAGGGTAGTTTTTCTGGGTAGTTTTGCAGAACTGCATTTTCTTCCCTTTGTGTTCCCTCCGGAGAAACTATTCTGTCTCTCTGGCGGTTGCTACAGTGTTTCAGCGCTTTCCCCGCAGCTCAGTCACAGAGAGGCGCGGCTTCGCCCCATTAGTCTGAGGTAAAGTTAGCAGTGACTCGCGCATGCGCAGTACGCCGCGGCTAGTTACCTCAGACAAACTAAGCAGTGGTTTTAAACGACAAGTTTTTCTTCCTGAAAAATATAGCGGAATATGGCTAATCCGACCCTGCCAGTTACCCCAGGTGCCCTTATACCCACGCCCCATGTGAGTAACCCGGCAGACGCCCTTATTGCAGCTCTGTCGGCGTTCTCATTTAATTTACAACATACTATGGTGAGAGTGCTGGAAAATCACTCAGCCAGAAGCTCCTCTATAATTTCCCCAGTTTCAGATAGGTTTTTATCTGTTGACTCAAACCAGGATAATGAGGTCCCTGGGACTTCAAAAGAGGGAGAAGAGCAACTCCCAAACCATATCGCTCAAAAAAACGAATTTCCACAGCACATCACTGTGGCTAAAAAAGGGACCAGTTAACTCCGGCTGACAAAGAAAGAGGAAGCGCGCTAGAGGCGCAAAGATACCGGCAGCTCCTCAGAACATTCTAGAGAGGAAGCAATGTCAGATTGTGAGGTGAATTCCTCTGACCCGGAGTACGATCCGGTCTCCTCTCCTGAGGCCTCAGATTCTGTTTCCTCTAGACATGTGCATTCGTTTTAGTACTAAAACGATTTAGTCCGAATTTTGGGATAATTTAGTTTTCATATGACTCAAGAGATACGAAACTGCTCAGTCCAAAAAAACAAAAGAAACTAAAGGAAAATGCACTACATTTCAGTTTCAGTCCTTTTTGTGATATTACATTGATGAATGAAGGAGACCAGCAATGAAGAGTGCAACATCGCAAAGCTACAGAAAAGGTTTGTATGTGCAATCCTTCCCGACCCCCTACCCAAAAATCTGACAGTGATAGAGCTCCAGAATACTCACTCGCAGCACAGACAGCCAGCACAGGAGAGGAAACCTTTACTTAACCCTTGCATTTCTATGAGACAGACAAGATGATAAAAGCAGCTGGAGAAGGAAAACATTCAAATAAATCACACTGAAAGCTAATGACAGGAGGGCTGGATAGTAAAAACCCCTTTATAACAAGCAGCGCTGGGAGAAGAGAGGGACTTTATAAACCGTGTGTTATCTCCCCTCCCGCTCTACATAATAGGGGCTTAGGTCTGATACATTTTATATTATCCAGGAGCACTATCCCCCTTTCCTCATCTATAATACACATTTTATATAAAATCCCTCTCCTCTCCCAGTGCTGCTTGTTATAAGGGGTTTTTACATCTGATACATTTAGTATCCAGCTCTCACAGTCATTCTGTCACTATGAGCCTTCAGTGTGATTTATTTGAATGTTTTCCCTGGATTTAAAGTGCTTTAGTTTATCAAAAAAAAAAAATTGCATCAGTCATCTCTTCTCTGAGCATTGAGACCGATTTACGTTAATATTATCCCTCTCCCCTGCTTCTATAATCCTGTCTGTCTCCCCCACAGAGATACAAGGTTTAAGTAGAAGTTCCCTCTCCTGTGCTGGATAAGCATTGCATTCCGAAGTTCTGCACCCTCCACATGCCAATGCAGTAGGATGTTCTATACAGAGAGGGGAATTAATGCAGGAGGCTGTTCTATGCATTATACAGAGAGGAGCATTTTTTTTTGAGCCCTTTAAATCCAGTGGCTGTCAGCTGCTTGTTAAAGTATCTCTCAGTAGAATGTATCAGGCTCAGCTGTTACAGTAACTGACTGCTGCTCATCACAGCGCTCAGAGTTTCAGTAAAACATACTTACTTTTTCAGTAAACATATACTTATATATAAAAATATTGTTTACTGGTTTTACTGAAACTCTGAGCGCTGTGATGAGCAGCAGTCAGTTACTGTAACAGCTTTGCCTGACACATTGTGCTAAGAGTGAGAGATACTGTAACAAGCAGCGATCTCAGCCCTCTGAGGAGCCACTGCAATAGTAATTTTATCTGCTGGTTTTCGGATGAATGAAATTAGTTTTCATACTAAAGAACTGAAAACAAATTTTTTTAGCAACTAAATAATTAGCATTTTAGGACTAATCCATTAGTTCAAAACAAAATTTTTGCTGTGCACATGTCTAGTTTCCTCACCTGATTCCACTGAATCTAAAACCGGTTATTGATCCGGTAGATGCTCTAGGACAGGGATGGTGAACCTTTTTGAGCCCGAGTGCCCAAACTGGATCGCTGAACCAACATGTGTCTCAAAGTGCCAACCCCACAATTAGACCTAAATACTGATTTATTTTAGAAAAAACACTTCATACAGCTGTTTTAACTAATTATGTGCTTAAGTCTTAAATGAAAAATACAGTATAAGAAGATGAATATATTTTCCCCCAGCTCACACATGGAAATATTGCCCCCAGCTCACACAAGGATATATTGCCCCAAGCTCACACATGGATATAATTGCCCCAAGCTCACACATGGATATAATTGCCCCAAGCTCACACATGGATATAATTGCCCCAAGCTCACACATGGATATAATTGCCCCAAGCTCACACATGGATATAATTGCCCCAAGCTCACACATGGATATAATTGCCCCAAGCTCACACATGGATATAATTGGCCCCAGCTCACATTAATATATTGCCCTCAGCTCACACAAGGATATATTGCCCCAAGCTCACACATGGATATAATTGCCCCCAGCTCACATTTATATATATTGCCCCAAGCTCACACATGGATATAATTGCCCCAAGCTCACACATGGATATAATTGCCCCAGCTTCCACATGGATATAATTGCCCCCAGCTCACACATGGATATAATTGCCCCAGCTCACACATGGATATAATTGCCCCCAGCTTCCACATGGATATAATTTCCCCTAGCTTCCTCATGGATATAATTGCCCCTGCTCACACATGGATATAATTGGCCCCCGCTCACACATGGATATAATTGCCCCCAGTTTCCACAGGAATATATATTGGCCCCCAGCTTCCACAGGGATATATATTGGCCCCCAGCTTCCACATGGATATAATTGCCCCAGCTCACACATGGATATAATTGCCCCCAGCTTCCACAGGGATATACAGTTGTGTTCAAAATTATTCAACCCCCAATGCTGTAAAGGGTTTTAGGGAATTTAGTGTACATTTGTAATTGTATTCAGAATGAAATCCTACAAGGACTTTTTAAAGAACCATATGCAACTAAAATGACATCAATTGGTTTTGTAATACAGTAGTAAATGTTTCTTTTGTGAATTCTTCATTGACACAATTATTCAACCCCTTAAAGACTACCACTCTGAAGAACAGAGGTTCATTCAAGTGTTTTCAATCAGGTATTGAAAACACCTGTATGTCACGGAGCAGCAATAAAGCATAATAAGCACCAATTAGGCAGCTTTAAAATGACTGTGATACTCAGCTCCTTCTAGACATTTACTGGTGTGGTTACAAACATGGTGAAGTCAAGAGAATGGTCCAGGAAGACAAGAGAAGAGGTGATTACTCTTCACAGGAAGGGCAATGGCTATAAGAAAATTGCAAAGATGTTAAACATACCAAGAGAGACCATAGGAAGCATCATTCGCAAATTCAAGGCAAAGGGCACTGTGTGAACGCTACCTGGTCGTGGCAAAAGAAGATGCTGACTTCGACTGCTGTCGCTACCTGAAGCGTAGAGTGGAGAAAGTCCCCGTGTCACTGTTGAGGAACTGAGAAAAGATTTGTCAGATGTGGTACTGAAGTTTCAGCTCAGACAATACAGTGCACACTGCGTAATGAAGGCCTCCATGCCAGAACTCCCAGGCGCACCCCCTTGCTGTCTCCAAAGAATAGAAGAGTCGACTGCAGTATGCCAAAAGTCATGTGGACAAACCACAGAAGTTTTGGGATAGTGTTCTGTGGCCTGATGAAACAAATTAGAACTGTTTGGGCCCATGGATCAACGCTATGTTTGGAGGAGGAAGAACAAGGCCTATGAAGAAAAACACCTTGCCTACTGTGAAGCATGGCGGGGGGGTCAATCACGCTTTGGGGCTGTTTTGCTTCTGCAGGTACAGGGAAGCTTCAGCATGTGCAGGTACCATGAATTCTCTTCAGTACCAGGAGATATTGGATGACAATGTGATGCAGTCTGTCACAAACCTGAGGCTTGGGAGACGTTGGACCTTTCAACAGGACAATGATCCCAAGCATACCTCCAAGTCCACTAGAGCATGGTTGCAGATTAAAGGCTGGAACCATTTTGGATGGCCATCGCAGTCACCTGACTTAAATCCTTGAGAACATCTGGTGGGACTTAAAGAAAGCAGTTGCAGTGCGCAAGCCTAAGATGTGAACTGAACTGGAGGCTTTTGCCCATGACGAATGGGCAAAAGATACCCGTAGATCGCTGCAAGACACTTGTGTCAAGCTATGCTTCACGTTTTAAAGCTGTTATAACTGTAAAAGGATGTTGTACTAAGTACTAAGATTGAATGTCACTTGGGGGTTGAATAAAACTGATAATGATGTGAGCACAGAAAAGACATTTGTGGTTATTCATTATAAATGTTATGTTATATTTGTCTGACCTACACGTGCCTCTTTGATTTAATTGTAAGCAAGATGACTGAATGATCAAAATCAATGTCAAACTGGCCAAAACACTCAATTTCAGTGGGGGTTGAATAATTTTGAACACAACTGTGTATATATATATGATAGGTAAATCCCATCACGATCAGGCAGTTATGAAAATATACGACATGAGTTTATGCTGATGCCTACAGTGAATTTTGCTCTAATTAGCATTCTATGATCAAGCTGACAGTGTAGAAATGGATTTGCTTTAGAATCTGCAGGTTTGTCTAAATGTCTTAAAGCACACCCAAGATAAGGGCGGAGGTTAGGAAAATAGGGAGTAAAAAAGTCCAGAAGCAAACAGATGTTAATTCCTGTTAGATAGTGAAACGTTAGGAAAACTTATGAAACTGCAGAAATGTTTATCTTTGTGTTTACTCTGTATTTTAACTTTTAATATGCTGCTGTATGCATTTTAGTACGTGTTACTTCTCTCTGATAAGATATTGAAATGTCATGTAAATGTATATAAGCAATGTAACCAAACATACAATGGAGGCGAAGCGAAGGAAAACTTTGTCTTGTCATCATTTCCAGTTACTTCCTTCTCACTGGTCGACCATGAGTTATTTTGTTACGGAGAGATAGTTTAGTTAGAGAATAGAAGATTACGGACACACATCAAGCTGAGGCAGAATTTTCCGGCTATCAATTTGGGGCATCGATTCCGGGATATCGTCCCACAGGAAGGTACGTAGAAAATAACAGTTCTTTGTTGTATCTGCGCCTTTCTGTCTGACGATAGGAACTCAATTTTTATTTTTTTGTTGATGATTGTGTCGCGTAGAAAACAGGCCTGTGTTTTGCTGATCAGAATGGTTCTGAGCCAGTTTGGGATTGGATCCCAAGTATATATAATATGTTAGATATATATATATATATAGCAGAATTGGATTCTGCAGTTATGTGTTTATTGTTTTGGGATTGGATAGGTAGGATTTTATTGTTTCATATATCTCTCCCTGACAACATAAGTCAATTATATGTACTGTATACTGTGTATGTGTATAACTATATTGTATAACGTGCTGTAACTGTGTGGCTGAGCATTGTTTGAGTAGGTCATCACAAAAAATACCGAGACTGGATTACTGGTCTCAAGTGAAAAACCACATCTACCCACATTTACTGCCCTTGATAATTTGATAGATATAAGATCATAATAATGTTTAATTTGCTTGACTTTGCTTTTGCTACAGGATGGAGATCCCAGCTCTAAAACCTACTAACCAAACATGCTTTGTGAGCGCAAACTCAAATATAAGAATGTCTTGAAATGTAGAAATGTGATATATAAAAATCACTTGTAATACCTAGGCAAGAGGTTGTCCAGATGCTGTGATACACCC